>OY978527.1:27545528-28145528 GCA_963854835.1 Megamerina dolium | reverse complement strand
AAGTGGTAATCTGAAGGCGCCAGGTCTGGGCTATAAGGTGGGTGGGGTAAAAATTGCCATCCACTGTCAGCAAGATAGTTTTTGAACGGAATAACAATGTGTGGCGTTGTCATGGTGACTCGTGTCTGATCGCATATTTCTGCCGTTTCTCGATCATAACTCTCTTTTTCAAACCTTTTTGGCTGTCTAGAGCGTCCTTTGTCTTTGATATCAAAATCACCGTCTATTGGATAGAGAATTGTCGCCATACAATTCCACAAGCAAACAATGACTTTCAGCCGCACTTCTCTTTGCAAAAAAGTATCTTTACAAAACTTCCGCTAATGCTGTTTTTTTCGCCTTTTCTCAAAATTTTCCATCGTAAAAAAAAAGATGCCCACAACCAAGTTCAAAACTTTTGACTGGTTTTGACAGCAAGCGAATAGGCATTTAAAATGACATTTCGGACAGTGACGGACGACATTGCACTTACGCGAGGCGCCATGTAACGTAAAAGGCCGGTTACTAATTCACACAACCAATATCTATGTACTAACAATATAGTAATAAGATTGTTCATGAAGTTGGCAACAGAATGTGAAGGACGTCTATCTTGCAATCTTGTCACATATGGAGGTTATGTGAAAATGTTTCGATGCGAACATGTACCATTTGACATTGTTTTTGCGCTAACTGCAATAAAAACTTTAAATGCGCAAGCAATTGTGGGAAATTTTTACAGTGTATTCTTACTTATATGTTTTCTCATTAGAAGTGATCATAATGAATTTATGTTTTAGGAAGATTTAATTGCACAAGTACAAGTTCAAATGTTCGAAAAAAAAAAACAAATAAATAAACAAAGGAATTAATTATATGTTGTATAGATGCCTACCTACATACATATGTATGTAGCCATTGAAAACAAACTTACTGTACCATCGTGCAAGTTTAGCATAGTTTTCTTTCGAGAGCATGATATTGATACAAGGAATAGGCGTGCACATTAATGCTACGATTGATATCAAACTACATAATTTAATAGCAGTCGTATATAAACACATATTATATTTCAACAGCACATAAGATAATTAAGATGATATACCTACCGTCAATAAATCCTTGATAGTACTGTAGTGTTTAGAAACAAGTTTTAGTTATTTTGAAAAGTATTCGTAATTGCCTCAGTCGAGGGCCGAAACCACAACCTACGAATCAGATACAAAGCTAATGCTCCGATTGCTACTTTTGCCTTAGCAAAAAGAGCTCGATCCGAGGTCGAGTTCTGCTTAAAATGGATACCATACCTCCGAAAATTAAAAAAAAAATTTCAAAAACTCATCTCGAAAACGCTTCCATAAATGAATTTTTAAATATGATTTTCGTGTTTAGGAGCTAAAATCCATGGGAAAATTGTATTGAAATCTCCTGAGCATAATGGTTGTAAACTAGTGAAATATAGGCAGATCTCGTTTTTTCAAGTTAGGAAAAAAGTTGAGGATGATAGCGCACCGATCACGGATTCGGATTCATAAACTGAAAACCCAAATAAAGTGACTACTTTGGTCTGCAGAACATCATAATGCCATGTTTTATGGACTTTGTCACTATGGTCATTAAAACCAAATCCGTGATCGGGTTTGAGCGATCGGTATCAGGTTTCCTACAAAAAAGCAGAGTAAAAAATCAGACAGATGATTTTTATTCTCTGTCGTCTGTCGCTCGTGTGGTCCTCCGACGGGTTTTGGAAGAACATTTGTGGCCATATCGTGGGCTTCTGGTCGTGAGAACAGCACGTCCTAGCGAGAGTGCGTAGCGCATAGTCCAGCACGATACCGGAACTCATCGTGGTGCGTTGTACGTCTGCCCTCATGTCGTCGACGCGCACACGACCATTACATCTTCGTCGGCGCTGTTGGGTGGTGCGGCGATTCTGAGACCCCTGCCCAGTACGGAATGAGATCGGATGGAGGATGAGGTGTAGTAGTTTGGCGAGTGACACGATCCGGTTCCATGCGTCTAAGCCAAGCAGTTGCAGCATTAGGGAACGCGCAAACCACATCCTCCAACTGACTTGGATTCATCGTCAAGAAACTGCGAATAAAAATTGAATTAGTTTACGGGTTAAACTGCAGCTGGCGCGAAGGTCTAAACCTGGTATTACAATACAACGCGAGTGGTAATATACATCATTTTACTATAGGCCGTTTGAGAATGATCGGTTTGGTTCAAATGTCTGCGAATATTGCCGCTCATACCATTTGTGGAGACCCTGTAGGTACTCAGTTTTCCATCTACGGCTGAACTGATGACGAGAAGCCTTCAGTTCTTCCCAGAACTGAAGTAGCCTGGTCTTATTTAGTCTTTACCAAACTTTACTGACCATTTTCTCAATAATTATTACCTTGTCAAAATTAGCAAAATTGTATTTAAAAAGAAAATTAAAGTATCATTTCGAAAATTTATAACAAAAAATCTTAAAAAATTATTATAGGAAAAACATATGCACACGTCTCTGTATCGGCCCTTACATACCTACTGCTCTTCACTTTTCGTGTTAAAAATAAAAAAATAAATATGTGGCACTTAAAGCCCCGAAGGGCTCATTGGCCAAGCTTCTCTCCAATTACTGTTGTGCGTGTTAAATTTTGGACAGTATTAGAAGGGACCTACTTATTTCAGCCGGTTCCGAACGGCAGAACCCTTGCGACATCACTTTTTCTGAGCTTTGTCACAGAGTTCTTTTAGAAGCTTTTTCATGGCAAGTTGTTACTGTCGGAAGAATTGCCAATTGCTTGCCGACAGGTGGGTACCGTTCGAAAGAAAAATCTTTTCGATATTAAATTTGTTATGCATGAGCCGGGGATTGAACCACGACCTACAGATCAGAATGCCAACACACTAACCACTGAGCCACGGCACCCACTCGCTTTTCGTGTTACTTAATTTTATTTTATTTTTATTTATCACTCACGTACTTTTCAAGTTCACAATATGAATTTTTTTGTTCTACAAATAATTATACGCTCAGGATTAAATAAAAATGTAAGTATAATAAATAAATGCTAATCATCATCATTATAAATACATAAGTATTATATTTTTTTAATCTTAAATATTTGAGTTATTCCTTAACACTTTTATTTCATTTTCACACGTACTACATAATTAAAATGCATATTCTGTTACGTATTTGACGAATGTAAACATAATTATTTGTATGTTAATGGAGAATAAATAGTTATTAGGCGGCAAATGTACATATGCAAAACCTTAAATGATTTTAAACAAAATAAGCTGCCAATTGAGCCATTTTATCCTTTGGCTGTCTTGGTCCGCGTCCACCACGACCACCACGTCCACCACTTTTACTGCCACCACGACTACCACTGCTACGTAAATTAACAGGTCGTGAGGCGATGGCACGATGTTTTTCAACTAAATGTGAAAATTCATCAGAACAAAATATGCAGCCGCTCTTATCTTCTGAGGCGTCTTTGAATTTGGTTTTATCCGATTTATAAACGACATTAACAAGTTGGGCTCCACAGTCATTGCATTTGTTTTCTGTAAAAATCACGAGAATCAAGTTAGTAAATGGAAACAAAAAAAGGACGAAGTTGATGAAACCTTCTACGGTGACTTTAGTTGCGCCCTTGAAGCAATTGATTATAACGTCACATCGATTACAACCCAACTTCCAACTAGGTGCTAGAGTGCAATCCAGAACAAGTATGCCATATTCACATTCTACGCAACCGGAGATACCGAGAGTATTGAGAGAATGTGGACAAGTAGGATGCGTGCATGAATTGCAGCCTCCACCTTTTGGCATATCCCTAAAAGGCGGATGGTTAAAACAGTACGGACAGAATGGGTACGAGCGTCCTTTAGCACCAGTCGTAAACGCTAACAGTTCGAAATCGTCAAGGGGACATTTGAATTCACGATACACTTTAACATTGCCACCATTCGGTAGGGAATACGTTTCGTCACAATGTGAGCAATGAAGACGTGCCGGTTTAGTCTGCAAATCAATCAATCGGCAAATACAGGATACATGTTTAAAGCAGATGTGCAAAACCACTTACTTGAATATACTTCATATAACGGCGACACTTTCCACATCTTGAATGTGCTTTTCCACTCTCCGCTAGTGGTGAGAATGACACTTCAAATAAACTATCCATACCGGAGATGTTCTTGACAAAATATAAAAATTTCAAGCGAAATATTTCAATCGCATGACGCAAAACCGCATTAAAATCAGCCGAACCCTTGGCAATGAGAGTCAGCATACGTTCCACTTCGGAACGCATTGTTGGTAGAACCAGCTCGGGATCGATCTGTATAGGAAGTAATATTAAATTATATAGATCTGGCGATTACATATGCATTGTACCTTTTGATAGCCATGTACCAGCACAATACCTAGAGTAGTAGGTATCAGCTTACGACCACTTTCAATCTTTACATAATTGCGTTGGCTAATGTTATTAATGTGGACTGGAATCGACGCGTCCGTGCCAATACCATGTTGTTCCATTAACGTAATTAATTCAGCCTCTGTCAGATAATCCGGCGGACCCGTTTGACTCTCCGCCAAACGCACATCATTGATGACCACCTTCTCACCCTCCACAAACGGAGGTAATGCTTCATCACGGCCAAATGCTTGCCATGTCATTACCTTTGTAAAACCTGGATCAAGAAGCACATTGGCAGTACTTGAGAATGTCTCAGTGCCAACACGCAATTTTGCCGTTGTTGTGCGATACTTAAGATCCTGTGAGACGGTGCCCAGGAAATGACGGCAAATGAAATCATATACACGCCATGTATCCTTATCAAAATCACTTCGATTCGCCAACTTCATAGGTGTAATCGGTGGATGGTCCCCAGCATCTTTACCTTTACGTGGTGCATTAAAATCGCCAAGTATGCCACGGGCTTCTTCGCCAAATTCTGATGATGGTTGAAGTATACGCAAAACAGCGCTAAAATTCGTAAACATTATCTTATTTTTTTTAAATAATAATAAAGCGTTACTAGTAGCAGGCAACTTACTGCAAATCAAAATTAGGTGGATACTGATTCGTCTCCGTACGCGGATAACTGATATAACCTTGTGTATAGAGACGTTCTGCAATCTGCATTGCTTGGAAGGGTCCTATACCCAAACCAGAACTACAAATTCGCATCAATTCCACTGTATTTAAAGCTTGAGGACGTCCCTTAAATTGTTCTTTGGATGTCACACTCTCTACCCTAGAAGATAATATAACTTCATCATTGAATTCTGAAAAGTGTATGGCAAAGAGATACAACTTACAATGCTTCTTTGTGCTCCTTAACGCGATTTAGTAGCATTATGGCAATATCTTTCTTGAAAACACGCCCGCGTGCCCATTCAAGAGTGGTTTCTGGCTGACCAGCAAGCAGTTGAAGATACCAAAAACTTTCTGGTTTAAAAGTCTGTATATCATCATGACGTTTGACACAAAATCCGAGGGTAGGTGTTTGGCATGGACCATAAGATATAAGGGACGAATCCAAGTCACCATAGCGACCTTGAAAGAATTTCGTCTGAAAACGTGTAAATGCACAACCAATACGCAAATCTAGTTCTTGCCGTGCATCCACAGATTTTGCCTCATTTTCGTTGGGATGCACCAAAGCTTCCATGGCACTTTTTATATCTTTTTCTGTGATGGCAGAGAAGTGAGCTCGATATGTTACCGTGCGGCTATATACATTGGCAATTACTCGTGAAACGGCATCCATAACTTCGAAGCAAATATTTTCACCTTCTTTATCACAATCCAACCAAAGTACTAAATAATCGCAACCACGTGCCTCTTGCGCTAAGAATGAACGCATATGCTGTTTGGGATTAGCTTCTTTCTTTTCGGTGGGGCAACCAAAAAGTTCTACAGGATCCACTTTATCCCATGAATTGTACTTGCCAATAAAATCCAATGACATTACATGCCCACACACGGATGTCATACGAAACAGAACGGTACGCTCATCACGAAATTGACCAGTCCATTCGTGCGTAGAGCAAGAGTTGCTCGTTGCTTTGAAAAATAATGAAAAATTATTAAGTTTGAATTACAATAGATGACTAACAATTCATGTTACGAAAACCTGCGTGTCTTTTTTAATCTTACCTTTTTTGGAAGTACTACGTCCATTGGATAATATCGCTGCCAGTGACGCTGCAAGCGATGGTTTCTCAGCTACCATTAATACTTTCTTCATTGCTTCGTAATTACCCTACTTTTTCATTCACTTTTATGTACTATGTAATACATAAACTGATTAGAATGTCTTATTGTAATATAATTTTTCACTTTAGCGTGAAAAAATTCTGTAAATATACAATCAATTTTTGACACTAATAATACATTTGATTCTTTTTGGTTAAAAAAATGACATCAAACGTAAAGCATTTCAGTCCAATTCTAGAGTTGCCAAGTTAACGATGAACATATTTCCATCAAAATTCTATCAAAGAGCCTATTCTAAAGCTCCAGTTATGCTACATTATGTTGCATTGTCTGACGTGAGTAATTTCAAATAATTATTCTGTTTAATGAGTTTTGTGTGTAAACGGTTACTCAAATTACACAACGACATAGAATTCTGTTAGGGTTCAATATCTGTGCTATGCTGTGCCTTCACTGCTATGTAAGTATAACTGAACCTTAACTTTAAGATGATTCTAAAACTGAAGCTCCATACCACTTTTTTCAGGCGTTGTGGCTTTTGAAGTCGTTCAGGCTTTTAAAGCTGATCACGATTTACAGGCGTTTCGGGCGAGCAACTCCACATCAAACTTTTCGCGCTTAACGTTCCTTCGATGTTTTGACCTTTCACAGTCAATATTTGTAAACATTTTCATTATAAACACTATTCTTTGAACATTTCTCTTATTTAAAGTTGAGAAGGTTATTGCGGAAAATAGAAAACGCTTTAATGACATTGATGAGGTTGTCGATTTCATGTAGTTTGTGAATATAACTTTATGTCTAAGTGCCTGTTTACATTAGATTTCCCATGAACGGTATATCCATGAACGCTGTGTTCACATTAGTGCAATTGCACCGGTTTTATTTCAAATTAAATGCTACAGTGGAATTGGAATTTTGGAATAAAGTAGGACTGTGCAATAAATCGTTTGTTCAGAAATATTGAATAATCAAAGTATTCTATTAATCAAATATGAAATTAATCGAATTATCATGATTTTGATTATTCAAAATAGAAATTATCCTAAAAAAATTTTCAAAATATTGATATTTCAAATATTTCATAAATAAAGAAAAAATAAACATGAAAATGATTGCGATTAATCAAAATTCTGATTAATCGAATAATATCAATTTTGATAAATCATAATTTTGATCAAGCGAATTGATTTGTCGAATAATTTAATTAATCAGACTCTTTGAACAAACAATTAATCGCACAACCCTAATATAGAACGCTTCTTATCGATGTTATCGCTTCAACGTTTAAAAATTTGTGAGCATAGTTGTCATAATCAGAACACTTTGGACATAGAACATAGGTCGTTTCGCCGATTTATAATTTTGGATTGGATTTTCGGCGCAAAACTTCCATCACTTTCTTACTGCCTACTTTTCAACCTATCTTGCTCGCACAGTTGCGTCTGGGCAAGCCAATGTGAACATGCACTAAAGATAAGATTTTCGATAAATGAAATAACGACTAAAAACGCTAGTTCGATAACAATGAGAAGTTTTACCCTTTTAATTGATTCAGTAACTTTGTTCACCTTTTTCATATTAATTTGCTTACGTTAAATAATATTTTCTTGGGTTTTATTGTCTGAAATTTGTGAAAAATTCTCTTAAAATTATAAATGATTTCGATTTTACCATTACCACAATCATATTCACCAGCACTAATGTTCGAATGAGTTAACTGTGAGACAACGCATGAAAAGGCTCCAAAGCCTGAAACAAGTTCGAAATTTGATAACTATCAAGTTTTCCAGGCTTTTTGGACTTTGGTTGTGGAGCAGCATGGATGTAGTGGAACGAATTGACGGCAACTTTGCGACTGCAACACGGCGACTATTAGTGCAGTCGGCTACTTTATTCGATATGCAACGTAATGAAATATAAACAAATAGGAACTCTGAACTAATTTCATTTAACATTTTTTTTGCTCGAAATTCTATGAAGGAATTAATTTGTGAAACGTCTAAGAAAAATTATAGTGTTGTTGAGGATTCCTTGTTGTTGTTGTATCAACAAGAATACGGAAATACTTTTTTTGTTCCCGTACACCTTGGTCGACCACGTGGTCGAGTGCTTCCTGAACGTAGACCCGTTAATTCTTCGGAAGCTATAGAATTCGTTTGTCGTTGACAGTTGTTGCTATGTTGAAGCTGCAGTAGGCACACTATTTAATACGAAAATGACTACTCACGCGAATATGTGATCCATGATGTTGCGTCTAGTTTGGATATTATAGCCTAGACAGACGGCAGCCTAATTCCAGATTATCGGAGCACTTAATCCGAATAAAATAATAATCTGACAGACGGCAGTATTGCGGATTAACTAAACGGCTTATTGCTGTTTTATTAGGTCTGTCCACTTACATTACTATCACTATCAATTTCTGTCATCTATCACTCTCGATATGAGAATATCTACAAGAAGTACGTGAACTGAAAACTATCAGAAACTTGTAAATTGACATTCACCGTTCGTAATTGACAGCTGGATTTATTTGTTCGCCAAGACTTTTCATGTTGAAAACTGTTAACAATTGTTGAAAGTTTTTTGTTAGCGAACACACATAATATTTTGTAAAATGGATGGAGAAAAATTCACAATAGACAATTTTCAGCAGTGTTGCCATCGCAAATTGCCCTAATCCTCTTTTATTTTGAGAATTAACTCATAGAGTTTATGCGATTAGCAGCAGTTAATGCCCGAGTTAATTCGAATTAACTCGGTAATCCGGAATTAGGCTGTGTCTGTCTAGGCTATTAACTATTGTTAAAAGGTCCCTTTCGAATGCACATTATATATCTTTCTATCGGAAGCGTCGGGGAAAAATTTACAATTGCATTTAATTTGCCATCCCTGCACTGCATTGACAAAAAATTCCATCGTAAACATTCGATAGTTTACATTATCCTAGTTGAAAGTATCGATAAAATGTTGACATTTTCATGGAATAAACTCACATGTGCTCGTAGGTGGCTGAAGTGTTGAACAAAGTTTTATTTCTATTTTTGTCGAAAGTATTGAATAACTGTGCCCATAAAAATGAAATTGAAGAAAGATACAAAGAAAACTAAAGACGCGGCGTCAACATATATTGCTACAAAGGATCATTCGGAAAAACCGAAAAAAAAGCTTAAGTTAACAAATGGCGATATTACGAATCAACAGGACCATAATAAAGAGGAAGCGCCATCACAAAAAAAACCTTTTAAAGATGGAATTGTAGACAAGTCTATATTTGAACATTTTCAAAAGATTACGAATGAAGAGGAGCAAATGCGAACGAATGCTGCTGTGCAGCTAATCCAACAATTGTGTAGAACAAAAGATGTAGAAAAGGTAAGTCGTACTGCAAACGAAGCATCATATTTTTTTACAACTAACTACATTGCTTAATATTCACAGCGTAAGAAGGAGTTGCAATATACACTCAAACGTCTAATACGCGGTTGTGGTGCTACTACTAATACGTCGCGTGCTGGTTTCTACACTAGCCTAGTCGCGTTTCTACGTACATTTCCTCCGGACGAAGTTACTATGCAACAAGTATTTGATACCATGCAAAAGGAATTGCATGTCGGCACAACAATAGCAAATAAAGTAAATACATATTTAATTTAATTAATATCAATCGTCTCAGACGGGGTAGTATTCTAATAAGTAGCACATCGAATGATATGACGTAAGTATTATTTCTAACATAATATTATTATTGTGTCATTTTCAGGAAGACGCTGATGCTGTTGTTGGTAAAATACTTATCTGTGGAGCGATTTTACATGCAGGGCGCATTGGGACTGTAACAAGTGAAGAGTTGGAGCGGATAACAAATTGTTTGTTGCAGTCTACTAGACATCGTAGTTATCACTCTTCGATGAGTTATACGTTTCTTATCGAGATATTAGAATTGGTATGCAATGAATCTTTCAGCCTCGAGACATTTAAAGCTTATTATATTCTCTCTATTTATTAAGATTGAACAAAAAAAATTCGAAGCTGCAGTTTGGCCATTACTACAAAAAGAACTGGTAAAACCATGGCCTAAACAATCTATGCAAACAGTACATTGTTTCATCAAAGTTCAACATCTCTTTCCAACCATAATTACAACCAAATATCTTAATTCACATTTTGGTGGAACTGAACTCTTAAATAAAGATAGCTATCAATTTTTACATAAAATATTTTGGGATCGCAGTAACACGAACGTATTAACCCATCCCGCAATTGAAGCGTTTGGATTGTACATAGCAAAAACATCAAAGTTATCGGAGTTTTGGACACAAGTTGTTGATAATGGTCTAAAAACGCCGACAAAACTACTTGAAATTGAAACTTTGAAAATTATCACTGATGTCTTGACTCATCTGAATGTGGAAAAAACAAATGTGGTTGACTTGTTAAGCAACAATTTTATGAAGATGGTGGTTGAGGGTTTAAAGAATGTCAAACAGAAGAAGGATGTGACGTTAAAAGCATTCTATAATGAATTCCTAGATGCGTTGATTGCTTGCTGTGGAAAAATACCAAATGATCAACAGAAGGTAGCTGTCATACGTCGTCTGATAATGCCACCTGGTGCTTTTAATATTGAAAAGTACACGAATACACGAGTAATACATCAACTTATAAATAACCTGGGCGAACAAGGCGTGATGGAATGTTTCGATTTGTACAAATCTGTGTTCCTCGACACTGTGCCAAAGAATCTTGATAATGCCAATGAGAAGTGGTTGAATTTTGAACGTCTTAATGCAGGCTACATGTTACAACATTTACTCTTGCATAAATCTGTACATACAGCATACCAATGGCGTGAGAATCAATTACGATTTTTCTTGACTGGAGGTATTTTCTATGTTACAGATGGTGCAGTTGAAATTTGTAAAAAGGAAAAGTCCGGTTCATTCAGTAAAGAATTTGGTGATCAATGCAAAAATATGTTCTACGCAAGTTTACAAAATAAATTGACTGATTTGAGAGAGGAGAAGCAATTACTTTATAATTTGGTGCATTTTTGTAATGACCGAATGCAACAGAAGCATGCTGCAAAATATGTACGCATTAAAAATTATGACGAAGCGTTCCAAAAAGCATGGCAAAGTATGTTCCACGCGGTAACTGTACCAAATGAACCGAACCAAAAGAAGAAAAAGAGGAATGATAAAGGCAAGAGTCAAAACGATGATCAACCGCATAAGCTGGAACTTGTTTTTCATATACTCTTGCTAAATATGGGTTTACAACTATATCGTGAGGCTGAAATGGCTGTGCCAGCTATTGATGATCTACTCAAGTGCATGCAGCGTATTACACTGCAAATGAACACAAAGCAGTTAGTAAAAGGTGCCAATGAGTCTTCTGCAGAGGTAAGTGCTTATTTAAAGAATTAAGAACTATAGTCAAATTCTATTTTAATTGAATTTGTATATTATTTTGCAAAATTTTCACCTATTAGCTTTTAACGTCAAATGCTTCCAAACGTGATTACTTTTGAAAATCCCTTGCAGTTCGAATATCTTTTAGATTGCCGGACCACTGCATTCCTTTTCCATATTGAAATGGCTTCACTGTACCGTTATATGACATGTGGATATACATATGTATTTTCACTGATTGTCACACAGCTATAAAACCCCTTGAATTCGCATATCTGAATTCATTAGTAGCCCGTAACTGCAGAATATTTCTTACCACGCAATTAACAGACACATGCTAATATAAATCACCTTTTGTGTGAGTGTTCGCCACGCTCTCGCCTTAGAATGACTCATCTCTTGAAATACCACCTCAACGTACTGGCTCAATGCCAGCTAGAGGGTATCTAACGCTTCAAGCGAGGATCGGGACGATGGTCAACCCCACAAAAATTTGCTAATAGTCTCTCTTCATTGGTATGTGCAAGGCGTAAATAAAATTGGAATCCCTTAACATGATGTTAGGCATTCACATTAAAAGTATCACCTGCAATAAGCAGTTACGTTTAATGCATTCGGTTGCTGGGCGTAACGCATATACAGACACAGTAGGATACTAGGCGCAGTCTCCAATTATTTGTCCGGAATGACATTATAAATCACAATATCACAACTACATATTAATAGCAATTTCGGTGTTAGTTTCCAATGCGAATCGTATGGATACGAAATAGCTTTTGAAAGAAATTTGACAACATTTTATGCAAATGGTTCTAAAAGAGACTGCGAAGTGGGCGTTGGGGGTTTCTCCGCAAACGTAAAAATACACCATTCAAATCGTTTACCTATGTAGGCAGATAAATTTAGATGGCTGCCCCGAAGGACACACTTAGCCCAACATAGATCCATTGTGGCACCATACGGTATCGGTTCCTAACTAACTAACTCGAACTAATTGGAGCTAAGAATGTATAGTGTGAGATTCTTCACACTCGCCGTTGAGAGGCTTGTGAGGCTAAAGAGAGCTGAGTGGACTAAATCGGTTCACTGATATCATTTTCACTTAGATTCCGGGCTATAGGAACATCGAAGAGAATGAGAACGCATATGAACCTATTACATTACATCAACTCAGTGGGTGCCGTAACTCAGTGGTTAGTGCGTTGGCCTACTGATCTGTAGCTCATGGGTTCAATTTCTGGCTGAACATAACAAAATTTAATATCGAAAAAGATTTTTCTTTCAAACGGTACGCACTTGTCGGCAAGTAATTGGCAATTTTTCCGGCAGTAGCATTTTGTCAAAAATGCTGTTTAAAAGAGCTCTGTGACAAAGCTAAATAAAGTGATATCACAACGGTTTTGTCGTTCGGAACCGGCTAATATAAGTAGATCCCTTCTAATGATGTCCAAATTTAATACGCACAACAGTATTGGAAGAGAAGTTCGGTGGTATCACAATTGGCCTTCCTGGTCTAAGTGTGTCGTCTGAGAGAGAGGGAAGTCACAATAACCTAACCTAACCTACATCAACTCGACGGGATGGATCTAGTTAGATCCATCCATGGTGTTAAAAATACGTCAAATGTAAATCAATCTAATGTTAATCAATCAACCGATTTCAGGTATAGGCGAATCCAAATTTGTTCTTTTTTGAGGACAATTGTAGTTAAACTAACAGAAATGTTACTTTGGGCTAACCCCGACCATAGCTTTTCCTGGAGAAAAGTAGTGAAATTGCAAACTGTTTTTTACATAACTATATACAGCGTCTTTCAACGAGAGGAGTCATTTTAAATAATAATAAAAAACCCTATATTCTTGTAATAAGATCTGATAATCTGAGGTTAGTAATAGAATACAATATCTACCAAATATCCGCCGTGACTCTTCTTGCATATGGCCATTCTTTTGATGAAAATTTTCATAACATAATTTTCATAATTAACAGTAATATCAGAATTGGCTATGAGTACTTGAATTTTTGCTGAAGCATTGGAGTAGACTTTGTCTCTAACGTAGCCCCAAAGAAAAAAGTAATGGTGTTAAGTCGCACAATCTCGCCGGCCACTTAAAGCAATGGGTTGGAGTGTTTACATCACTAACACAACCAAGACGTTCGAATTTAAAGATTAAAGATTAGCTGTGCCAGAAAATGCTTGAAAATGGCCAAAAACAGTAGAAACGAATCGCGTTGTGCGAGCGTGTATCGATCTATTATCTGAAAATCACTAGTTCTTATTTGTCAAATGTCAACGAATGACAGTTGTATGTTGACACCTGAAAAAATAATGGGAGATTTAAAATGACACCTCTTGTTGAAATACCCTGTACTACACACACATTAACTTAAGTCACAATATATACAATTTTTTTAACATTTTCATTTTAGGAGGAACCAGAATGGGTAGAAGTAGTAGTTGATCTATTTCTACATTTGCTATCACAAAATGCCAGTGCGCTTCGTAATATTGTAAACGCATTATTTCCACATTTATGTGGCAACCTTAATTTAAGCGCTGTTCACCAAATACTCTCAATGCTAAAAATGAAGGACGGTCAAAACCCTCTCAGCAATAAAAATGAAGAAAGTGAGGACGAGAGTGATAACGAAGATGATATGGATACAAGTGAAGGAAATAATGATGAGGAACAGAATGATGTTGATGGCGAAGATGATGATGGTAACGATGATGGGGATGATGATGATGAAGACGAAGACGAAGAAGATGACGACGACGATGATGATGATGATGATGAAGAAGATGAAGAAGTAACTGTATCAGATAAGTTGCGGAATGATATTTCGAAAGCGCTCATGGAAAATGGTGCCGCAATCGGAGCCGATGATGATATGGAGTCAGTTGACTTGAATGACTTGACTGAGGATATGGGTCGAAAGTTGGATGAAGCGCTATCCAATGCGTTTAAGGCAATGAAAAAGTCGGGTGGCACAGGTGGTGGTGCACATTCAAAGAAGTCGAAAAGCTATCGCGTCAAAACAACAACTGTTATGCATTTTCGAATACGTGTCTTGGATCTATTGGAAATATATTTGGAACATAACCCATCTCTATTGATATCCATTGAAATTATGCTGGCATTATTCGACATGATTGAATATTGTGTGGGTGAAGAGCTGAAGCCACTGCAAGTAAAGGTGGAAAAAGTCTTGAATAAATTGACCTCGTTGAAAACATATGCCGTCGATAATGATTTGACTGAAGATAATTTGGTGAACTTCATTCGCCTAATCGTTGAGAAGAAAGCGAAAGCAGCTGTATTTGGCGTCATGAATAAGCTACGTAACAAATGCATACTGTTTCTAATAGGTAGCATAAACAAGATTTCTGCAAAGGGTAAACAGCATACAGAAGGTTCGAAAGTCCTTAAACTATGCAGTGAATATGTGGATGAATTCATAAAATCACGGAATCCTCTTGTGAATATTACTTTGCTGTCGGATATTTTCAGTCTGTGTTGGATTGGTGTGTGGGAATTGGCATTACAGTTATCCAATAATGGCATCACAATGCAAACACGTACTTTCAGGCGTATTCAAATCTATGAAGTCCTTACGGTGCTTTATAAGAACAATAAGTTGCCGAAACTTAGTGAAGACACGACGAAAAAGTCTTTATCTCAAATTGAGAACACCCTATGTACACACATCCAAGCTGTCGCAAAAAATAATGAAGTACGATCACCGAAAGAATTTCAAACTCTTTTGGAATTGCTTTTGCAAGCACAGAAAACGAATGTTCGTCTAAATTTGCAATCAAACTTGTGCACAGCAAAAATATGTGATGCTATGCAACAAATACGACGCACCATCCGTCTGGAATCAAATCATCTCTATCAGCGTTTTTGTACGGCTTTTAAATTGTCGGTCATACGTAACAGTGCTGTACAGCAAAAAGACTCAAATGGAGTTGGTGATCACTGTGAACGAACTGGAAGTGCTAGAGTTTCCGATTCTACTGAAGAAGCAGAAACCTCTGGAGTACAAGTGAAAACACAAAAACGTAAAATTTCCACTCAAGATTTAAGAAAACAAAAGAAACAGAAAAAGCAACAGCGCTTGGAAGCCTCCTCAGTTGGTCTTAATGGTGGTTTCGGGTTTGTTCAGACCAATGGTAATACCTCTAATATTCATGATTCGGATAATGATTATAGTAGTAGTGGTCAATGATGAATAGTTTTAAGTAAGTGTTTCCTATAGTACATTTGTATGCATTCTTAATTTATGTTACACATATGAGTATGGGAAAATGACATGGAATTTTAAAAACGCGTATTATAGACTTACTATTCAGCAATAACTATACGCAATATTTTGCAAATCGTCCAATTGATGTGGCTAAAGTTTTGAGGTAACCTAAAACATGTAGTCCATCGAAAAAATCAATACAATACTTATTTTGTATGATTGAAATTGGCTTTCTTCGAAAATTCGTGACATTTTCCTATATAAATATAATGATTTCCTAAAAAATATGTTTTTCCATAACGTTGATTCAATAAATTTATTATGTGTACATACTTTAAAAAATTGTATTCATTCCTCTACAATATGCGTATTTAATTAGAACAGTTTGAAATCAAATTGAAAATATCATTCAAATTATTGCCACAACCCAACTTCAATCAACTGTTAATTCAAATTCGTATTATTGATGGCGACCAATGAAAACATCTGCTTTGAGTTGAATGTTCGATGGTAACTGAACAGGTAATTTTTCATTAGTAGTTCCCTCTTAGGCATCCAAGTTAGTTGAGTTGCCCCATTCGTAATAGGGGCATTGAAAATATCAACCAATTCATACGGTTTAGACAATTGTTTCATTTATTTTATTACCAATGTTTGCTGTTAATATATTCCTGGTTTTTTATTCTCTCGTCATTCTAATCACGATAAAATGTTTGTCGCTATGTATATCTCTAGCTCTGTCCTAGCAATACCAATTGATTTGAAGTTATGTCGATAAAAACCGGCCGGTAAAATGAATTGATACAATTGTACTCAGTCTTCTCTATTGTTCAGTATTCCATTCTCTACACATCTACAATTTCAATGGTTTGACGGCAGATATTGATAGTAAAATATCGGCATTACAATTGACGAAAGTGGAGAAATTTTCGAATGTTGGACATTGTTAATTGGATATCATGGTCCAATTACAGAAGATCACGTAATAAATGTAGAAAAAGGAAATAAATTTCTGGAATAGCATCACTTTTTTGGAGCCATGTTTGCTTGGTACAAAGAAAAAAAAAAGTTCAATAATTAATGGTATTTACTATGAAAAAAATAAGTAAAATTGTTTGAGAATTAACAAAAACTGTTTATAAAATATGATTTTCGTGATAAAAAGTATACGTCATCAGAAGCCACAAACTTTTCTAAAATTCAATTACAAACACAATTTGCAACTACATGACCGGTAACAATTGGATATGATTGCAATAGGGATGGTTGGCGGGCACATATGTATCAGGATGGACATATTGTACCGAGTATCGATAGTTGGTTACTCATCACTATTGGACTGACACTATTGGCAGCATCGAAACGAATGTCAACAAAAAGAAATAAGTAATAACCAGAACAAGCCAACGAGAAAGAAAGAGAAGAATCTCGATAAAGGAAGATTCTGGGGTGTTGCCAACAGAGTATAAATAGAGCCAGTGTTGAGAAGTGACAATCAATCGAATTCCGAACGTGACTGCGCAAACATCTATACAGAGGCAAATGTTGCTAGTACATTACAGTGTTATTGTAAATAGTTGATTATAAACAGAGTTGATTGTAAATAGTGTTTATTAAATAAATTGTTGCTGTATATAGTTGTATAAAATAAGTGTTGCAGTTATTAACAGAATCCAGTGATCGAACAAGGTAATTCAAATAGAATTAAACGCTCACAGGATAAAAACGTAACAATTGGTGTCAGAAGTGGGATTCTGTAAAGATGGTGAAAATTGACCAACTAAAAGTGGACCAACTGAAAAAACAGTTGTCAGAGAGGAATCTATCGTCATCAGGTACAAAAGCAGAACTGCTGGTGAGGCTAAGGGTATTAATGTAGAAGAACATGAGTTCTTTGAGGAAGCCGAGATACATGCTGTCTTGCACGCCGAGGAAGAGAGTAAGGTAGATTCGAGTGGTCAACTCATGGAATTTATGAAATCCATGATGCAACATCAGCAGCAACTGCAAGGAATTAATGCGAAGTTACAAGAACATTCGGCTGAATTGCGTACGGAAATTCAAGGAAATGCGTCTCGCATTGACTCCAAGCTTCAAGAACATTCGGCTCGCCAAAAACACGTCATCGAAAATCTACAGAAAGGAACTGAACTTAGATTTCAGGAAATTTCCGGAGCTATTAATGACAAAGTCACAGAGCTGAAAGAACACGTGGATGAGTTGGATGATAAGCTGAAGGAACATGTCGACGACTGGGAAGACAAGTTCGAGAAATTACAGCACGAACTCAATCACCAACATTTGACTGAAGCACGTCATTCAATATCTTCAAGCTTCAATTCGAGACAACATCTTTGAAGAATCAATGGGATGACAGCGACAAGAATGCTGCTTTAATAGTCGCATTAAAAGGTAATGCTTCCGAGGTGTTATAGATGGTTCCAGAGAAAGATCGTGGTAGCTATCAGTCACTGATGGACACACTCCAGCGGAAATATGGAAATGAATACAAAAGTCAGTTACATCGAGTGGAGTTAAGATCGCGAGTGCCACGGAGTAATGAGAGCCTGCAGGAATTCGCTTTTGACATTGAGCGCTTATGTCATCTTGCGTTCTCCGGTAATTCGGAAGAGTTTGTCGAAAAAATCAAAATAGAGGCATTCATAGATGGCATACGTGATGGAGAGACAAAGCGTGCCCTAGTCATGTCACCAAGAAATACTTATGCCGAAACAGTCAGTAGGGCCTTGACATTTGAAGCCGCCAGTTTGATGTGCCGACCAATGCCACGGGGACGCCAACTAGAGGGGAAAACATCACATCTGGTTAAAGCAGTGCGTCAGGCAGTAAAATCAGTAGTTCAGCCTGAAGCAAGAGCAGGTCGACGCGAAAACAAATTTAATGGTAAGTGCTTTATTTGCGACAAACCAGGACACATGGCGCGTGACTGCCGTCTACGACGAAAGCGATCAAGATCGAATTCTCCAGGAAGACAAAAGAAGGAGAATAAGGTGGATAGCGATCGCTCCACTAACACAAATCCATCGTTAAACTAGATCGAGTCAGTACAGCGGGGCGTGAACTGACTCCAACAGTGGGTTGCCCCATCATTCACATTTCACAACTACAGCGTGTGCCAAGCAGCCTGACTATTGATGGAAAATTGGACAATATGGAATTCATGTTAACTCTGGACACTGGTGCATCACATTCTATAATCAAGAGCGATTTGGTAAAGAGGTTTGAGCCTTTAATGGGTATAAAATTGCGTACAGCAACGGGTGAGGCACAAATTCTGGGCAAGATAAAGAAACGAGTATCTATTGGAAATTGCACATGGGAACATGAATTCATTGTGGCCGACATCATCGATGACGTAATAATTGGTGTTGATTTTATGATTGGCAACGGATTTACGTTAGATTTAAATCAACGGATACTGCGCTATGCAAATGTCGAACTACCATTGAACATCGGTTACAAGCGTAGTGGGAACATCAAACGAGCACTGGCATGTCAACGCCAAGAGGTTCCAGCAAAATCAGAAGCGGTGATTTGGGCACAGATGAATGTGGATGATGGGACAGGCAAGTTGTGGTTAGTAGAAGCAGATAAAGAAATACAAAATAAAAACATCATACTTGGTAGGACGTTAGTGGAACCTAAAGAAAATGGAATAGTACCTGTGCGAATATTAAATCCAACTAATACATCTACAGTTGTGAAGAAAGGAATGGTGATTGGTCATTGCCAGGAAGTTACTGCCATAGTAGACTGCGAAAAGGGTTCGTCGATAAAAAGTGGAAGATCAGGAACTGTCAGAGCGGAAATAAAAGCACAGATGGAAGAATGGGCAGGTGTGCTTACCAACCAGCAAAAAGAAAAGGCTTTACAGCTATTGGAGAAGTACAGTTCAATCTTTTCTTCAAATGGAAAAACTGGAGGACGAACAACCATCGTGAAGCATCACATTGACACCGGTGATTCTAGACCAATTCGTCAAACACCACGACGAGTTCCATTGGCCAAAAGAGACGAAGCCATTAAGCTGATTTCCGATATGCAGAAACAAGGTGTTATTGAACCATCAGCGAGTCCATGGAGTTCACCAGTTGTGCTGGTAAAGAAGAAGGATGGAAGTACTCGATTCTGTGTGGATTACAGAAAGCTAAATGATATTACGAAAAAAGGCAGCTATCCACTGCCAAGAATCGATGACACTCTGGACACACTATCTGGTGCGAAGTGGTTCTCAACTCTTGATTTGCAAAGTGGCTACTGGCAAGTGGAACTTGGTAAGGAAGACAAAGAGAAAACAGCTTTCAGTATTGGCGATGGTCTATGGCAATTTACAGTCATGCCATTTGGTTTATGCAATGCGCCAGCTACTTTCGAACGTTTGATGGAGCGTGTACTCAGAGGACTACACTGGAAAACGTGCTTGGTGTACCTCGATGACATTATTGTGATGGGAAAAGATTTAACGACCACCTGGAAAAGTTGAAAGAAGTATTTGAGCGTATACAATCAGCAGGGCTTAAACTGAATATGAAAAAGTGTTCACTCTTCAGGCGAGAAGTTAAATATCTTGGTCATAAAGTAACAACAGACGGGGTACATACCGACGAGGAGAAAGTAGCAGCAGTACAAGAATGGCCTATTCCATCGAATCTTCACGAGTTAAGAAGCTTCCTAGGGTTATGTACCTACTATAGACGATTTGTTCCTGGATTTGCAAACATCGCCAGCAGTCTGCATGAGTTAACAAGAAAGAACAAACCATTTGTATGGGGCGAAGACCAACAGAAATCATTCGAACAACTGAAAGAAAAACTCTGTTCAGCACCAGTATTAGCGTATCCAGTACCTGGTCAAAAGTTTGTGTTAGACACAGATGCGAGTGGCTATGGAATAGGTGGTGTGCTCTCTCAGATCATAGATGGGCAAGAAAAAGTAATAGCATACTACAGTAAAATCCTGTCGAAGCCAGAAAGAAACTACTGTGTCACTCGAAGAGAGTTGCTCGCAATACTGGAATGTGTAAAGTATTTCCATAAATACTTGTACGGTCAGTCATTTCATCTACGAACTGACCACGCAGCGCTAAGGTGGTTATTACAATTTAAAAACCCAGAAGGACAATTGGCGCGCTGGATTGAAAGGCTGCAGAGTTATCATTTTACCATCGAACATCGTAAAGGAGGACATCACGGCAACGCGGATGCTCTATCTCGTCGTCCTTGCAAAATGGAATGTAAACATTGTTCACGAGTGGAAAGCAAGGAGCACATTGTCGACGTACGACTTACAAATATATTGCCGGAGGAGACATGAACCACCGAACGAGTGCAAGAAGATCAGCGGAACGACCCAGATCTCGTAAAGATTATGGAATACAAGGAGCAGGGCATACGTCCAGATTGGCAAGAAATGGCTAATGAGAGTCCAATAGCAAAGGCATACTGGGCGCAGTGGCAAAGCCTGCACTTACGAGACGGATGTTTATTCCGAACATGGGAAAGTGAAGATGGAAAAATCACTTATGATCTGCTAGTGGTACCCAAGGCAAGAATAAATGAAGTGATAGCTTTCAAATTCAACGATTCCATTGGGTTGGATGTCATGACCATGACGCTGATTGGATTCGGAAGTGTAAGCAATGTGCAATGGCCAAAGGTCCCACTAAGAAAAGTCGTGGTAAGATGCACCAATACACCGTGGGTGCTCCATTTGAGCGAATTGCTATGGACATAGCTGGGCCATTTCCAATAAGCAACGCAGGAAACAAGTATGTTCTGGTGGTTATAGATTACTTCAGTAAATGGCCTGAAGTATGCCCCATTCCAAATCAAGAAGCTAGTACAGTTGCGAATGTATTCGTCAACCAATGGATTACTCGTATTGGTGTACCGATGGAGTTACACTCAGACCAAGGTCGAAATTTCGAATCAGTAGAACGATTTAACCGTACCTTGGAGGAATATTTGAGAAAAGTCGTAGGTAAATACCAAAGAGACTGGGATGTACATATACCAATGTTCCTCATGGCATATCGATGCGCACAACATGATATGACGATATGATATGATAAAGGAAGATCTGGGGTGTTGCCAACAGAGTATAAATAGAGCCAGTGTTGAGAAGTGACAATCAATCGAATTCCGAACGTGACTGCGCAAACATCTATACAGAGGCAAATGTTGCTAGTACATTAAAGTGTTATTGTAAATAGTTGATTATAAACAGAGTTGATTGTAAATAGAGTTTATTAAATAAATTGTTGCTGTATATAGTTGTATAAAATAAGTTTTGCAGTTATTAACAGAATCCAGTGATCGAACAAGGTAATTCAAATAGAATTAAACGCTCACAGAATAAAAACGTAACAATATTGTTACGTTTTTATTCTGTGAACGTTTAATTCTATTTGAATTACCTTGTTCGATCACTGGATTCTGTTAATGATAACTGCAACACTTATTTTGTACAACTATATACAGCAACAATTTATTTAATAATCTCTATTTACAATCACCACTGTTTACAATCAACTATTTACTATAACACTTAAATGTACTTGCAACTTTTGCCTCTGTATCAATGTTTTCGCAATCACGTTCGGAAGTAGATTGATTGTCAATTCTCAACACTGGCTCTATTTATACTCTGTTGGCAACACCCCAGAATCTTCCTTTATCGAGATTCTTCTCTTCCTTTCTCGTTGGCTTGTTCTGGTTATCGCTTATTTCTTTTTGTTGACATTCGTTTCGATGCTGCCAATAGAGTCAGTCACAATAGTGATGAGTAATCAACTATCGATACTCGTTACACTGCCCTCCTCTTAACCTTGTTCGTCCCGAACAAGTTTTTATACTTCCCCTCGATATGGCGCAAGTCGCTCCAAGTGCACTACTTTAAACTTTGCTCTTTTATTCCAGGCACGTTGAATGCGATACACTACGTCATTTATCTTTGCTATAATCTCATATGGTCCTTCCCAATGAGTCTGTAGTTTAGGAGACAGGCCTTTCTTTCGTTGTGGATTATGAAGCATTACAAGCTCTCCTTCATAGAACCCTTTTGAATTTGCTTTCAAGTCATACCTGGCCTTCATCTTATCGCTTATCATCTGCGACCGCTCTCTGATGAACCGATGTACTTCATCCAACTGTTCCCGCTTTTCGCTAGTATAATTACCTTCGGTTGATCTCGTTGGTGTTACGACTCCAAATTTTAAATCAGCTGGCAGTCTTAACTCGTTTCCAAAAACTGCCATTGCCGGTGTAGTAGCCGTCGTATCATGTTGTGCGCATCGATATGCCATGAGGAACATTGGTATATGTACATCCCAGTCTCTTTGGTATTTATCTACGACTTTTCTCAAATATTCCTCCAAGGTACGGTTAAATCGTTCTACCATGCCATCAGATTGTGGATGCAAAGGTGTTGTACGAGTTTTGTATATACCCAGCATACGGCATATCTCTTGGAATACAGCTGATTCGAAATTTCGACCTTGGTCTGAGTGTAATTCCATCGGTACACCAAAACGAGTAATCCATTGGTTGACGAATACATCCGCAACGGTACTAGCTTCTTGATTTGGAATGGGGTATACTTCAGGCCATTTACTGAAGTAATCTATAACCACCAGAACATACTTGTTTCCTGCGTTGCTTATTGGAAATGGTCCAGCTATGTCCATAGCAATTCGCTCGAATGGAGCACCCACGGTGTATTGGTGCATCTTACCTCGACTTTTCTTAGTGGGACCTTTGGCCATTGCACATTGCTTACACTTCCGAATCCAATCAGCGTCATGGTCATGACATCCAACCCAATAAAATCGTTTCTTTATTTTCTCGACGGTTTTGGTGATTCCCAAATGCCCTCCACTGGAGGCATTGTGATACTCAGCTATCACTTCATTTATTCTTGCCTTGGGTACCACTAGCAGATCATAAGTGATTTTTCCATCTTCACTTTTCCATGTTCGGAATAAACATCCGTCTCATAAGTGCAGGCTTTGCCACTGCGCCCAATATGCCTTTGCTATTGGACTCTCATTAGCCATTTCTTGCCAATCTGGACGTATGCCCTGCTCCTTGTATTTCATGATCTTTGAGAGATCTGGGTCGTTCCGTTGATCTTCTTGAACTCGTTCGGTGGTCCATGACTCGTCCGATAATACATTCATAAGTCGTAGGTTAACAATGTGCTCCTTGCTTTCCACTCGAGAACAATGTTTACATTCCATTTTGCAAGGACGACGAGATAGAGCATCCGCGTTGCCGTGATGTCCTCCTTTACGATGTTCGATGGTAAAATCATAACTCTGCAGCCTTTCAATCCAGCGCGCCAATTGTCCTTCTGGGTTTTTAAATTGCAATAACCACCTTAGCGCTGAGTGGTCAGTTCGTAGATGAAATGACTGACCGTACAAGTATTTATGGAAATACTTTACACATTCCAGTATTGCGAGCAACTCTCTTCGTGTGACACAGTAATTTCTTTCTGGCTTCGACAGGATTTTACTGTAGTATGCTATTACTTTTTCTTGCCCATCTATGATCTGAGAGAGCACACCACCTATTCCATAGCCACTCGCATCTGTGTCCAACACAAACTTTTGACCAGGTACTGGATACGCTAATACTGGTGCTGAACAGAGTTTTTCTTTCAGTTGTTCGAATGATTTCTGTTGGTCTTAGCCCCATACAAATGGTTTGTTCTTTCTTGTTAACTCATGCAGACTGCTGGCGATGTTTGCAAATCCAGGAACAAATCGTCTATAGTAGGTACATAAGCCTAGGAAGCTTCTTAACTCGTGAAGATTCGATGGAATAGGCCATTCTTGTACTGCTGCTACTTTCTCCTCGTCGGTATGTACCCCGTCTGTTGTTACTTTATGACCAAGATATTTAACTTCTCGCCTGAAGAGTGAACACTTTTTCATATTCAGTTTAAGCCCTGCTGATTGTATACGCTCAAATACTTCTTTCAACTTTTCCAGGTGGTCGTTAAAATCTTTTCCCATCACAATAATGTCATCGAGGTACACCAAGCACGTTTTCCAGTGTAGTCCTCTGAGTACACGCTCCATCAAACGTTCGAAAGTAGCTGGCGCATTGCATAAACCAAATGGCATAACTGTAAATTGCCATAGACCATCGCCAATACTGAAAGCTGTTTTCTCTTTGTCTTCCTTACCAAGTTCCACTTGCCAGTAGCCACTTTGCAAATCAAGAGTTGAGAACCACTTCGCACCAGATAGTGTGTCCAGAGTGTCATCGATTCTTGGCAGTGGATAGCTGCCTTTTTTCGTAATATCATTTAGCTTTCTGTAATCCACACAGAATCGAGTACTTCCATCCTTCTTCTTTACCAGCACAACTGGTGAACTCCATGGACTCGCTGATGGTTCAATAACACCTTGTTTCTGCATATCGGAAATCAGCTTAATGGCTTCGTCTCTTTTGGCCAATGGAACTCGTCGTGGTGTTTGACGAATTGGTCTAGAATCACCGGTGTCAATGTGATGCTTCACGATGGTTGTTCGTCCTCCAGTTTTTCCATTTGAAGAAAAGATTGAACTGTACTTCTCCAATAGCTGTAAAGCCTTTTCTTTTTGCTGGTTGGTAAGCACACCTGCCCATTCTTCCATCTGTGCTTTTATTTCCGCTCTGACAGTTCCTGATCTTCCACTTTTTATCGACGAACCCTTTTCGCAGTCTACTATGGCAGTAACTTCCTGGCAATGACCAATCACCATTCCTTTCTTCACAACTGTAGATGTATTAGTTGGATTTAATATTCGCACAGGTACTATTCCATTTTCTTTAGGTTCCACTAACGTCCTACCAAGTATGATGTTTTTATTTTGTATTTCTTTATCTGCTTCTACTAACCACAACTTGCCTGTCCCATCATCCACATTCATCTGTGCCCAAATCACCGCTTCTGATTTTGCTGGAACCTCTTGGCGTTGACATGCCAGTGCTCGTTTGATGTTCCCACTACGCTTGTAACCGATGTTCAATGGTAGTTCGACATTTGCATAGCGCAGTATCCGTTGATTTAAATCTAACGTAAATCCGTTGCCAATCATAAAATCAACACCAATTATTACGTCATCGATGATGTCGGCCACAATGAATTCATGTTCCCATGTGCAATTTCCAATAGATACTCGTTTCTTTATCTTGCCCAGAATTTGTGCCTCACCCGTTGCTGTACGCAATTTTATACCCATTAAAGGCTCAAACCTCTTTACCAAATCGCTCTTGATTATAGAATGTGATGCACCAGTGTCCAGAGTTAACATGAATTCCATATTGTCCAATTTTCCATCAATAGTCAGGCTGCTTGGCACACGCTGTAGTTGTGAAATGTGAATGATGGGGCAACCCACTGTTGGAGTCAGTTCACGCCCCGCTGAACTGACTCGATCTAGTTTAACGATGGATTTGTGTTAGTGGAGCGATCGCTATCCACCTTATTCTCCTTCTTTTGTCTTCCTGGAGAATTCGATCTTGATCGCTTTCGTCGTAGACGGCAGTCACGCGCCATGTGTCCTGGTTTGTCGCAAATAAAGCACTTACCATTAAATTTGTTTTCGCGTCGACCTGTTGTTCTTCCTTCAGGCTGCACTACAGATTTGAATGCCTGACACACTGCTTCAACCAGATCTGCTGTTTCTGTTTCTAGTTGGCGTACCCGTGGCATTGGTCGACACATCAAACTGGCGGCTTCAAACGTCAATGCACTACTGACTGTTTCGGCATAAGTATTTCTTGGTGACATGACTGGGGCACGCTTTGTCTCTCCATCACGTATGCCATCTATGAAAGCCTCTATTTTGATTTTTTCGACGAACTCTTCCGAATTACCGGAGAACGCTAGATGACATAAGCGCTCAATATCGGAAGCGAATTCCTGAAGGCTCTCATTACTCCGTTGCACTCGCGATCTCAATTCAACTCGATGTAATTGACTCTTGTATTCATTTTCATATTTCCGCTGGAGTGTGTTCATCAGTGACTGATGGCTACCACGATCTTTCTCTGGAATAATCTGTAACACGTCGGAAGCATTACCTTTTAATGCGACTATTAAAGCAGCAGTCTTGTCGCTATCATCCCATTGATTCTTCGAAGCGGTTGTCTCAAATTGAAGCTTGAAGATGTGGAATGGCGTGCTTCCGTCAAATGTTGGTGGCTTTAATTTGATTGTACTTGAATCTCGAATCACTGATGTGGCTGGTCCATTTATTTTTAGTTGGTTGAGATCGTGCTGTAATTTCTCGAACTTATCTTCCAAATCATCTACATGTTCCTTTAAATCTGTGACCTTTTCATTAATGGTTCCGGAAATTTCCTGAAATCTAAGTTCAATTCCTTTTTGTAGATTTTCGATGACGTGTTCTTGGCGAGCCGAATGTTCTTGAATTTCCATACGCAAATCACTAATTACGCCCTCTTGGCGAGACGAACCTTCTTGAATTTCCATACGCAATTCAGCCGGATGTTCTTGAAGCTTGGAGTCAATTGTTTTCTGGAATTCTCCCATAGCGTTTTCTTGACGTACCGAATGTTCTTGAAACTTGGAGTCAATGCGAGACGCATTTTCTTGTAGCTGTTGTTGCTGTTGTTGCATCGTGGTTTTCATGAATTCCATGAGTTGACCACTCGAATCTATTTTGCTCTCTTCCTCAGCGTGCACAACTGCTTGTATATCAGCTTCCTCGAAGAACTCATGTTCTTCTACATTAATTCCCTTAGCCTCCATAGCTTGCCTCAGCCTCACCAGCAGTTCCGCCTTTGCACCTGACGACGATAGATTCATCTCTACCAACAGCTTTTTAAGCTGGTCCACTTTTAGTTGGTCAATTTTCACCATCTTTACAGAATCCCACTTCTGACACCAATTGTTACGTTTTTATTCTGTGAACGTTTAATTCTATTTGAATTACCTTGTTCGATCACTGGATTCTGTTAATGATAACTGCAACACTTATTTTGTACAACTATATACAGCAACAATTTATTTAATAATCTCTATTTACAATCACCACTGTTTACAATCAACTATTTACTATAACACTTAAATGTACTTGCAACTTTTGCCTCTGTATCAATGTTTTCGCAATCACGTTCGGAAGTAGATTGATTGTCAATTCTCAACACTGGCTCTATTTATACTCTGTTGGCAACACCCCAGAATCTTCCTTTATCGAGATTCTTCTCTTCCTTTCTCGTTGGCTTGTTCTGGTTATCGCTTATTTCTTTTTGTTGACATTCGTTTCGATGCTGCCAACAGAGTCAGTCACAATAGTGATGAGTAATCAACTATCGATACTCGTTACAATATTATTGTTACGTTTTTATTCTGTGAACGTTTAATTCTATTTGAATTACCTTGTTCGATCACTGGATTCTGTTAATAATAACTGCAACACTTATTTTATACAACTATATACAGCAACAATTTATTTAATAATCTCTATT
Organism: Megamerina dolium; assembly: GCA_963854835.1. Lineage (NCBI taxonomy): Eukaryota > Metazoa > Arthropoda > Insecta > Diptera > Megamerinidae > Megamerina > Megamerina dolium. The sequence goes on along the minus strand of OY978527.1, from coordinate 28,117,145 downwards.
TACAATCAACTCTGTTTACAATCAACTATTTACTATAACACTTAAATGTACTTGCAACTTTTGCCTCTGTATCAATGTTTTCGCAATCACGTTCGGAATTAGATTGATTGTCAATACTCAACACTGGCTCTATTTATACTCTGTTGGCAACACCCCAGAATCTTCCTTTATCGAGATTCTTCTCTTCCTTTCTCGTTGGCTTGTTCTGGTTATCGCTTATTTCTTTTTGTTGACATTCGTTTCGATGCTGCCAATAGAGTCAGTCACAATAGTGATGAGTAATCAACTATCGATACTCGTTACACTGCCCTCCTCTTAACCTTGTTCGTCCCGAACAAGTTTTTATACTTCCCCTCGATATGGCGCAAGTCGCTCCAAGTGCACTACTTTAAACTTTGCTCTTTTATTCCAGGCACGTTGAATGCGATACACTACGTCATTTATCTTTGCTATAATCTCATATGGTCCTTCCCAATGAGTCTGTAGTTTAGGAGACAGGCCTTTCTTTCGTTGTGGATTATGAAGCATTAAAAGCTCTCCTTCATAGAACCCTTTTGAATTTGCTTTCAAGTCATACCTGGCCTTCATCTTATCGCTTATCATCTGCGACCGCTCTCTGATGAACCGATGTACTTCATCCAACTGTTCCCGCTTTTCGCTAGTATAATTACCTTCGGTTGATCTCGTTGGTGTTACGACTCCAAATTTTAAATCAGCTGGCAGTCTTAACTCGTTTCCAAAAACTGCCATTGCCGGTGTAGTAGCCGTCGTATCATGTTGTGCGCATCGATATGCTATGAGGAACATTGGTATATGTACATCCCAGTCTCTTTGGTATTTATCTACGACTTTTCTCAAATATTCCTCCAAGGTACGGTTAAATCGTTCTACCATGCCATCAGATTGTGGATGCAAAGGTGTTGTACGAGTTTTGTATATACCCAGCATACGGCATATCTCTTGGAATACAACTGATTCGAAATTTCGACCTTGGTCTGAGTGTAACTCCATCGGTACACCAAAACGAGTAATCCATTGGTTGACGAATACATCCGCAACTGTACTAGCTTCCTGATTTGGAATGGGGTATACTTCAGGCCATTTACTGAAGTAATCTATAACCACCAGAACATACTTGTTTCCTGCGTTGCTTATTGGAAATGGTCCAGCTATGTCCATAGAAATTCGCTCAAATGGAGCACCCACGGTGTATTGGTGCATCTTACCTCGACTTTTCTTAGTGGGACCTTTGGCCATTGCACATTGCTTACACTTCCGAATCCAATCAGCGACATGGTCATGACATCCAACCCAATAAAATCGTTTCTTTATTTTCTCGACGGTTTTGGTGATTCCCAAATGCCCTCCACTGGAGGCATTGTGATACTCAGCTATCACTTCATTTATTCTCGCCTTGGGTACCACTAGAAGATCATTAGTGATTTTTCCATCCTCACTTTCCCATGCTCGGAATAAACATCCGTCTCGTAAGTGCAGGCTTTGCCACTGCGCCCAGTATGCCTTTGCTATTGGACTCTCATTAGCCATTTCTTGCCAATCTGGTCGTATGCCCAGCTCCTTGTATTCCATAATCTTTACGAGATCTGGGTCGTTCCGTTGATCTTCTTGAACTCGTTCGGTGGTCCATGACTCGTCCGATAATACATTCATAAGTCGTAGGTTAACAATGTGCTCCTTGCTTTCCACTCGAGAACAATGTTTACATTCCATTTTGCAAGGACGACGAGATAGAGCATCCGCGTTGCCGTGATGTCCTCCTTTACGATGTTCGATGGTAAAATCATAACTCTGCAGCCTTTCAATCCAGCGCGCCAATTGTCCTTCTGGGTTTTTAAATTGCAATAACCACCTTAGCGCTGAGTGGTCAGTTCGTAGATGAAATGACTGACCGTACAAGTATTTATGGAAATACTTTACACATTCCAGTATTGCGAGCAACTCTCTTCATGTGACACAGTAATTTCTTTCTGGCTTCGACAGGATTTTACTGTAGTATGCTATTACTTTTTCTTGCCCATCTATGATCTGAGAGAGCACACCACCTATTCCATAGCCACTCGCATCTGTGTCCAACACAAACTTTTGACCAGGTACTGGATACGCTAATATTGGTGCTGAACAGAGTTTTTCTTTCAGCTGTTCGAATGCTTTCTGTTGGTCCTCGCCCCACACAAATGGTTTGTTCTTTCTTGTCAACTCATGCAGACTGCTGGCGATGTTTGCAAATCCAGGAACAAATCGTCTATAGTAGGTGCATAAGCCTAGGAAGCTCCTTAGCTCGTGAAGATTCGACGGAATAGGCCATTCTTGAACTGCTGCTACTTTCTCCTCGTCGGTATGTACCCCTTCTGTTGTTACTTTATGACCAAGATATTTAACTTCTCGCCTGAAGAGTGAACACTTTTTCATATTCAGTTTAAGCCCTGCTGATTGTATACGCTCAAATACTTCTTTCAACTTTTCCACGTGGTCGTTAAAATCTTTTCCCATCACAATAATGTCATCGAGGTACACCAAGCACGTTTTCCAGTGTAGTCCTCTGAGTACACGCTCCATCAAACGTTCAAAAGTAGCTGGCGCATTGCATAAGCCAAATGGCATAACTGTAAATTGCCATAGACCATCGCCAATACTGAAAGCTGTTTTCTCTTTGTCTTCCTTACCAAGTTCCACTTGCCAGTAGCCACTTTGCAAATCAAGAGTTGAGAACCACTTCGCACCAGATAGTGTGTCCAGAGTGTCATCGATTCTTGGCAGTGGATAGCTGTCTTTTTTCGTAATATCATTTAGCTTTCTGTAATCCACACAGAATCGAGTACTTCCATCCTTCTTCTTTACCAGCACAACTGGTGAACTCCATGGACTCGCTGATGGTTCAATAACACCTTGTTTCTGCATATCGGAAATCAGCTTAATGGCTTCGTCTCTTTTGGCCAATGGAACTCGTCGTGGTGTTTGACGAATTGGTCTAGAATCACCGGTGTCAATGTGATGCTTCACGATGGTTGTTCGTCCTCCAGTTTTTCCATTTGAAGAAAAGATTGAACTGTACTTCTCCAATAGTTGTAAAGCCTTTTCTTTTTGCTGGTTGGTAAGCACGCCTGCCCATTCTTCCATCTGTGCTTTTATTTCCACTCTGACAGTTCCTGATCTTCCACTTTTTATCGACGAACCCTTTTCGCAGTCTACTATGGCAGTAACTTCCTGGCAATGACCAATCACCATTCCTTTCTTCACAACTGTAGATGTATTAGTTGGATTTAAAATTCGCACAGGTACTATTCCATTTTCTTTAGGTTCTACTAACGTCCTACCAAGTATGATGTTTTTATTCGTTATTTCTTTATCTGCTTCCACCAGCCACAACTTGCCTGTCCCATCATCCACATTAATCTGTGCCCATATCACCGCTTCTGATTTTGCTGGAACCTCTTGGCGTTGACATGCCAGTACTCGTTTGATGTTCCCACTACGCTTGTAACCGATGTTCAATGGTAGTTCGACATTTGCATAGCGCAGTATCCGTTGATTTAAATCTAACGTAAATCCGTTGCCAATCATAAAATCAACACCAATTATTACGTCATCGATGATGTCGGCCACAATGAATTCATGTTCCCATGTGCAATTTCCAATAGATACTCGTTTCTTTATCTTGCCCAGAATTTGTGCATCCTCACCCGTTGCTGTACGCAATTTTATTCCCATTAAAGGCTCCAACCTCTTTACCAAATCGCTCTTGATTATAGAATGTGATGCACCAGTGTCCAGAGTTAACATGAATTCCATATTGTCCAATTTTCCATCAATAGTCAAGCTGTTTGGCACACGCTGTAGTTGTGAAATGTGAATGATGGGGCAACCCACTGTTGGAGTCAGTTCACGCCCCGCTGAACTGACTCGATCTAGTTTAACGATGGATTTGTGTTAGTGGAGCGATCGCTATCCACCTTATTCTCCTTCTTTTGTCTTCCTGGAGAATTCGATCTTGATCGCTTTCGTCGTAGACGGCAGTCACGCGCCATGTGTCCTGGTTTGTCGCAAATAAAGCACTTACCAGTAAATTTGTTTTCGCGTCGACCTGTTGTTCTTCCTTCAGGCTGCACTACAGATTTGAATGCCTGACACACTGCTTCAACCAGATCTGCCGTTTCTGTTTCTAGTTGGCGTACCCGTGGCATTGGTCGACACATCAAACTGGCGGCTTCATATGTCAAGGCACTACTGACTGTTTCGGCATAAGTATTCCTGGGTGACATGACTAGGGCACGCTTTGTCTCTCCATCACGTATGCCATCTATGAATGCCTCTATTTTTATTTTTTCGACGAACTCTTCCGAATTACCGGAGAACGCTAGATGACATAAGCGCTCAATATCGGAAGCGAATTCCTGAAGGCTCTCATTACTCCGTTGCACTCGCGATCTCAATTCCACTCGATGTAATTGACTCTTATATTCATTTCCATATTTTCGCTGGAGTGTGTCCATCAGTGATTGGTAGCTACCCCGATCTTTCTCTGGAATCATCTGTAACACTTCGGAAGCATTACCTTTTAATGCGACTATTAAAGCAGCAGTCTTGTCGCTGTCATCCCATTGATTCTTCGAAGCTGTTGTCTCGAATTGAAGCTTGAAGATGTTGAATGGCGTGCTTCCGTCAAATATTGGTGGCTTTAGTTTAATTGTAGTTGACTCTCTTATCACTGATGTGGTTGCTCCACTTATTTTTATTTTATTAAGTTCGCGCTCTAATTTCTCAAGCTTTTCTTCCAAGTCATCATGTCTGTCTACATGTTCCTTCAGCTTATCATCCAAATCATCCACATGTTCTTTCAGCTCTGTGACTTTGTCATTAATAGCTCCGGAAATTTCCTGAAATCTAATCTCAATTCCCTTTTGTAGTTTTTCGATGACATGTTCTTGACGAGCCGAATGTTCTTGAAGCTTGGAGTCAATTGTTTTCTGGAATTCTCCCATAGCGTTTTCTTGACGTACCGAATGTTCTTGAAACTTGGAGTCAATGCGAGACGCATTTCCTTGAATTTCCGTACGCAATTCAGCCGAATGTTCTTGTAACTTCGCATTAATTCCTTGCAGTTGCTGCTGCTGCTGTTGCATCATGGATTTCATAAATTCCATGAGTTGACCACTCGAATCTACCTTACTCTCTTCCTCGGCGTGCACAACTGCATGTATATCGTCTTCCTCAAAGAACTCATGTTCTTCTACATTAATTCCCTTAGCCTCCATGGCTTTCCTCAGCCTCATCAGCAGTTCCGCCTTTGCACCTGATGACGATAGATTCATCTCTACCAACAGCTTTTTAAGCTGGTCCACTTTTAGTTGGTCAATTTTCACCATCTTTACAGAATCCCACTTCTGACACCAATTGTTACGTTTTTATTCTGTGAACGTTTAATTCTATTTGAATTACCTTGTTCGATCACTGGATTCTGTTAATAATAACTGCAACACTTATTTTATACAACTATATACAGCAACAATTTATTTAATAATCTCTATTTACAATCAACTCTGTTTACAATCAACTATTTACTATAACACTTAAATGTACTTGCAACTTTTGCCTCTGTATCAATGTTTTCGCAATCACGTTCGGAATTAGATTGATTGTCAATACTCAACACTGGCTCTATTTATACTCTGTTGGCAACAACCCAGAATCTTCCTTTATCGAGATTCTTCTCTTCCTTTCTCGTTGGCTTGTTCTGGTTATCGCTTATTTCTTTTTGTTGACATTCGTTTCGATGCTGCCAATAGAGTCATGCTGCAACTAGCCACCGACGTAAAAACGTAGAACGTGTCAGCTGACACGACCTATCTTATGGGAATGTCGTGTTAACGAAAACTCACCACCGTATGACGGTGACGTAGACGTTGCTCGGAGCGGAGAAAATCAATGCAATTTTGTATGTTCTTACGTACGGGCGGTACGTACGTACGCTACGTCGGTGGCTAGTTGCAGCATCAGTCACAATAGTGATGAGTAATCAACTATCGATACTCGTTACATTATGAATTTTTCCCAGATTTTATCGATGTCGATAGCATTTTCAACATCAACCTGCCGAAAAGATTGCACAATATATCGATATACTCTACATCGAACGAACTTTTATGAGATGTTGTTGCTTTGATAACGATGGACGAACTATCAATATTAGTTACGTCTGCCAAAATACAATACCCATCCCCAGCAGAAAAATTAAGAAACAATTGTTTATTTATGTAGTTGGCGTACGAACTACCTGGTACAAACGTGGAAGGTTGTTTGAGGTTGATCTTGCGGACGTGGTGAAATAATTGTTTGGATTTATTCATATTTTCTTTGTATTAATTTTGAAAATCGACTGCAGCATCTTGTGGTTCAAATTGTAAGATTTTTCACATGCGAAAAATGGTTGCCTGGAAACATTTGCGTAAATTCGCCGTCATTGCTGCTGGCACTGGAGCCGGTTTGGCTGCCTATTATTATCAGGTAATACGTGATAATCGGACAGTGGTGCAAAATTCATGGACAGAGTCGGATACACCAGTGAGTCCATGTGCGCTGTGGGATCATAATTGGGATTGTCGTAATCCAAAAAATCTTGTGCGTCCTCTCAAGAATGATTCATCGGAAGAGCAAAATCGCTTTAATAGCGAATTGGAAAAGACGCAATCGAAAGCAACTCGGCACATTATACTTGTGCGACATGGTGAATATTTGGACATAGGTGATAACGATAGTACACATCGTCTGACTGAACGTGGGCGCTTGCAAGCAAAGTACACGGGACAGCGTTTGCGGGAGCTAGGTATTAAGTGGGATAAAGTAATTGCATCAACCATGACGCGTGCCATAGAGACGTCTGAAATTATAGTGAACGAACTGGATTTTGAATTGGACCAAGTAAAACACTGTAGTTTCTTGCGCGAGGGCGCACCGATACCACCACAGCCACCTGTAGGGCATTGGCGACCAGAAAAATCGGTGAGTACTCAAGATTTCCATGTGTTTCGTTTTAATACAATTTATTTTATACATTCTATAGCAGTTTTTTCGTGATGGCGCTCGCATCGAGGCCGCTTTTCGGCGTTATTTCTACCGTGCTTATCCAGATGAGAAACATGATACACATACACTAATAGTTGGTCATGGTAATGTCATACGCTATTTTGTTTGTCGCGCTCTTCAACTGCCACCTGAAGCTTGGTTACGCATTAGCTTGAACCATGCATCAATTACATGGTTGTCAGTTTCACCATCAGGAAAGGTTCAAATAAAATATTTGGGCGATAGCGGCTACATGCCAGCAAAGTATTTAACAAATCGTATCCCACGTGCCGCTGCGAATGTTGTTTAAATCACTGAAGTAGTGGTAGTAGGAAATCAACAATTTTTATTTATTTTATTTTTGTATTTTAGGTATTCTATTCATATTCGAATCTATTGTAAAAGTTGTAAAAAGTCGAAAATATGTAATATTTCTATTTTTGCAATGTATTATTTGAAAGTATAGCCTTTATGGAGATAAATATTACCGATATTATGATACGCATTCTTTTACATTTTTTTGTTTATTAATAAAAAAAAATTATTTATTTCTATCATCCGGTAACAGCGCAACATTAAAAAAAAATATATCTAGCACTTTATTAAATAAAATAACTAGATGCAGAGTAAATTGGAAAAATAAACTCACATGTATCACATATGCTCATTATTTAACTATTTTTGGATCGTTCTTCGTGCTATTTGCCGGTGGTTAGGACACTAAGAATAACCTTGATTGAAAACATCTGTGTTTACCACCACAAGTCCGTTAACAACCCCACTTATAACTCAAGCTCTTGAAGCATTACATAACTGCCAGAAAAACACTTGTTAGCAAAAATATTGATTCTCTTGGCTCTTGACTACGAATGTTGTCATAGGTACTAATATGGATTTGATAGTTTTAGTTGTGATCTCAGTTTTTGTATTCATAAGTAGGAATGGTGGCTTGAAAAAACGAGACATTAGCAATAATTTCTTTGTAAATTGAAATATTCGGTCAGTGCAAATAAAGTTGTTATCGTGGAGTATGAGTAATTAAGAAGATAAGGATGCTTAATTTTAACATGTCTGAGTGTTGATGATGATGATTTGTGGTTGAGGCTTTTTTATTGTCAATGTTACAGTTAATACTGGTAATAAATGTAAGGTCGTTTTTTACATGATTGTTGTTTTTGTTATTTTTTTTTTTGTTTCTGATTAAGTGCCGTATAATGTAAACCACAAAGCAAAGAGATAATTGAATGTGGCTGCCATTTGTTTCTGTTCTTTCTAAAATACAAAAAGAAAATGTTTTAAATAATTAAAAGATGTAAATGTGAATTTATCCAATCATATACTTGGCACTAGTATCTTCGTAGAACTTTGAGACAGAATTTCTCCCAGCATTCTTGGGCGTGAATCGTGATAAGCCGGTGCCGAACGACAAAACTCTTGTGGACCAATCAATGACTAACCTCGGAATTTTTAAAAAGTTTATCTTGCTACTTAATATACAATCTAGGAGAACAATATTTGGCACGTAGAGTTATGTATCCTGCTACATAATCTTGCCATAAATGAACGAGCCACGCCTACTGTTTATAGTAGCTCACATAAAAGATTCCTGAATTTTCGAAATGAAATTTCAGCAAGCCCCGTCCACTTTTTTAGGTAGTTCCCATACAGATTCGAGGTAAAAAAGTTAAAGCCGCCCAAACTTACGAACTATTCAGAGTCGGATAACCATATTTAAGATGTGGATTAGTATTAAAAGGAAAGTACCTGCATTTCTTTTACATTTAAACCGCTATAACTTCGTCTGTCTCGTAAAAAGTCACGGAAATTAAAAAAACTTAAACTGTTATAATTTGCGAACTATTCCGCGTAGGGTAACAATATTAAAGATGTGGATAGTATTGCAAAAATAATTAGATTTAAAAGAAGAATGCAAGCCACGCCCTCTATTTTATATAGCTAACATGCAAAGTCTCGAAATTTGTTTTATGTTTGAACAGCAATAACTTTAGCTGTTTTCAGTTTAAAACTACAATATTCAGCATGAAGTTTATATTGCCGTTTGAAATAAATCAGCGAGAAACTAGTGAACCACGCCTACTATTTACTGTAGCTCGCAAACAAATCCATACTTTTAAACCCCCATAACTTACGAAATAGGTTCGTGTTATAGGGAGAAAATATTCCGCAAAATATTGGTGAGCCACGTCGACTTCTTAAAGTAGCGGAAATTACATTCAGTTACCCCTTGGTATATTAATTAAATCTACAAACGTGTCGGATCTTACCGGCGGCTCAGACAACCTTACAACAAATAGAACAACCATAGAACAAAAATTACAAACTGTAGAAATCACATAATGCAGAATGTTGGACAATCTCTACCACCAAGAAATATTAACGGAGTTTTCGAAAGTTAAATCGTACGCATGATATACGAAATTTTTGAAATGTGGCTGATTTCAGAATACAGTATAACCACAAATTTGTTAGGCTTTCCGCTAATGTCGGCATATTTATGCGCGCTAAAATCAACGTATTTTTCAAATCGAATGAACGGAAGAAACCTTTGCAGCGAAAAAGCTATTTCACTTGGACCCAGTGGAGAGACGGATACCTAGCATTCGGTGAAAGAATCAATTACTATAGGTATCATTAAAAAAATTTTTTTTTCACCGTATTCGAATTGCATAATTTTGTAAATGTAGAACTTCTTTTCTGTCACTTTTCTGTCAGACTACCAAGCGTGATCGATCGAATTATCACGGAAGTCACTGCATAATTTAAGAGAAAGAGAGCTTCCACGATATGGCATAATCTCTGTTGGGCATGCAAATTTATTTGTTGAAGTATATGTACATTTAAAGAAACACTGATCGACAATAATGAGACGACTTTAGAATAAGAGCGCAGCAAAATAAGTTTGGTAGAGAGCAATTACGATCGGTAGGGACAGTAAGAGCGTAATACAGAGACAGCGCAGAAGAATTGTAAACATGTAGTAGTTTAAATGACCTACACGGCAATAAAAATAGCGCTTCTCATATATTTGATACAATAACAAAGGCAAATTGTTTACCAACAACAACCACAAGAAGAACATAAAAGCACCTACCTCCACCAAAACGAACTCTCATACAATTTAGTTTGTGAAGAGCAGTCGGGCGAGTAAGTTGATTGGTAATTGGTCAAGTTTCGGGAAATATAAAATTGAAAATAAAAATAATAAAAGAAAAAGAATATAAATTGAATAAAATCAAATTATAAATAAAACGTTGAAAGAATTCATGAAGAAAAAAATTCATTTTTAATAATAAATTATTGTGTGGTTGTTGTCTTGTTTGTTAATTGAACAATTCTTTATACTAATTGAAAGTGATTAAAATTTATGAAATATGAAATTGAAAGTCAACAAATACAATTGAAAGTGAAAACAGAAAATATACATATACATATCTATATGTAAATGGAAGAACTACAAAAAAAGGGTCGAAAAAATTCGATCAGTTAGAGAAAAAAAATGTGCCCCAAAAAAGAAATGCTTAAGAAAAATTTAGTGTCTATACTATATGTACACATATAATTATTATGGTATATATATATAGACGCATACATTTATACAAATGTATGTAGATCCACACATAGGCATATGTATGTCATATTTTGATCTTGCCAAAAGGGGAGCTCGAAATACCCCAAACCATTCGAATACATAGCACTTACGAAATATTCATATAGTGTGTATAGTATGTAATATATATATATATATATATATATATATATATATATATATATATATATATATATATTATATATATATATATATATATATATATATATATATATATATATATTATATATATATATATATATATATATATATATATATATATATATATATATATATATATATAGGTGTATTACGTGTTAAAGCTTTTGTTGTTGTTCTGCTCTTTAGTATTTTAAGCAAACAAGCAACGAATAAATAGATGACTCAGTCAATCAGTCAGTACCAACTTGATTATTATGGTGTTCTCGTTGTGGGAGAGTTTATTAAAAAAGTGACCGTGTGCAGAGAATGAGAGCAAGCTCATGAATAAATACACGCAAACACTCTATCTATATGTGAGAATAAGCATGTACTGTTGCCAGTTTTTGTATATACTCATACGTCTATATGGAGTACGAACTCTCCAAACGTCCAAGTTGATCCAGTTTAATTAGCAGAAATTTTCGCTTCCAGAAAATTTACCTTTGAGCAAGATGGAGAAAGAGAGGAGAAATATTGACGGTTGAGTAGGGCATATTTTAAATGCAATAAAGACATAACACTATTCCATCTCCCTAGGGGTTTTTCTTCGCTTTAAAATATTTTGATGAAGAACAGGCATTTCATAGGCATGCTAATTTAATTATTCTTACTGCATCAACTCTCTTAACTTTTCAATTTTGAACTTAAAGTTTAGTTTAGAAACTTCAAAACTAATGAAGTATCATCTTGTGCAATACTTTAAAGTACCCAAAAAATTTTATTTTGAAAATATAACAACGCATTCTTCTGCTTCTTCCAACTTGGATCCAAATATCAATTGCATTTCCATATCGTCAAACTACAAAATATTTACAATTCATTGTGTTTTAAAACGCCTCCTACATGTAATTAAAAAACCCTGTAAAAGAGCAAAACGACCATTATTAACAGCGTTGAAGCTTAATTGGACCACTTTATATACTTTGTACGTTCGCTTTGCATTAGACGTTTTTGAAAGTCAGCCCTTTTTCTGTGCGTATAATAGCACCTAGTTACTCTAAAACGATTTCAAACGAAATGTATCACATAATTTGAATAAAAATTATCGAAGCATCATTTTGGTAATACTTACAGAACACCTATCTGCAGCTGATCCGCACCGAGTTATATCATGCAAAAGCCATAAGAGCGATTTGTCAAAACGGATTGATAGGTAACGTAACGTTGGAATCTGTAGAAATTAGATTGTCAACTGAGCGTATGTATGTATTTCATTTTTACATTATACCTAGCTATCTCTAGCATGTGCTATCATATAGCTTTTGGACTGAGCTATCCGTGTTGACATTACTTTACATTACATTCTGTTACCTTACCCCCGATTAGTCAACGCACTATGAAACTGCGAAACAAGTCCTAGGCATGTTGGAATAAGAGACATACTCTAAGTCGACGAAGGAGGCACAACAGACCAATTAGGTCGCAATGCATTAAAGCCCTAGAATAATAATCGTAATAATAATAATGTTTTTTTTTTTTGCTGTGAGGTGGTAACAAAATGGTCGAACAAAACCAACTAATTTTCTAATATTAATACTATAATAGAAAAGAATTTCGTATTTATAGTCAGTAGTTAATATAATTCCTTAATTTTCCTTAAAGTACATAGTTAAAAACTTTCGTGAAATAAAAAAAAAAAAGAAGAAACAAAAAAAAAAAACTTCAGATCACAAAATTTAAAATTTCGAAAATTCAATTAAAGCACTAAAATTACCTTATAATCGGCCAAGGCCGACCGAATTATACCCTGCACATGTACATGGATATAAATATAAAAAGGGGGCTCGAATATCCATATATTTTTTTTCCATCCGTATCCTTGGACCATAGGTTACTCATGCCAAATTTCGTCAAAATAGCTCAATTTATTGTGCGAACGGACGGATGGACTTCGTTAAATCGACTATTTAGGCGACGCTGGTCAGAATTGTGTATCCACTTTTCTATATCTCCGGTGCTTCCTTCCAGTGGTTACAAACATCTAACCGAAATGAATATACAATGCACCTATGCAGGGTATAAAAAGGATGATATGTATGTTCTGTGACTATATGTAGAGCAAAATTTCGGTTTTTAATTTCAATATAATGTAAAAACTCGCACACATGTATAGTTTTCATATGTATGTATGAACATATATATTAATGTAGACATTTGTAAATTTGTATGCTTTTAAATAAATTATCTTATTTATCTACTCATGATATCATAATAAAATTTTTATATTCAAATAAATAAGGGAGAGCCGAGTAGTTTGAGGCATGTGTTGCTTTTTGGACATTAATTTATTGCATGATTATTAGAAGTCTGATTATTTTCCTATATATGGAGGCTTTTAATGAAACATTTTGTGTATATTGTGCTATATCCTTATGTATGAAAGCTTTCTCTAGATGACAGCCATAAATATTATATGTGTAAAAACACCGATAAATCAGATCGGTACACTTCAAATGAGCTACTATTTTGCACGCATTGCATATGAAGGTGTTTTTGTGAGTTTGGTTAAATGGCAAGACATTCTCGTCAAGTGTGTAAATGAGTAATATACCACATTAGATTGGTAACGGGCTTCCTACTTAACAGCACAATGTAAAATAAGGACGGATTACTCTAGCATGAGCATAACCTGCGAGCACAAGTGGATACCGCCAAGGAAGAGATGAAACGGCAGACCGCATACTTTGGTTTTTGTGAAGCTTTGGCTAAAACTAGAGTAGCTCATTTCTAAAACGCATATCTACAATTGGAAGGCATTGCAAACATTACAAGAAATTAATCCAAAGATTATGATTTGTGGACAAAATTTAAATCATGAATGAAAACTAAAATTAGAGGTTGTCACCTCAAGGTGACTATAGTGACTAGCAGACTGGTCTATTCACAATCAAATCTTATCTCAATCTATAAATTCAATCGATAAATACTCATGATGACGTCTCAAACCACCCGGCAACACCCTACATAACGACAAAAATACATTTCAAGAGTTAGATCTTGTATTAACATTAAACATTTTATATCTTTACTGTGTAAGCAATCAACCATTACAAAACAACATAATAAATATTGCAGTCAATGTGTTAACAAATATTTTCGTATTTTTACTAAATGTTCCCTACGCGATTTCCATATAAAGTAACGCAGTTCAGATTTTGCCTTATATCTTTAAGTTATCTCGTTTTCGTACGTGTATATGTAAATATGTACACATGTATGTGTGCGTATGCAATATACATAAGTACAGTAAATGTTCGTTATAATGAAGAATACTTAATTACACACAAATATCTGCAGATATATAATGTCCCGTAGTCAAAAATTATTATTTCTGCATTTCTGTAGTTAAGGTCTAACCTATATTGGAATTGGGACCGTTAACGCGGAATAAGGTAAAATACCAAATGTATGTATCAAATATTTGATATGCTTCTAAAAATATTACAATATTATTGATGATGTAACATATACTCGAAAAAGCATAGGAACGTACTATATATCAATGCAATTTGCATCACTGAAATTTGCTAATGTTGTTTACTGTACAATCTGTTGGTTGGCTTTTTGACTTTCTTTCTTAATAATTTTTAATCAACGATTTGCTGTTCTAGTTAATATATTTGTTGTTGTTCTTGTTTTCGTCATTTCTTACAACTTTTGTGTAAACAAATGAAACCTTAACACGCTCATAGTACATACCACGCCTGAATTGTACCCACTCAAGCAAAGCAAAATATATAAAACCACACTACATAAAAAATCAGTGTCATCAAGATCATAAAAGAACAATAAATACCAACAACAACAACAACAACAACAATAGTAATGTTCATGGAATAGTGAAATGATAATAAATATAGTCAATCGATACTATAAGTGATGGCAAGAAAAACCGTATGAGTGTGTTCCCATTTTTGTGCTTTTTGCTATCACAAATACTTGTAGTGTAGTAGTAGTAGTATATACATGTACCTATGTACAGCATTCTATTATATTAAAACATGCAACTAACTAAACAACAATAAACCGCAGCAGTGGTCGAGGTAGCACTTACCACAAAAATGTAAACTATTGTATCTCTCTTATTCTTCTACTCTATCATTTCCCCCATCCATTTTGCTCAATTTATTCTATTTTATTTTCATTTTCATTCAAATGACAATAAAACTAAGACAAAGTAGTGTGAGAATGTCTGTCATATCGTATTTGGTAAACTGAGACGCCAATGACGTCACAAACAAATTCATCGTAATCGTCATCATCAACATAATCATTATCGTTGAGTGTTATTTGTGTTTATTGTGAAAATGCCGGCTGTCATTTTGGCAATAAATTTTAATTATTTATATTGATTACCGAGTATGATTGAATCATCATCATATTAATAGGAAAACTTCATGAAAGCTAAATATTGTATTAGAATGATATTAGAATATGATATAGCCTATATAATAAAAAAGTATGATTAATGATTTAAAAAAAAAAACAAAAACAAAAACAATCAATTAGTAAATTAAAAATTTTTAATTCACGCCATTACCTCGGTTATGAAAATAATTTAGTTAATTATCGTAAATTCATCGTATACATTAATTAGCTAATAAATCTATTATTATACCACAAATTGTTTACAGTATTTTTGCTCGAAAAGATGCAATAATTCACTTCTTACTTTATTTTATCAAGCGAAAGTAGAACACAGTGAAAATTTCAATCATTTCAAAATTACAAAACATTACGTGCTATTGTATGTACAGCTTTTAAGTACTTCACTTCATATGATTGTACACACGAGTAGGTATCGGTATAATATAATATACATCATGCTGCTGCACGGTCGATAAATAAAAAAATTTTAACGTTATAGCACATTTTTCGAATTACTTCATTCAACATTAATGCACTTCACCACCACATATGTATCTTATTTTGTCCTATTTTATCGAATATTCAATATCTATGAGCTTTTTGATTAATTTGTGATATTCTCGGTTACAAAATTGTAACAAATACTTGTGGTCATTATTAGCGAATAGAGCGAAGACCGAAGTGTGCTTCCAATTACATGTTCTTATCTGTATTCGTTTTGTTCTTGATATTGCGCGCATAAGAGTACCAACCGAATATGTAAGCATTGTAGTTATTAAATCAAATGTTTCGTGCAGCACTGTAATGCAAGTTCATACATATCTAGTGTATATGAATAGTTTTATTTTCGAAATTTTTCATCATTCCCATTAAAAGATTATTAACCTTTTTTGGTAAATATATGTTATATATTAATATTCTGTGAGAATTGAAGAAATTATTTAGCAATGAAATTTATATAAATCTAGTTTGTTCCTTATTAAAACATGGAACTAATTGAAATTCATTTTAGACTACAAAATATATATATGAAAAATTATAATTACAGATTTTTAAATTATTCTAGTCTCATTTTGAAACTATTATTTATTTCTATTATTGGATTCAATAAATTGTACGAATGTATTAAATTTATTTTAACTGAATTCACTGCTCAAAAGTGACTTTGAAGATCAATCAATTCTTTTTATACAAGTTTCTTCAAATTTTTAAGTGCATAATCATTTTACACAGATCATCAATTATGAATGAATGAAAGACAAAAAAATTATGTAAATGCTTCACATGAAAATTACTGATTTCAATTTTAGATATCACCATTTCTTGGATATACACTATGATTCACGGTAGAAAATAGATGGGAAGCAATGAAAAAAAAAAAATACTCTGTTTGATCTGTTTTCATAAACTGTTTTATTGTTTCCTTGGCTACTCGAAACATCACACAACATCAATATTTTATCCACAAAAGTTTTTTGGGTGGCTTGGAGCACTGCATTTTCCTGAATTTTGTTCGAAGAAGTGAGCAATCTGCTGATCTTGACGAACTAAGACCACTGCTTCAAAACGATTTCGAAATACACGAAATTCGTGTTTTCACTTCACAAATCATAAACAAAGACTGATCGCGCTGCCCAGATCAGTTTGTGGATTAGCCAAGGGTTGCATCTGGTCAGATCAAAAGAGATT
Organism: Megamerina dolium; assembly: GCA_963854835.1. Classification (NCBI taxonomy): domain Eukaryota; kingdom Metazoa; phylum Arthropoda; class Insecta; order Diptera; family Megamerinidae; genus Megamerina; species Megamerina dolium. The sequence goes on along the minus strand of OY978527.1, from coordinate 28,100,200 downwards.
TAGCATTTACATATTACCATTTATTAATGGCTAAAAACCCATTTTGGAAGTTCTAAAAGGGTTAAGAAAAAACATTTTTTTTGTTCTAGGAACCTTTCAACTAAGGATATTTTGTTTTTTGTTTGGGATGCGCTCCACCTTATGTACATACCCACCTACTTCTCAGCTTCACTGTCGATTTCAGTTATTGTGCTGAAATTTGAAATATGTCGTACATTTAATTATAAAGAGAATTAATTCAAATTTATGGTTTGTTGAGATCATAAAATTAAGAAACTTGGTAAAGAGGTAACTTCAGTCAAATAAAAACCCAAAAAAACTCACAAAAATGCCGAAGACAAATAACTTTGAATCACTTTTTACAAATTAATATAAATTAATAAATAAAACTTTGATTGCGTTTTCCCACAAACTTAAAATTTTGAATTAATTTTCTTTATTATTAGAGGTGCAATATGTGCATATTGTATAGAAAAAATTTTTGAGTACAAAACGAGATTTCTGCCTTTTCATTTGTGCTTTAATTTTAAAACAAATTTTTGTGATATTAACCCCTTTACTGAGCTTTTTGTATGTATCTAGGTAAGGAATATAAAAAAATAAATGTGCATATTTGCAAAGAATACTGACATGTTAATATTACCTTCCCACGTGAGCAATGTTTTTTTACTAGATGTGAAACATTTTTCCACATAAATATTCCAGCAAAATTATTGTTATATTTTAACGTCGCACCGATATAATATTGTATTACCTAAAACTAGTATGTGTGATCTTTAAAGGTAAATAATCGTATGACTAAATAAGTGTATGAATTCGATTATATGCACATATTTATTTTTATATTTTTATTTTTTATTTGCATACACACGCAAACACGTAATTTTTATAATATTAATATTTTTAATTTTTTGTCTAATTTTGACTTATTTGCATATACTATACAATGTATTCCAATATGTACATATATATACTTGCAATTACAATCGAATTGATTGAATGATTAACAAACGAATATCTACACTGCACAATGATTTCAATAGAAACGCATATGGTGGAGGAAAGGTCTGTTGGTTGGCACAGCCAATAGGATGCCAAGATCGATTGTTTTTGTTGCATTTTTTTATATTGAATTCTCTGATGCAGTCACTATGTTTGTTATTATTTAGGAGTGATAAGGCACAAACAATTATTTTGTATTAAAATTTTTTTACAAGAACTTGTTTATACTTTTTTTTTTTCAAAATTTGCTATATTTGCTATATTACAGCTCCTACTATGATTTTTTTGGCGCATAGCTAAACTTTTTTGTGATAGAACAACAGAATATATTTGGCTTGAATTTTCTAAGAAAGAAATAAACATTTATTTTTTTTTAAATATTGATATAAAAAGATATAAGATAAGATAAGATTTTTCTTTCGAACGGTACCCACCATTGGCAATTCTTCCGACAGTAACAACTTGCCATGAAAAAACTTCTTAAAGAACTCTGTGACAAAGCTCAGAAAAAGTGATGTCACAAGTGTTCTGCCGTTCGGAACCGGCTAAAATAAGTAGGTCCCTTCCAATATTGTCCAAAATTGAACACGCACAACAGTAATGGAAGAGAAGCTCGGCCATTGAGCCCTTTGGGGCTATAAGTGCCACATTTTTTTTTTTTATTAAAAGATATTAAAGTTATAAAAAGAACTCACTATCACACATTATTTGTTTTATAAAACGTTTTCTAAGATCTCTAGTTTTACAATATGTTATGTCATTAAAATAATCATTTGGTAAAATTTTATAACTCAAAACCAAACCTGTCTCAACCAACGGATCTTTGTCCTACCTAAAACTATTTCTTCAGATAAAGTACTAAAGTAAGATTAAAATAGTAATAATTTATTGATAATCGAGGCTTGACAAATTGTATTTGATGAAGGATTTAGAGATGTAAACTTAATGCTCAAATGTGACACTTTAAGGATATTCCCTTCTGGTACAGTGATCCATGAGATCTTTACACACTTTATCTATTATTTAAAGTATTCTAATTTATTTATCAGAGGATTAACTTCAAAGGTAGCGAGTAAGATTTTATTCTTAAAGATACATGAGAATTACCAAAGATTTCTCAAAATATAGTGACAGTGAAACATGTGTACTTAAATCCTAGAAGACTAACTTTAATAAGTTTTTCATTGGGGAATACAAAAAAAATTATGTTCTACGGATCAGAGCAAAAATTACAGAAACACGATGTTTTTGAGATTAGAAAGCAGACTGAGCCTTACGGCGAAAATCCGTCCACGTATAAGGATTCAACAAAGTAAAATCTATAGAATGTTACTAATCTGGTCTGTCTGATATCCTTTTTTTTTTTGGCTGTGAAAGTTAAATAAATGTTTACCATTTACTTCTTATTTGAATATTTATTTGATAAAATTTCACTTTTAAAACTTTTTGAAATAGGATTAGGATATTACAAATGAAACATCGGTAATGAAAATATGTAGATTTGAGCATAATTTCCTAAACCTAAAAATTGAAATCTCATAATGGAAACATAGTATTAGTCTTACGTAAATTAATGTCATTATTGCTTCCAACTCTTTAACTACCCAGTGGTTCCACTCTTTATATTTCAGTCACGTTCACATTATCTTTCTACCAAAAACCAGTTAAGAAATATGAAGTTTCAAAAATTTCACTAATCGTTGAAAATAAACGCGAATTAGGTTTGAAAAGTTCTTTCGAATTTTTTCATTACAGGATTTACGAACTCTGTTCAATTCAATATGTCAAACCTCGATCAATTATTTATGCTGCACTTGTATACTTTAATTAGCAAAATTGTACAACAAAATTATTAATTTTATTAATTATTTTGTTTTGTGCTCTTTTTTTAATAGAGTGTTCATTTTGCTATCCTCAGTGTAATAAGTATCGTTTAAGTACCACAATTACAACAATCACATTTGAATTAATCAACAATACTGAATTGAAGTGAATTGAAAAATGCCTGCGTTTCATACGAAAACGATTGAAAGCATTTTAGATCCTGTCGCTCAGCAGGTAAGTTGCATGTTTCTATTTTTCTTATTATAACTATTTTTTATAATTTTTTACGAAAGGTTATATATTTTTAAAATCAAAAGTATTATGTTCCTCAAATAATTTTGTTTCTAATCAATAGAAGTGCTCATGTGCCACTTTTAATAACTAAAGTTAAGTCTCTATGGGAAAAAACCTATTTTGAAAATTCTTCAACCCAAACTCCACTAAGAATACATACATTACATTCTTCATAAACAATTTGAAATTGGAGATTTTGGATTCACTCGACTCGCTCTAATATATATGTACTATAGTACATATATATTAGTTGTACGTACTATACAAATATTTCTTGTCTCATTTTTTAACAAATGTGATTAGTTTTATTCATTTTTGAAAAAAGGCAGAACCAGGAAATTTTTCTTCAATTGTTACGTATTATGTGTATTTGCAAATATTTTTACATATTATAAAGCCGGTTTCTATTTCTACTAGATCACCCACTCATGCATGCAACATACATAGATATGTTATGTACATGAAAAAAACAACCGATCTTCATGACCATAAACAGTTGTACGTACTATACAAATATTTCTTGTCTCATTTTAGACAACATTTACTTGTAGTTGCTGAAATTGCAAAAAGAAATAGCAACGTAAAAAATATTCGTAAATAAAAAGCGTAGGTCATTGTGGTATTGATCTTGCCTCAAAGCATTAACACCTGTTTCACAATGAAATGCTGACAGGTGTATAATTTTTTTAGCAGCCGCATACTTACATATACGCCTATTGACATTTAATGAAATTAATATTTAACTGGTTTCGGTAGAGTGTATGTGATATAAGGAGATACAGTAACCGCCCGATTGTCGTAACTAATCAAAAGAAGTCGTAATATGTAATTCAAAGAGTATATGCTGCAGTAGTTTCTGATAGGGGCTAAAGAATACCTACTTCATGGACTCTTCGTCTTGCACGACTTCTAGTGAAATTTAGTGGTGAGCATAATGTCAGATTATTTTAATCTCGGAATCACAATCTTATAATCTTGTAGACTCTTGGAAATTTGCGATTAATATATCGAAAAATTTGGTTTTTGGGCATATGATAGGTTAGGTTATTGTGGCTGTACTCTCTCTGAAAGGACACATTTTGGCCAGAAAGGCCCATTGTGAAATTTGTGTCAATATGCACTCAAAACGTTTGCGATATTTAGCTATGGCGTAGTTGGCAACACTGTCCAAAACTCCTTGGATTCCCTCTCTTAGTTTTAAAGTAGTAACCGCATTTAACCATAAAAACGTGATTATAACACTAATTCAAAATTCACATAATATTTAGGTAATACCGACCTTCAAACGATACCTGTTTAAATTTCATGACAATTCGATCATTAGCTCACAAGTTACTTTAGTAACTAGTTAGTTTCACTGACGCTACTTTTGTGATTTTGAAAACAATGGATTCAAAACAATTTCGGCTGTTGTCGATTTTTTATAGCTTTTTAATGGAAAAAACACCATTCAAACTTGGCTCGATAAGTGTTATTCGGACTCTGCTCCATCGAGACAAATGGTATAAAAGTGGTTTGCAGGCTTTAAATGCGGCCGTACAAACACCAAATGATGCCGAACACTCTGGTCGTCCAAAAGCAATGTTGATATCGAAAAATATCAAAAAAGTCCACAAAATCGTTTTCGCAAACCGTAAAGTGAAGTTGCAGTAGATAGCTGTCACCTTAAAGATATCGAAGCAATGTTTAGGCTTCATTTTGCATAAACATTTTTTCATGAGAAAGCTATTTCTAAAATGGGTGGATTACTGTGGATTAAAAACACAACGTCTCGATGATTCTAAGATCTGTTTGGAAATATTTTGGTGAGATAGAGAAAACATTTTGCATTTTGCATATACTCAAGAGTCAAATCGGCAGTCAGCTGAGTGTACAGCAGTGCAACAGTCAGCTGATAAGGTTATGGCGTCTGTAATTTGGGATGCGTATGGAGTTTTGTTCATCGGCTACATTAAAAAAGGCCAGACCATCAGTTGTGATCGCTACATAGCCCAAATGGTGAAGAGGGGAAATCGCAAAAAAAAAAGGGTTCTTTCATCAAGACAATGCACTGTGTCGTCGTTGGTTACCATGAAAAAATTCCATGAATTACACTTCGAATTGTTTTCGCAACGTATTCGTCAGATTTGGCTGCAAGCGTCTTTTCCTGTTCGCAGACTTCAAAAAATGTTAGAGAAGCGTTAAAATTCATTTTGAAAAATGGATTTATAAATTTAAAAAAATATGATATACAAAACATAGAAGTTGCCCTATATAATGTGTTACGAAATCTAGCAATTGTGATAATTGTGAGGTTACTGTATCTACTTCCATTTCTATATTCGGCGATAATTATAATAAATTAATAATAAAACTGAACTTAGGTTCTTGAAATTTGTATAACTGCGACTACCATTAAAATTGAATTTGAAATTGTGTTATAAAACTTTAGAAACACATTTTCGAGTAAGTTTACTTACAATTTTAAATATAATTGAATACAGCTGAAATACAATAAAATTTTGATTTTTCGAGCATCTAATATGGCTTCCTTAAATAACTTTTTTAAGGCTAAAGTGTTAAAACTTTCTTTCACCTCAAATATTGAAAATCAAAATGTTGATCGAAATTTCAAAGAAAAAAGCAATTTTGTCCTTTCACAAGTGGTTTTGGTTTATTGTTGATCCATAAATCTTATATTCTTCTAGTATATGTATGCAGTGGAAATTAGTTTAAATAAATGAAAAATTTATTATTTGAACTTCATATTAATTCAATATATAAATAAGTTGAGGTTTTTTGATTTTATAGCTTTTAGGAAGACAAAATGAAAAAATAGTACATAAAAATTACGGCACATTTGCTATTTTTAAATATTATGTGTTACCATTGGATAAATATTGTACGCTGTTTTTGTTTTTTTATTATGACTTATTATTATTTATTATTATTATTATTATTATTATTATTATTATTATTTTTAATTTCAAATTTTATTTGATGTGTTTGAAGAATGATGTTTCTAAACATTTATTACCACATAATGCATACAGTGTACGATGGGTGATTCATTCATATGGCGAGCACACATGTACTGTTTTTTACAAATCTTCACACATCCTATGTATCTTTATAGCTAGCATACGTGCATACTAGGAACGCCAATTTTCGACCCCTCTGCATAATCCCACATTTTCTAAAGTAATTCGATGTTTCCATGAACAGAATCAATTTTGTTATAGATTTTGTCTTAAAATATCATAAGTTACTAAAAATTTCGTCATTCAATCTTAGGATTAACTTATTAAACATAAATATTTATCTGCCTCAATGGCCGCAAGCACATAAGTAATATATTTTTCATTACTCACTTATTTTGATGCTACGCCATGAGCATTTTCTGCCCAATAAACTTTGTAAAATCTTACTAGTCGGATAATATGTAATCTTCTCCCATAATGATGGGTCCTTCGTAGCAGATCTTGTGATTGTCGAAACATTTCATTCGGGGACACGCAGTTCCAAGAGAGGCATCTCTTGAGCATATGTACGCGCCCACACACTACATCTGCATATATATGTACATAAAATTTGTATCAATGTCTGATCTTTACAATTTGATTGGCGAGACTGTTTATTATTTTATGCCGCGTAAAAGGTGTCTTACTTGATTTAGTTTGGCACCTGTCCAATTGTACGTAAATATAATCAATTATATTCAAACTAAAGGGTTATCCATTTTGCGGTTTTAAAAGTAAATTTAAATAAAACACATATAAAATATTTTTTATCATGATATTTCTTTTTTATTATAAAGTCTGAACGTTGACATTATGTGTGAAATACTACATCATTTAAATGACTACCACGCGAATTGTTCCAAGCATCGATTCTTTTGAGGTAATTTTCGACCACTTTTTGACACATATTGGGCGGTATCTCAGCCATAACGTGACGAATGTTGGTTTTTAGGTGCTCAAGAGTTAAAGGTTTATCTGCATAAACACGGTCTTTCACGTAGCCCCACAAAAAAAAGTCAAGTGGTGTCAAATCGCATGATCTTGGTGGCCACTTGATATCGCCACGACGAGAAATTACGCGGCCAGAAAATTTCTCTTGCAATAAAGTCATATTCGGTCGAGTTGTGTGGCATGTGGCACCGTCTTGTTGAAACTACATATTCTCTAAGTCGTATTCTTCAATAGCAGGCAAAAAAAAAGTCGGTTATCATATGACCATAACGCTCCGAATTGACGGTGACAGTCGTCCCATCGTCGTTTTCGAAGAAGTGAGGTCCAATCACATCTCCGGACCAAAGAGCGCACCAAGCAGTGACTTTTTGTGGATGTAGTGGCCTCTCTTCAATTACTTGAGGATTCTCAGAACCCCAAATACGACAATTTTGTTTGTTAACATACCCAACGAGTGAGAAATGTGCTTCGTCGCTGAAGAAAATTTTGTTCGAAAAATCGCGGTCCACCGCCTGTTGTTCAAGCACCTATTCGACGTATCTACGACGTTGTGAATGGTCAGCTGGCTTCATTTGTTGTGTGAGCTGGATTTTATATGGATGTAGGTGTAGATCCAAATGCAAAATACGCCATAATGTGCCGTAAGACAGTCCTAATTCCTGAGAACGACAAGGAATCGACACATTCGGGTCTTCGGCAACACTTTCACTTACAGCAGCGATATTTTCGGTGGTACGAGCGAAACGATGATGCACAGGCCTTACAATATCTGTAACCGATCCAGTGTCTTCATATTTCTTCACAATTTTGCCAATTGCTTGCGTAGTTGGACGATTATGTAAACCATAATCTCCTCTTAAAGCACGATATGTGGCTGTGGCAGAATCACCATTTTTGTAGTAGGTTTTTACAATTTTAATGCGTTGTGCGATAGTTAAGCGATCCATTTTCGCAAATGTCAGACTTTGAACTGAAAAAGAAAGAAATTGTTTTAACAACTCAGTTTGACAGATGTCGAATTCTAGCCCTATACTTTTGAAACCGCGAAATGGATAACCCTTTATATATTTCACTTTATATATTTCACCTTAAAAATTACATGAGTTTGAAATATTAGAGTTTATTTTTAATTATAATTTCCAACCCAGAACGACTTTATTTTTACAGCTTCTATGATTCGCACAGTTTTTCGCTAAAATACAGGGTTGCAGTGTTCAAGTCCAATATGAATTAACACATTGACAACTGAGAACTAGTTAACTACATAGGGCAGTAGTAGTCCCGTACCCCAAGTCTGGTCCACGAGACTGACGCTTTTACCTAACATTTTACTTTTACGCTTTAACATTTTAAAAAGTGCCTTTATTTAATTTATCTTTAATTTATCTACAAAACTCTGTTAAAATAACATTATAAATAGTCATATCTTGAGATCTTGGACAAGACTTGGAGTTTATTATTGATAGTTAACGTATTAAATATCATTAGCTATTATTGATAAAAAGAAGTCACAGAAATATGAATTTAGTCTTCATTTGCGTTCACGATATTTAGTACAAAAAAATTTTCTCACTATTTATTATTTCTACATTTAGGTATCTCGTTTGGTTATATTGCATGAGGAAGCTGAAGATGGAAATGCTATGCCCGATCTTAGTAGGCCGGTACAGGTTGTATCAGCAGCAGTAGCCAATCTGATAAAAGTTGGTCGCGAAACGATCAACAGTTCAGATGATGAAATACTCAAGCGTGAAATGCCGGGAGCATTACATCGTGTTGAGTCTGCCTCGCAGTTACTTGAAGAAGCTTCCGATATGTTACGCTCTGATCCCTATTCGGGACCAGCGCGTAAGAAGCTAATTGAAGGAAGTCGCGGTATACTGCAAGGCACCTCATCGCTATTGTGCTGCTTCGATGAGTCTGAGGTGCGTAAGATCATTCAAGAGTGCAAACGGGTGCTAAACTATTTAGCAGTAACTGAAGTTATTAATTCGATGGAAGATCTGGTGCAATTCTTAAAAGATCTTTCACCATGTTTGAGTAAAATGTCACGTGAAGTGGGTTCACGTGAGAAGGAATTAACACACCAGGTGCATAGCGAGATATTGGTGCGCTGCCTGGAGCAAGTTAAGATTCTAGCGCCCATACTCATCTGTAGTATGAAAGTGTACATACATATTGTGGAGCAACAAGGTAAAGGTGCTGAGGAGGCGGCAGAGAATCGCAATTACTTAGCTTCGCGTATGAGTGATGAAATCCAGGAGATAATACGCGTTCTCCAATTGACCACTTATGATGAGGAGACTAGTGAATTAGACAATTTGACGGTGCTAAAGAAATTGAGTAATGCGATACAGAATAAGGTTGCGCTAGCAACAGATTGGTTGAATAACCCTTACGCATTGAGAGGTGGTGCCGGTGAAAAGGCGCTCAGACAAATCATCGACAATGCCAATGAAATCTCAGAGCGCTGCTTGCCACAAGATTCTTATCCCATACGTCGCTTGGCCGATGAGATTACAGCAATGACTAATAGCTTGTGCAATTTGCGGGATGAGAGCAAAGGTACTACACCACAAGCAGAAGCGTTGGCACGTGACATACGCGAAAAGCTCGGTGATTTGCAATCAACCATACGCAATGCTGTTGTGGGTGTCGATAAAGCAGGTCTACAACAGACCGCACACACCATCAAGGGCCGTTTGGAACAGGCTGTCAAATGGTTGCAGAATCCTGAAATAAATGATGGCGGCTTAGGCGAGCGCGCAATCAATTTGATTATTGAAGAAGGCCGCAAAGTTGCGGAGGGCTGTCCTGGTCACCAGAAGGATGAGATTATGCAACTCTGCGACGAAGTAGAGCGATTGAAACGTCAAGCAGCTGGCAATACACCTGCAGCTAAGGAGGCGGCTAAGAAGCTGATTCAAAAATTGCACGAGCTAAAGGCAGCCGTACAAAATGCACTCGTGAATCGCATTGTACAAGATTTTATGGACGTTAGCACGCCATTGAAACAGTTCACCGAAGCTGTAATGATGCCAGAAGGAACGCCAGGTCGCGAGCAGAACTTTAATCAGAAATCGAACAATTTGCAAGCGTTCAGTGATCGTGCTTCGAAAACATCTCGCATGGTGGCCGCTGGAGGTGCTTGCGGCAATAAGAAAATCGCAGAGATTCTACTCTCTTCAGCGGCGCAGGTGGATTCACTAACCCCACAACTTATCAATGCGGGCCGCATTCGTATGAACTATCCGGCAAGTAAAGCAGCCGATGAACACTTCCAAAATTTGAAACAACAATATGCTGATACTGTGTTGCGTATGCGCACTCTTTGCGATCAAGCTACCGATCCGGCTGATTTTATTAAGACATCCGAGGAGCATATGCAAATGTATGCCAAACTGTGTGAGGATGCTATTCATGCTAAACAGCCGCAAAAGATGGTCGATAATACATCGAACATAGCGCGATTGATCAATCGTGTTCTGTTGGTCGCTAAGCAGGAGGCCGACAACTCAGATGATCCCATTTTCACAGCAAAATTAAATGCTGCTGCTAATCGTTTGGAACGCTCGTTGCCAGCTATGGTAGGTGATGCTAAATTAGTGGCCACTAATATAAACGACCCAGCGGCAGCACAAGCTTGGAAGAACTCATTCCAGAGGGTAAGAATTATAAGCGAGTTTGTGATATAAAGGAATATTTCAATATCTTTTTTTTCTAAATGTTTTCACTTTACAGTTGCTTGGTGATGTGCGTGAAGTACGCGGTGCTATTGCACCAGCACCACCAATATTATCACCACCACTGCCTGCAAATTTGCCACCACCGATTCCTGAGCTCAGTGCCTTACACTTGTCTAACCAGAACGGTAAGAATTGAACATACTTGCTCATATGTATTTATGTGATGTAAAGAGTTTATCAAAATTTTAATAAAGCTGAACGTGTTCCACCTCGTCCACCACTGCCACGTGATGGATTTGCACCGATGCGTCCACCACCACCAGAGACGGATGATGAGGATGAAGGTGTCTTCCGTACAATGCCACATTCAAACCAACCAATTTTGGTAATAACAATTTGTATTACATTATCAGTAAGAACTTTAAATAAATAACATTCATTGCTTACAGATTGCTGCACGTGGCCTTCATCAAGAGGTGCGCCAATGGTCGTCGAAAGATAACGAGATTATTGCAGCCGCCAAACGGATGGCCATTTTGATGGCACGTCTCAGCGAGTTAGTGCAATCAGATTCGCGTGGCAGTAAGCGTGAGCTTATTGCTACAGCCAAGAAAATCGCAGAAGCTTCAGAGGATGTAACACGCTTGGCTAAGGAATTGGCACGACAATGTACAGATCGCCGCATACGTACGAATCTTTTGCAAGTTTGTGAACGTATACCAACAATCGGTACACAACTGAAGATCTTGTCTACGGTAAAAGCGACCATGTTGGGTGCTCAGGGCTCCGATGAAGACCGTGAAGCTACCGAAATGTTGGTTGGCAATGCACAGAATCTAATGCAAAGCGTACGTCTTATAAAAAGCATTGTATTGATTACGATCCCAAATAATAATGGCTCTCGATTAACTTTATTTAGGTTAAGGAAACTGTGCGTGCTGCCGAGGGTGCTAGTATCAAGATTCGCTCCGATCAAGTCAACAATCGCTTACAATGGGTACGTCGCCAACCTTGGTATCAATATTAAGTGCCTTGATGTGCAGACACTTTTAAAACACATTTTGGTTTTCGTTAATCTCATTTCTATACTCATATTTCCGCTCTTAAATGAATGTCTGATTTATTTATTCGCTGAGGTTTTAACATCTACAGAAAACAATTTTATTTTATTTAAAATGAATGTATTTATTTTAAAAATTACAACGAATGCTTCTATTACGTAATTGCTTTCTTCCTCATTATAGTTATTTTAAAACTGTATTTCTGTATGTATAAGTGTATTGTGTGAAATACAAAATTAATATTACTTGAACAAAATAGCATTTATGTATATTAAAAGATCGTGCAATATGGTATAACTTGCTTAAAAGTAAAAGAAATCTAATATTTAAAATTTGTTGAATCAGATTCAAAAAATAAAATAATAAATGTTGGCAAATTTGTTAATCAAATTAATTAAAGAGTAACCATATACTAACAAGTGAATAACATATTATGTTTAAGCCTAAATGTGCCTAAATTTTGTAAATTTAAAAATAAATTCTGAAATAAATATCGTATTTAAAAATATGGGGTTTCTTTTATTTTTATACATAGTTGACATCTCTTCCTTTTATAAACGTAGATAAAAAAGGTTTGTTTTTTAATTGACACTTGTGTACATAGAGTTGCGACGTGCGCCATTTAACGGAGATTTTTATCTGGGTAAGTATAGTCTAACTTAAACAATGTTTGCAAAATATATAGTATCTAAATTACCTAGAATTTTCGTTGAATGTGAGATATAATAGAATATACTCTCTGAAAAATACCACTGGTCAGATTATTTGAGCGAATAATAAACAGTTAAAATTCTAGTTAAAACCTCTAACTATATTTGAAGTTAAACATTTTAACCTTAAAAAATTGATGAACCACAAAATTTTCATTTATATTTAGAATGTATGAAAAGTACATTCCTTATAATAGCCTAGACAGACGGCAGCCTTAATCCGGATTAACAGCACACTTAATCCGAATAACATATTAACCTGACAGACGGCAATATTGCGGATTAAGTAAACAGCTGATTGCTGTTTTATTAGGTTTGCTCACTTACATTACTATTACTTACTTACACTACAATTTCTGTCGTCTGTCACTTTCAATATGAGAAAATATACAAGAAGTACGCGAACTGAAAACTATCAGAAACTTGTAAATTAACATTCAGAAAGCTTTGACGCAATTGACAGCTGGATTTATTTGTCCACCAACGCTTTTCCTATCGAAAATTGTCAACAATTGTTAAAAGTTTTTTTGTTAGCTAACACACCTATTACTTTGTAAGTTGCATCGGGAAAAAATTCACAATAGAAAACAGCTGTTAATTTTCAGCAGTGTTGCTAACGAAAATTGCCCTAATCCTCTGTAATTTTCAGAATTAACTCTAGAGCTAATGCGGATTAGCTGCAGTTATTGAACGAGTTAATTCGAATTAACTCGTTAATCCGGATTAACGCTTCCGTCTGTCTAGGCTATTACTTATTTACTTACTTATGTGGCCATAACAACCGAATATCGATTTAGGCCGAAAATAACATAAATAATAATAATGACGTGCTGTCCAACACGCCGGGACTCTTTGTTTGTTGACACTAGATACTTCGTCTTGCCCTCGTTCACCGTGAGACCCATCCGATGCGACTCTCTTTCCAACTCTGAGAATGCTGCACTGACTGCTCGCGTGTTCATGCCGATTATATCAATATCGTCGGCATACGCTAACAGCATGACACTTTTGTTGAAAATAGTGCCATTATGTCGTAGATCAGCAGCTCGTATTATTTTCTCCATAATAAGATTGAAGAAGTCGCATGATAACGAATCACTTTGTCTGAAACCCCGTTCGGTATTAAACGGTGCGGAGAGGTCCTTCCCAATTTTCACTGCACAACGGGAGTTATGCAGTGTCATTCTACAAAGTCGAATGAGCTTTGCAGGAATACCGAACTCAGACATTGTTGCATAGAGGTAATCCCTTACCGGACTGTCGAAAGCGGCTTTATAATCAACAAATAGGTGGTGTGTGTCGATCTGTTTTTCTTGGGTCTTCTCCAGGATTTGGCGCTGTGTGAAAATCTGGTCGATGGTGGACACAGTACGCTCTATAGAACCTTGTATGCGATGCTCAGGAGACTTATTCCACGGTAGTTGGCGCAAATTGTGGGGTCTCCTTTTTTATGTACAGGACAGAGAACACTGAGCCTCCAATCATCAGGCATGCTTTCATCCGACCATATTCTGCTTATGAGCTGGTGCATGCGGGTGAGCAGCTCATCGCCTCCGGTCTTAAGCAACTCGTCAGGCAGGCCATCAGCACCTGCAGCTTTGTTGTTCTTCAGCCTTAAAATGGCCGTTTCAACCTCGTCATAGTCGGGTGGTGGAACATCAACACCATCATCTGTAATTGGGGTTATCGGGCAATCTCCTCCACTGGCGGAATTGTTCGTAGCATCACCATTCAGTAACGTGGAGAAGTGTTCCCTCCATAGGCTCAGTACACTCTGGACATCCGTAACCAGATTCCCATTTCCATCACGACAAGAAGAGGCTCCGGGATTTAAACCTACACTTAGGCGCTTGATCTTTTCGAAGAATTTTCGAGTCTCATTCTTGTCGGTACACATCTCTATCTCCTCACACTCGCGTCTTTCCAACTCCCTCTTCTTGCGCCTGAAAAGACGTCTCTCTGCACTCCTTTTCTCTCTGTACCGCTCCTTAACAGCTCGCGTTGCGCCTGCACGCAGTAGTCATGGAGTGGGATATATGTGTCCACCGTGCTCATGTATCATCAAGTGGGGGAGTGTTCTGCATAAGCAGATCCGATAGTCGAGTGGAAAATGCATCTGCTGTCTCTGGTGATCGCAGCTTACTGACGTCGAGCTTTCTCTGTGTGGGACTTCTCTTGTTATTTGCGACACATAAGCGTTTGCGCACCTTAGCTGCAACAAGGTAGTGATCCGAGTCGATGTTGGCACTACGGATCGATTTCACGTCCATCACACTGGAAGCATGCCTTCCGTCAATCACCACACGATCAATTTGGTTTCTTGTACGTTGATCTGGAGACAGCCATGTCGCTTTGTGGATGTCGAGATGCTGGAATCTGGTACCACCAATTACCATGTTTCGTGCTGCGGCGAAGTCGATCAGCCTCATTCCGTTATCGGAAAATTCGGCCTCTGGTGGAGGCTGAAATTTCCGACAGTTGGACCAAAGGTACCCTGGCATTAAAGTCGCCAAGCACGATTTTGATATCGTGGCGGGGGCAGCGGTCATAAGCTTCTTCGAGGCGCTGAAAGAAGCTCTCCTTGGTCACATTGTCCTTCTCATCCGTCGGAGCGTGGGCACATATAAGGCTGATGTTGAAGAATTTTGCATTGATGCGGATTGTGGCCAGCCGTTCGTTCACAGGCGTGAACTGTGAGACAAGATGTCGTAGTCTCTTGCTGACCAAAAATCCACATCCTAATTCGTGCCTTTCAGCATGGCAACTGTAGTAGATGTCACAGGACGCTCTTTTGGAGCAGCCCTGTCCTGTCCATCGCATTTCCTGGAGAGCGGTGATGTCAGCTCTGTATTTTTCGAGGACATCACCAGCTGGATAGAGGCACCCTCCCTATAAAGAGACCGGACATTCCAGGTGCATATCCGTAAATCATTGTCCTTTTTTCGTTTGCGGGGGTCATCAACAAAAGCGGTAGTCCTTATCCGAGGCATATTGGTTTTTTTCATTGGGGAGGGAGGGTGGGTTTTTATGTGGCGGGTCCCAAACTCAACGCACAACCTCTAACCGAGGAGATTTTCGCCACTCACTTCAGCCGCCTCCCAGCGGGTGCCAGGAAGACGTTGCCCGATGGTCGCCACATGGAGGGCCCCCATTAATAATAATGAAAGCGCCATCACATAGTAAGCAGAACAAGCTATATGACTACCCCTCATTAACAAATAAAAGTATCATTACATAGCGCTTAGATCAAGCTACATGACAGCCAGTGAGTTGACTTGCGATGAGTTCAACAAGGATTGCGCTAGCCCCACCCGGTTGAGGCAGTTAGACACGTTACCTTGCGAAAACACCACCAGACTAGGTCTAGGCTATAACATACATATATTAAGTTTGATTTTACATATCTACAGGTTTGGTCTATGTATGAAAATTAGTAAGATAATCACTTTTTCGAAACTAATTAAATAGCCACATTTGGGTATACTTCCATTTACATATGTCCTCCTCACTATGATAAATTTTAGACAAACCTGGAAAAAGACAGAAGTTATGAAATAAATGTTTATTACAATATATTGTCTATTAAATAAAGTTAACTTAATCGACATTCACAAAATTCACAATCAGGACTTTCCCTCAAATATTTATGTGCAAATATGAATACGAAGTAAGAGGTTTTCCATTAGGGACATAACAATTTTATCTATTAATAAAACACAGAAATATTTGAGATATTGAGTTCAAATTTATTGTGGATATATTGCAAGCATTACGTTTTATGAATGAAATTCGATTTCGGTCATATGACCACCACGAGCCCGTTTACAGCGGTCGATTCTTTGGACCCAATTTTCCACCACTCTAGCACACATTTTGACCCGAACGTTGGCAATTTCGCGTTGGATGTTGTCTTTGAGCACGTCTAAAGTTGCTGGCTTGTTGGCATAGACCAGTGACTTGATAAAGCCCCATAAAAAGAAATCCAATGGTGTTAGATCGCATGAACGAGGCGGCCATTCGACCGGACCATTTCTCGAGATAACACGTTCACCGAATTTGCCTTGCAATAAATCGATTGTGATGTGTGCTGTGTGGCTAGTGGCATCGTCTTGTTGAAACCACATATCGCTGATGTCAAGTTCATCCAATTCTGGCCACAAATAATCTTCCAACATAGCACGATAGCGCTCTTCATTGACGTTAACATGACGGTCGTTTTCATCCACGAAAAAATACGGCCCAATCACATCTCCGGCATGAAAACCGCACCAAACAGTAACTTTTTGCGGGTGCAACGGTGTCTCAAGAAACACTTGTGTGTTGGTTGCTGACCAATAACGCATATTTTGCTTATTCACAAAGCCATTTGAGTAATATTCACAGTAATGAGCTTCATCGCTGAAGAATATTTTTCGCTCTTAAAGTTGCGACCACCGACTCAGAATTTCGGCAGTAATTTTTAATAATTTCCAAACGTTGCTGGTTCGTGAACTTTACCATGATGAAAATGCTGACTTTAACTAACGTTTTGACATTGACAGTTGATTAAAAAAGTTTAAGGGTGCGTTCATATAAATATACGAAATTGTTATGTCCCTAATGGAAAACCCTTTATTTAAAAAAAAAATGTTGAATAGTGCTAATTTGAGCGATATTTACAATAAAGTCACATTATTATTATTTTGAAAAGTATTTACAGGGCTTAATGTGTTTTTACCCCAAAATACCTATTAATATTTCCATTCTATCAAATATTAGCCGAGCGGCCACAAAGTTTTACTATGTCATTCGGATGAATAGTTTGACAAAGTGTTGCATGTATCGAATCGAAATAAGAACATCCCTCATGTACCAGTAAGTACAACTAGATATATACGTATGTTATACATATGTGTATGTACTCATCTGATATTCATTTAGGTCATAAAAAATACAATTTAATATTGTATTTATATGGTAAAAACATAAAAATCACTTAAATCGTATGCTTAGTAGTTGTTGTTTGTAGTACTACGCAGTGCTAATAGTATAACGAGGGTTTCATTAACAACACTCAATTTCTTATAAAACATCTTTATTCCATATGAAAGAATTAACGCCACAATTACAATGCTATTGTTGAAAAAGCTTACCTGATTGAATCGCTGGACCTAATTTTCCATTCTTTGGCATATACTGTTTAATATTTGAGGATTTTTATACCCTGCATAATGCAATATGCAAGGTATATTCATTTCGGTCAGATGTTTGTGATCATTTGAAGGAATCTCCGGAGATATAGATATAGATATATATTCGTGATCAGCGTCGCTTAAATTTTCGATTTAATGATGTCCGTCCGTCCGTCCGTCTGTCTGTCACCTGGCTGGTTCGCACGATAACTTGAGCAAATATTGAGCTATTTTGACGAAATTTGGCATAAGTAACCTTTGATCAAAGGGTACGGAGGGGATTGATATTGGGCATGATCGGACAATAGCCACGCCCACACCAAGCATTCAAAGCAACCTCAGAATTTTCAAAATCTTTAACTTGCTATATCTCACATAATATACCACTTGGGACAACAATATTTGGCACATAGAGTTATATTATACCACTGTATAACCTCGCCAAAAATGGGTGAGCCACGCCTACTTTTTCTAGTAGCTCCCATACAAAGCGTATGTACTTTATTTAAATTGAAACAGCTGTAACTTCTACAATCTTATGTCTACAATATCCATAATTGACACTTAGATTGATATAGTATTCGGAAATAATCTGGCAGAAAATCACGCCTACTCTTCTTGGGTCTCCCATACAAAGTTGCGTAAATTTAACTAAAATTTTTAAGCTCCATAACTTACAAACCACTTAACGTAGAATAACGAGATTTAAGGTATGGATTAGTATTGTAAGATGAACTAGGCTCACATGAAAGGTGTGAGCCATGCCCACTGTTTATAGTAGCCCCCTTACAAAATGACTGAAATTCTTTCAAATAGAAACACCTGTAACTTCGGCAATCTTCTGTCTTCTGACACTTAGATTAATATGGTAGTCGGAAATAAAAAAAAAAAATCAGTGTGCCACGCTCACTCCTTCTTGGGTCCCCATACAAAGGTGCGGAAATTAAAAAAAAATGTTACCGGTTATAACTTGCAAACTATTCAGCGTAGAATAACGAGATTTAAGGTGTGGATTAGTATTGTAGGAGCAAATAGGCTCACAGGAAATGGGCGCGCCACGCCCACTGTTTATAGTAGCCCCCATACAAAATGACTGAAATTCTTTTAAATAGAAACACCTGTAACTTCGGTAATCTTCTGTCTAGAATAACCATAATTGACACTTAGATTAATATGGTAGTCGGAAAAAATCTGGCAAAAAATCAGCATGCCACGCCCACTTCTTATTGGGCTCCCATACAAAGTTAAGGAAATTAAACAAAATGTTAACCGCCATAACTTACAAACTATTCAGTGTAGAACAACCGGATTTAAGGTATGGATTAGTATTGTAAGATCAACTAGGCTCACAGGAAAGGGATGCGCCACACCCACTGTTTATAGTAGCCCCCTTACAAAATGGCTGAATTTCTTTTAAATTGAGATAGCTGCAGCTTCTGCAATCTTCTGTTTAGAATAACCATAATTGACACTTAGATTAATATGGTAGTTGTACATAATCTGGCAAAATCAACATGCCACGCCCACTTCTTAATGGTGCTACCATATAAAGTTGCGAAAATTTAAAAAAATTTAACCGCTATAACTTACGAACTATTCAACGTAGGACAAACAAATTTAAGTTGTGGATTAATATTGAAAAATTAATTGGATTTACAAAAAAGAGGTAAGCCACGCCAACTTTTTATATAGCTCCCATACTAAGTCTCGGAATTATCTTAAAAACCTCCCTTAAATTATCCCTTTTAGAACTCTCATAACATACAAAGTACTTCGTCAAAGTCAACCATAATTCGGGTGTATATTAGTAGTATATGCAAAAATTGTTTTCAAAAAGTGGAAATAAAAGAAAAAGATGGATATACGAGTAAACTTTTTATATATATATATATACATATGCAGGGTATAATTTGGTCAGCCCCAGCCGACTGTAAGGAGATTTTTTAGTTATATTTTGGTATTGATATACTAAAAAGGAGGAGGCTAAGTGCCTGGTCTATTTCTAGGTGCAACTGGTGTAAACTAGCTCCAGTGAAGTTTTCGTAACCAAACTTCGTTGCGGATAAATCTCGTTCAACGTCTCACTAAACCAATGTAAAGATGACGAAACCCTAAAAAAAAAAATGCAACCATGTATCTTCTCATTATTGATCCTCTCATATTGCTAGAAATTAGTTTCTGTGTTACATATAGTGCGATGGCCGATCAATAAGTATCTGTGTTAGGGATAAAGTCTTTAGCAATTTTTAAATATTTCTCGAAATAATATCCTTTTAGGTTGATACACGCATGCCAATGGTTTCGTTATCTCTTTAATCCCTGTTAAACTCTGCACACTACGCTTGTCTCGTTTGAACGGAATTTTTGTGTTTTGAGCCATATTGTCATATCGGAGAATAGAAAAATACCACAATGAGCTTGAACTCGGTTTCGGCATTATGAATGAATCATTGTAGTGAAACATCGCTTTTGTCTTATGTTTCGTTGTATTTCTTATCGAATCGGTCCAATAATTCACTAACTGTTCTTCCTTACTGCAAAAAGTCTAAGATAATTATTGTTACGAATCTCAAAGAATCAGGGACCGCCTTTCGAAGCATGTTCATTCGGAAAAGGTAATTGTTTTAGCTGCCGCTTGAACTCTGGCGTATAATAATGTATTTAGGTTTTATCAACGGTGACGTCTCGGAGCAAAAAGTCTTCTGAATTTCGCTTAAAGATATCGAAATACATGTTTTCAAACGTGGGTACTTCTTGAACGACCCTCGTATAATAGCAGTAAATTTAACAATACGTATATTATCTTTAACGGACAGGATTCATTTATTTGTTGGTTGGTTGGCTGGTTGAGTGCTTAGTTAACTGCAACTCGTACTTTTCTAGAGGGATATATCATTTTATGACCAATATATGCGGCGGGTGTATTGGTTATGTGTGTGTTATGCTTATGAAAAGATTCTCGTTAAGTAGGTATTTATTATTTTCCATTAAAATTTGTTTTTTTTTGTGCAGCTAGAGAAACATTTCACTGATTGGATACAATATTAATGGTCAACTTTTACACTTTTCATATAATTTGCTCTTTTTCAAATTTAAAACTGCTTTAAATAAGGTAATAGCTATTTACTTGTGAAGCAATATTCTAATATTAGTTTGATTGTAAAAATGGTAAAACTGGAATTTTTGACCCAAAGCATTTTTGCGACAAAAAAACAAAGTTTAGCATCTACATAGTTATATTGGCACGGCATGCATAGATTTATGTACCTACTTAAATTTATATTTACACATATGTGTACATGTGTATTGTACATATATCAACATTCCAATTCAAAAGAAATCAAGCCCTACACGCTGTGTTTTTAACATTTTGTGTTATTGTGATAAATTGGAATATCCACATTAATCGAATAAATGCAATACATCCTTATAGACAGAATCTAGATAGTGACAAACATAGCTGATATTGTGATGATTTAGCAAGTAAAATCTTATAAGTATGAGATTTGTTCGTAAAAAAATAACAAACGAATTAGTGCACTCACTGGTTTATTCTGCTATATTAGAATAGTTACCATAGTTACAATTGAATACTTTGGTTACAAATATATCAAATCGGGAATCTGAATTGTCATCTGCTAATATCTGCTATCTGCTGCTACTTCTTAAAAAAGATTTTCTATATAAAATTGTGGGTGCCGTAGCAAAGTGGTTAGTGTGTTCGCCTTCTGATCTGTAGGTCGTGGTTCAATACCCGGCTGATGCATAACAAATTTAATATCGAAAAGATTTTTCTTTCGAACGGTACCCACCTGTCGGCAAGCAATTGGCAATTCTTCCGACAGTAACAACTTGCCATGAAAAAGCTTCTAAAAAGAACTCTGTGATACAGCTCAGAAAAAGTGATGTCACAAGTGTTCTGCCGTTCGGAACCGGCTAAAATAAGTAGACCCATTCTAATACTGTCCAAAATTTAAGACGCAAAACAGTACTGGAAGAGAAGCTCGGCCAATGAGCCCTTTGGGGCTTTAAGTGCCACATATTTATTATTTTTTATATAAAATTGCAGCATACTTCTAGGATTTACAATAATTCTAAAAGCAAGCCACAAGTAATATATTTGTTTGTTATGAAGTTGCCAGAATATACAAGTAGGTTACAAAATCATAAGAAATTTATATTTACAATTTTTTGTTATGAAATTTTCAGAATAGGCCTGTAAAAGTGACGTTTCGAAGGTTTAAATGTTCTGCCAATATATTCTGTAGTAGTAAATCTCAATTTGGGTTTTTAAAGACGAAAAGTCCACGATGCAATTATAAAATGTTGATTGGATAAAATAAAATTGTGATTTATCACTTAAATATAACAAAAATTATTCATATATAAAAATCAATTCACATTTACATTCACGTTAATATTGTATTAATTGTATTAATTTTTGTTTTAAAAATGTATGCTCTTCCAGAAAGGGAGCTTAAGACCTGTGTTACACTTAAACCTCATGTGAAAGATGATTAAAATATCATCACGAAATGCGTTTTAAAAATTCAAAATTGCTAAGTTTCAGCACCAAAAATGTGTTCGGTCGTTGTGTATGTTTCGTGTACTGAAAAATTAAACACATTTTTCTAGAAACTATATTTTTGAAAACGTCAACGTTTTTTTTCAACATTACATTCAGAATACAATATTTCGCTTTCTCTCTCCGTTGGAGCGAATTGTAAAGAAACACAATAAAATTAATAAATTCAGTAAAGTTATATAAAATTTCTTAAGCCTTTCTTCATAATTTCTTCATGTCTTCATATTGTAACGAGTATCGATAGTTGGTTACTCATCACTATTGTGACTGACACTATTGGCAGCATCGACATGAATGTCAACAAAAAAAAATAAGCGATAACCAGAACAAGCCAACGAGAAAGGAAGAGAAGAATCTGGATAAAGGAAGATTCTGGGGTGTTGCCAACAGAGTATAAATAGAGCCAGTGTTGAGAAGTGAGAATCAATCGAATTCCGAACGTGACTGCGCAAACATCTATACAGAGGCAAAAGTTGCTAGTACATTAAAGTGTTATTGTAAATAGTTGATTATAAACAGAATTAATTGTAAATAGAGAGAATTAAATAAATTGTTGCTGTATATAGTTGTATAAAATAAGTGTTGCAGTTATTATTAACAGAATCCAGTGATCGAACAAGGTAATTCAAATAGAATTAAACGCTTACAGAATAAAAACGTGACAATATAATGCAATCTACCATCAAGTTTTTGTTTAGATTTGTTTCACTGTGTATTAATTATAATAATAATAATAATAATAATAATAATAATAATCATACCTATTATTACAAAATGAATTATTTTTATTGAAGTAAGCAAATATACTGCAAAATTTTGAAATTTGTGAACTTAGTAAGAGTACTGATATTATTTGCTATTACTTAAAAAGAAGGTGAAATGAAAAACTCTGAAATTACTGTGTTCAGAATTAATATACGAAACGTAACATACAAAATGTATATTCTTACTTAAAATGGAGGACAAAAGACATCCGATATTACTCCAAAACGAGATTAATATTATTACTCTCTCGTATAATATATTGGAGAATAACCAAATGTATGGCCTTTGGAGTAAAAGGGAGCAATTAGTCACTCTAATTAGAATCATAATTTTTTAATAGCTTTATTTTTAATAACCGTGCTCATGTTTCCACAACCTGATAATTTAATTTTAAATAAAAAATAATTTAATCTTCAGTTTAGCATTTTTTTTCTACTGGGAATTATCAATAAGTAATTTTTTCCCCAGACTGAATAAATAAATACGTAAGAAAATATTGTATATATATTCAAAGGTAATTACATATAACCTCCATAAATTTTAGGTAATTTCTTGGAAAATGTCACACAAAAACAGTGGCTTTATAGTGAGAGTTAGCATTCTGTTAGAAATCCTGTCTGCATGTTTGATAAATGCATAAATGCAATATAAAGAAAAAGAAATAGCATGTACTAGCAAATAAACAAATTCAAACAAAAGGTAAAGGAAATGAGATACTATCAAAGTAGTTTAATATATGTATTTTTTCAAGAATTTGTTTATAAGTTAACACGACTCACAATTCACAAGAAATTGTCACCAAGAGTCAAGGCGACAAAGCATATTCAGCGATTGACGCTACAATACCACAATAAGTTCACGCTATGTTATACTTTTCTATGATCGCACAATAAACTTATGCAAAATCAAAAGCATTGTTGCGACATAAATAAACAGTAACTTGGTCAACGCTCTAGTCTGTCGGCGGACACCAAATGCCTAATCATCAAAACAGGGATAGGGCCTTTAAGCTTAAGCTTTTTTCATTCTTTATATTTTAAGTCAGTTGTTTTTAAGACTCGAAGCTGGTAACGTGTAATCATTAAAGTTACGCTAAATTTATAAATAAAGTATTAAAAAATAGATAAGTTGAAGTTATTATTTACTGGCGTCTAACCGCGAAATCGAACAAAAAAACAACTCAACAGCAACGTCACTCCGACGACTGAATATTAATTTTTTTGAAGCGGCAACGTTTACTTCTAAGCGATACGGAAAATATCATGTAAGTGGAGTGCTCGAAATTTTAAGTTTTTTAGTGAATAAAATCCTGAATTCCTTTTGAATATGTGTTTGTGAATTTTTATTATTTATTTGGTGGAGAATACTTATGCCAATCTTTGTTCAGGTATCATTTGGTGAAAAATAATACATTTTTATTTAATGATAAATTAGGTTAGGTTAGGTTAGAGCCGCCCTCTCTGATGAGAGAGAGCGCACATAGGCCAGAATTAGGCCCGTTGTGATACCGTCGGATACGGATTTTTCCTTCACCTAGCTACTCGCTGAACCAACCGGAACGTTGAATGAATTTTAGCAGATTGACAATATCGATCTGAGATAGTTGGGCTAGGTCACTCAAATGGTAGCATCCTAGAAATTTTTTTCGATTTTTGCATAAAGCGGGGTAAGTACATAGCAGATGTGAGATCGTCTCAAGATCCTCCTCATCTCTGCAGCTTCTGCAGAAGTCATGAGTGAGGCTGCCCAGACCTAATCTCACAGCGTGAGGACCTATGAGGCAGTGACCAGTGACCACTCCCACATAGGTCGAGATGTCTAGCCTATTAAGGTCGGCAAGTTTTCGTGAACGTTTCTTGCTGAGTAGGGGCCACAGCAATTTCGCCGTCCTACAGATGGGTGTATCCGTCCATCCTTTCTGGAAGACGTTAGTGGTGATAACCTCCAAATTAAGCTTGCACGTGGATATAGGGATCTCTAACCGAGAATTCTCCTGGATTAGAGGCTCATTTGTACCCTGTCTTGCAAGCTCGTCGGCTATGCAGTTTCCTCGTATACCCCTGTGTCCGGGTATCCAGCACAGGAAAATATTGTGCTGCTCAGCCATCTCGTTATGAGATTTGCGACAGTCAAGAATGGTCTTAGATTTCACGAGAAATGAGTCCAGGGCCTTAATTGCAGCTTGGCTATCGCTCAAGATGCAGATGTCTCTGCGGGAGACAAAGCTCTGTTTGATCCAAGTAAGTGCATTGTGAATCGCTTTAACTTCTGCCTGAAACACACTACAGTGATCAGGCAGGCGGAAAGAAATATTAAGGTTGAATGATTCGGAATACACACCTGCTCCCACCCTTCCATTAAGCTTAGAGCCATCAGTAAAGATGAGAGTATAATTTGGCATGAATCCTTCCGCCTCCCAGGCGAACCTATCAGGGAAGGAGGTTAGGAATTTCCTTTCAAAGGCATATGTCGGCTTGATATAATCAAGTGAAGTTACAATATTAAAATTATCCAGTATGCTTGCATGTCCGAAGGACTTTGATGTCCATTGGTGCAAGCCGGTAAGGCGTAAAGCAGAATTAGCCGCTAGCTGCTTACCAAGTAAGTCAAGCGGAGTAAGATGCAGAAGCACTTTTAGTGCTAACGTTGGAGTTGTTTTCAGTGCTCCCGTTATTAAAATACAAGTTGCTCTTTGTATTTTTTCAAGGTGCCTGACATGGGAGGATTTAGTAAGTGAAGTCCACCAGGTCAGTACCCCATACAGGAGGACTGGCCTGATAACTGCCTTATAAATCCAACAAATAATTTTTAGTTGCATTCCCCACTTTTTCCCTATTGCTTTTTTACAGGCATAGAGTGCAGTGCTGGCTTTCTCAACCCTACAAGTAATGTTTTTCTTCCAGTTTAGTTTTCGGTCTAGACTATTCCTAGATAACGAGTTTCTTCTCGCAGAGTTAATGGAACCCCCCTAGAGTGGGAACGTTTAAGGGTGGTGTTTTATGCTTCGTGGAGAACAAAATCAGCTCAGTTTTTTGTGGGTTCGCATTTAAGCCTCAATCCTTAGCCCATTTCGATAACATCTTAAGATTTATTTGAATAATGTCCCTTAGTATTTCCGGAAATTTACCAGCCACCAACAAGACAACGTCATCGGCATAAGCAATCACTCCGCACCCCTTCCTCTCTATTTCCCGTAGTAGTTCGTTAACTACCAAGTTCCATAGAACAGGGGAGAGTACGCCACCTTGTGGTGTTCCTCTTCTTACATGTTTTGTGATGGTAGATCCACCCAGCTCGGATGTAATGAGTCTATCTTTCAATAGCCGTTCTATCCATCTGAGTGTTACTTCCACCCCGAGTCGTGCAAGAGCCTCCATGATTGCCCTGGGTCGAACGTTGTTGAAGGCACCTTCAATATCCATAAATGCCGCTAATACAAATTCTTTATTATGAAGAGATTTTTCCACAGTTGAAACTAGCGCATGCAGCGCTCTTTGAAAGGACTTTCCCTTTGTGTATGCGTGTTGAGAAGGAGACAGCTTCTCGCTGCTTATGGTGTGTCTTAGATGGATATCTAGTAATCTTTTCAGTGTTTTAAGTAGGAATGACGATAGACTAATTGGTCTAAAGTCCTTTGGACTTGTATGGGAACTCTTTCCAGCTTTAGGTATGAAGACAACTTTGACTTTATCGCCCAAGTAATTTTCTCCGATGCAACTATTGAATAGTCTAGCGGTAATGGCTTGTAATCAAGCGGGGTTTCAGTTTCAGACGGATCGTTTGGGAAATGTGTATTTACTAACATTTGCAGCGTTTCAGTAGAGGTTGTGGTCCATATTCCTTCTGGTTTGACCAGAACACCTGGAGTATGGGGTAATTTAGATAGGATTTTCCTAAGTCTATAAACCTCAGAAGCGTCTTCTATATCCCTGCAGAAGCTCTTCCAGGCTTCCCTTTGGCATTTCCTGAGGTTGTATTTATAAGTTCTGAGGGCCGATTTATAACCCTCCCTTTTTTTTTGTTTTTTTGTCGGGACGGCGCGTACGCCATCGCGAGGTCAACCCAACCGAAGTGCAATGGCCAGGCCTTGCTCCGGGGGAACCGCCTTCATGATCACGGTAACCCCTACGCCAGGTAAGTATGATAAATAATCATCTCAATTTTTTGTGATATCTCGAGGGGGGATTACAACGAGCCCTAGTAAAGTCGAAGCGATTCGAAATTATGAAGAACCAAAAGCAGTTTTTAATGTCCGATCCTTTTTTGGTCTGTCAAGTTACTATAGATGCTTTGTTAAAGATTTTGCATCAATAACAAGGCCCTTAACTGATATACTAAAGGGTGAAAATGGCAAAATAAGTGCAGGACAGTCCAAAAAAAGAATTCCAATTAATTTTAATGAAAAGCAACTTCAAGCTTTTAACAAACTAAAATAAATTCTTGTGTTCGAAGATGTAATGTTGCTTTACCCAGACTACAAAAAGCCATTCCATTTGACAACTGACGCATCGGCTTACGGCCTCGGAGCAGTTTTATCGCAAAACGGGAGGCCAATAACTATAATCTCCAGAACCCTCAAAGATAGGAAATTTAATTTTGCAACTAACGCACGTGAGTTGCTAGCCATAGTCTGGGCTCTAAAAAGCCTTAGAAATTATTTATATGGCGTCAAAGATTAAAATATTTTTACAGACCACCAGCCGTTGACGTTTACGGTCTCAGACCGAAACCCAAACGCAAAAATTAAACGCTGGATGGCCTTCATTGATGAGCACAATGCTCAAATTCTTTATAAACCAGGGAAAGAAAATTACGTCGTCAACGCATTGTTGCAACAAAATATTCATCTTTTTACAAAATATTAATGCAGGGGAAGAAGATGTAACATATGATCTTGCTACTGTTCATAGCGAAATTTCTTTAACATACACTTTTGAATCTACTTATAAATCTGTTAAGTGTTCTCAAAACCAGATAATAATCGAACAGGGCGTTAAATTATCAACACGCACCTTTATTATGTTTGGAAAAAAACCAGACGTCTCATCTCTTTCGCGGATAAAATTACTACTGATATGTATTTTTATGTACTAAAAAAATGCAATTGGCAACACTATAACTGTAACACTGTAACACTTAACACATTTCCGCTTATTCTTTCTTTTTTGTAATATACCTCACACGAGGCACACCGTTTGCTATATTGAAAATAAAAGTATTAACTTTAGATGCAACAATTACTGGCGACGAGGTGAAAAAAAACCTGTAAGTTTAGCATCCAGAAGAAAAAATTACTAAAAGCATCGTTAAAACGCGTATCGCAACCAAGTCCAAAGTAATTGCCCAAAATGCCGGACGAAAGCCTTCTTCAAGAGTTAGTCCAACAGCAGCAAAGATTCGCAGCATCGTTGCTCGAACAACAAAAGCAGTGGATGCAGTCAATCCAGCAGTCCATGTTTAGCACCAATAATCCTAATGGCACAGTGGTCCCAGTTGGGAGTCCTATTTGGAGCAGCTTTCGCAGCATTTCATGGCATATTCGGTAAGCAATCCAGATAAGCAGAAATCATTTTTCCTATCGTGGATTGGTACAGAATTGTTTGAGCTTCTTAAAAATTTGTTTGGAGTTGCAATTCTGCAGTCGCAGACTTATAAACAATTAACAGAGAAGTTGTCGGAACATTTCGAATCAAAACGTCACATAGTCGCAGCTCGCTATGAGTTTTTCAAACGCGAAATGAAACACACACAGACACACAGAGAATGGGTAGCAGACCTACGTGGTGTTGCAAGAGAGTGTAAATTTATTTGTAACGCAACAGGTTGCACAGCAAATTTTATTGATGAAATGATACGTGATCAAATAATTGTACGTACACCATACGATCAAGTTCGCGCAGCCGCTCTTCAAAAATTACAGCCTTCGCTCGCAGATGTTTTGTTAATAGCTGAAACATTCGAAGCTACCACAACAACTGTGGCAACGCTTAAAGAGAACACAAGTTCATCCGCCTCGCAAATAAACGCAATGCAAACTAGAAAGAACGGCAGAAAAAAAGGTGAACAGCAAACCAAAAGAGAATATGAAATGAAACGTCAGTCATGCACAGGTTGTGGCTTCTCCCACACAAGAGAACAATGTAAATTCCGAAACGCGATATGTAATAAGTGTGCAAAAAAGGGACACATTGCTATCGTTTGTATGTCAAAGCTTAGTACATCTTATAATAGGATGAATTCAAAGCGAAAAGGTAACCAAAACAAAGACGAGAATGAACAGCGAATTGACACATTGGATGTAGTGAATACAGTTACAGGCATAGCAAAAGCTGAAACAAGCAAACAAATGATCGATTTGGAAATTTGTAACAAAACCATTCAATTTCAGATAGATTCAGGCGCAAGCGTTTCAATAATCAATTTGAAGACGTATAATTTATTGAACAGGCCGAAGTTGTCTAACAGCGATAAAACGTTATATGCCTTTGGACAAAATAAAATTCCAATTCTAGGCGAGCTACACACAGAAGCAAAGTGTGGAAGCAAACGGAAGAATATTCAAATCATAGTAGCAAACGTGGAAAACTCAAACAATCTTTTCGGTCTAGATTTATTTACAGCTTTTGGATTTCAGATCACACAGATTGCAAATGTAAACGTCTCTAGCGAGTATACGAAACAAATCGAAGCACTTCTTGAGAAGTATAAAGACATTTTCGACAATTCTAACATAGGTGTTATACAGAATTTTAAAGCAAGCGTACGTATGCAACCTACTGCAACGCCAAAATTTTTCAAGAGTAGGCAGATACCATTTGCACAAATTCCTAAGTTCCGAGAGGAAGCTAATAGGCTTATCAACGCCGGAATTTGGAAGCCGGTGAAGTTTAGCAACTGGGCATCACCAATAGTTTTAGCATCGAAACCGGATGGGTCAGTTCGAATTTGTGGTGATTTTAAAATTGCTGTAAACTCTCAATTAGACATCGAGCAATACCCATTGCCAATACGTGAAGCATTGTTACATACTATACGACACGGTACCCATTTTACAAAAATAGATTTGAAAGATGCATATTTACAGATGGAGTTAGATGAAGCATCTAAGCAGGAGATGGTAGTGAATACACCGTTGGGTTTATTTCAATACCAACGACTACCATACGGCATCGCCAGCGCACCAGCAATTTTCCAGCGCTATCTTGAACAAATTCTTAGTGGTATAGAAGGGTGTGGAAACTATTTAGACGATATAATCATTACTGCGCCATCGTTACAAGAACATATTCGTCGAGTAGAGCAAGTTTTAAAGATACTTTTAGAAAACGGTATCAGGTGCAAGAAGCAAAAGTGTTTCTTCTTAAAAAAGGAAATTGTGTATTTAGGCAGGAAGATAAGTGCGAGAGGAATTCTTCCAGATGATTCAGGGGTATACGCAGTTAAACAACTCAATCCACCTGCAAACCTATCGCAGTTAGAAGCGTTTATTGGCAAAATAAATTATTATTGTAATTTCATCCCGAACTTTTCTCAATTAGCGGCTCCTTTAAACAAGCTACGTCGCAAACACGCAACTTTTTCATGGGGCGTTGAACAACAAAATTCGTTTACTGCTCTCAAATCGCACATAATTAACGCTACGCAATTAGCTCATTTCAATGAAGAGTTACCGCTTGCTCTCGCTGCAGATGCATCATCTTTTGGTATCGGTGCAGTTCTTTCGCACATCAACACTGATGGAAGCGAACGTCCTATAGCATTTGCGTCTAAAACGTTAGACAAACATCAAATTAAATATAGTCAAATAGAAAAAGAAGGTCTTGCAATAGTGTTTGGCGTTCAAAAATTTCACCAGTACTTGTATGGTCGAAAGTTTTTGCTCATCACTGATCACAAGCCACTTGTAAACATATTCAATCCTAGTAAACATTTGCCGCAAATGACATCGAATCGTATACAGCGTTGGTCCATAATACTGATGGCATATCAATTCGATATTAAGTACCGTAGTACGCACGCACATGGAAATGCAGATGCACTCTCCCGTTCACCTGTAAACACCGATGAACTCTTTGATAAAAGCGAAGCATGCTACAGTATCACAGAAATCCAATCACCTATCAATGCTGATATTATTCGCAAACACTCGCAACAAGATGGCATCCTACGTAAGGTACATACCTATGTTAAAACAGGTTGGCCAGAAAAGCTACCGCTCTTGGATACAGATATCCAACCGTATTTTCATCGCAGATTCGCTTTAACCATATATAACGATTTATTATGCTTGCATTCAGACGCAAATCGCATTATTATACCAAAATCGTTGCAACCAAATATCTTGAAGTTATTACATGAAGGCCACTGGGGTACAGTTCGAATGAAGCAGTTGGCACGGCATCACGTTTGGTGGCCGAAAATCGACGACGATATAACAAAAGTAACTAAGCAGTGTGAGATTTGTAAAGTTGGCAATCCAGCACCCTCACGCGAATATCTCAGTTGGCCAGAAGCAAAAAAACCATGGGAAAGAGTTCACATTGACTTCGTTGGACCGATATTTGATTCAATGTGGCTTATCTGCATAGACGCTTACTCACAATTTCCATTCGTAGTACAGTTATCAACAACTACCACTGATAATACAATACATGCCTTAAAATCTATATTTGCTATCGAAGGGTTTCCTATTTCACTGGTTAGTGACAATGGACCGCAGCTGACATCGGAAGCCTTTCAACAATTTTGTAAAAATCACGGCATTACGCACATAACGACAGCACCATTTCATCCAGCTTCCAATGGACTCGCTGAGCGTTTTGTGCAAACGTTTAAAACAGCAGTTCGCAAAAATATTAGTGACGGCTTAACAATTCGAAGTGCCGTAGTAAAGTATTTAGCGACGTATCGATTTACACCAAATGCAAAAGGTAAGACACCCGCCGAACTTCTTCACGGTCGTTGCGTTCGTACCATCTTAAGCCAATTATTCGAGGCACCAGCACAACAAAAAACTGAAAGCACAAGTACATCAAAATATGACCCAAGCCAACCAGTCTACGCCAGGAACTATGCGAAAGGGGAAAAATGGATAAAAGGTGTCATAATTCGTTCAATTGGAAAAATGATGTTTATGGTACAAACAAATATTGGTACTATAAAGCGTCATATTAATCAACTTAAGCCAAGATCAGACATAGATGATAACAAGAAGTCAAACGAGATCGACATGCTTCCATCATACGTCTGGTCACCGATTGCTGAATCATCATCGAATCAACCAGATAATCGTGTATCAAGAGGCGACGCAAACAATCGACTGAATCAACCAAAGCAAGGACATCAGTTTGAAGATCCAAACATCGTGCCAGCACAGCAGAAGGAGACGGCTCAGCCATCAAGTGTTCCAATTCGGCATAGCACACGTTCTCGCCAGAAGGTCAATCGGTTCACAGCTCCTGATTTTAGAAGGACCTAAATTAAGAGGGGAGATGTGATATGTATTTTTATGTACTAAAAAAATGCAATTGGCAACACTATAACTGTAACACTGTAACACTTAACACATTTCCGCTTATTCTTTCTTTTTTGTAATATACCTCACACGAGGCACACCGTTTGCTATATTGAAAATAAAAGTATTAACTTTAGATGCAACAACTACAATATAATGAAAAAATATATAATGTTGTAAAAAAAGATGTGGTAAACGCAATCCATTGTGAATTTCCAATCCTAGCATTCATTCAACACGAATTAACTGAAACTTCCGTTATGCAAGCAAAATGGTAACGGATGTCCCCAATAATAATGAACAAAAAGAAATTGTGTTAATAGAACACAACAGAGCGCATAGAGCGGCAATTAACAAATGAGGTCGTCGCGAATTGTAAAGTTTGCAAATAAGCAAAATATGATAGACACCCGTAGAAACATGTGACTGGCGAAACTCCAATACCTAAAAGGGTCGGCGAAATATTACATGTCGATGTCTTTTCTGCAGATAAAAAATATGTTTCAACCTGTGTGGACAAACTGTCTAAATTTGCGTTTGCCCAACCTATAGCTTCACACTATAACAGATGTAGAGCTACCAATTCTACAGCTTATGAATTTTTATTACAACGCAAAAGCAATATATTGTGACAATGAACCTTCCCTTAATTCGGAAACAATACGACCACTTAAACACTTAAACCACTTTAATGTGCAAATAGCGAATGCACCCCCACTTTACAGTACCTCAAATGGCCAAGTGGAAAGAATGCATAGAACCCTCCTAGAAATTGCGAGGTACCTTAAACGCGAGAAATCTATATACGACACAGTTCAATTAATGCTTTTGGCAACCATAGAATATAACAAAACAATCCATTTTGTGGCAAATAGAAGTCCTATCAACATGATGTAAACCGCCCCGCCGTAACTTGAGGCAAAAATAGGAAATAGAGTACAAAAAACACAAGAAATTCAAATGCAAAGGCTCAACGAATCAAGAAGAGACAGAACTTTCAAAGTAGGAGAAAAAGTTATCGTAAAAACTAACAGAAGGTTAGGAAATAAACTAGCACCACTATACGTAGAAGAAGCTATTGAAGCAGACCTGGGGACAACGGTTCTCATTAAAGGGAGGGTGGTCCATAAGGACAATTTAAGATAGTGTAGTTGATTAATTTTTTATTTTTTTCTTTCTTAGGATTCTCATTATTCTACCCGGAATACATTCCTGCCATGGACGCTTAGGCGATAATTTGGCAAACCTCTGAATATTTGCGGCATACGACGAATCTTACAATGTACGCGGTGATGGCGGATGATACAGAAAAACTTATGACCCATTTTCCCCAGTCACATATGAAGAAGATAATAGACTCGGATATAGGACATATAAGGAAACTACTAGACACAATAAATGTTCAACACAGACATGCGAGAAGTATAAATTTCCTAGGCACAGCCCTGAAGATAGTGGCTGGGACACCAGACTTTGAGGATTTTGAAAATTTAAAATTCAAACTACAAGAGCTCATCGATTCGCAAAAGAAACAGATTCTCATAAATACAAAAACACAGCAACAAATAAACTGGCTAATAGACATTGTTAACCTTATAATTAAAGACACAAATGCTAAAATGATTGATACTGAGCATTTGTATGAAACTCTAATCGCAAGAAATAGAATTTTGATTTCAGAGCTAGTAAGTTTAATGTTATCAATTACACTCGCAAAGATTGGCATCGTAAATCCACAAATATAACTGTAACTGATTTAATGGAAGTCACTTCCGTTAGAGTTAGAGCAACATTAACAACAATTTTCTGTAAAAAACTACCTTACCCCACTTACGCACAACAACTCCAGTCTGGCGGTACTGCCTATTGCAGGACTCGACCTTCACATCTCGAACCACTTACCGTAGTGGATGATGGCGTCATTATTATATATTAAACTGTTACTGTAAAAACTACTGATGGTATGGAAAAAACCATACTGGGACTGGGACATTTCTACTTACGTTCAGCGACGAGGCAAAATTAGCGAGTCCCTCTACAGAAACCAGAAGAATTTTATAAACAAATTCCCAGATTCACCCACATCTGCGCTACATTTACGCTGATGTGGGTGAATCTACGCTGCTACACCCACATTTACGCTACAGTCCCACAATAAGTTCACGCTAAGGTATCGTGATTGCACTCTTGATATGTTATACTTTCCTATGATCGCACAATAAATTTATGCAACGTGAGTTTAGATATGATAAAAAAAAAAAACAAAACAAAAGACATAAGGACTCACATTATTATTTATATTTGCACACACGCATTAAATATTTATTAAATTATAATAATTTATTAAATTCATTCTACGCTATAACTTGTATCTACCAATACGTCTTTCTTTAAAGTACTTTTATTACTTTTTTTATTATAGGTACCTATGTATGTACATACAATTGCCCCCACAAATTGAATGACGAAGTTGAAGTAGTACAAACAATTGACATGTGAGCATACACATGTACAAATATATGCCTATACATTTTTAGAAAGTCTATATTTAGACTACCTAATGCATATTCATATAATCATATTTATGTATTTCGCTACCTAAACGTAGTACAAAAAATGTGTGTAAAAATAATTTGTCAGCGTGTTTATGAATATCAGAAGGATGATGATATGGTTAAAACGTTGAATGTCACGAAAATTGCGGAAGCTATTATTTCAGCTTTTTACAATTTCATATTGCAATGCTTTAGGTAAGCTTTAAATCTTTGTTGTGTCTTTTTTCGCTCAATGCTACATAGTGTCAAGCTCATCGGATGTAAAATAATTTAGCTTGCCTTGAGAAAAAGAAAGAGATTATTTTACACAAAAATAGCGTAGCCACAATTTTATTTAAAACTTAAACAGAGTGATATTTTTAATAATTTCGTAATAAATTGTCTGTATTACATATTTTGAATTAATCAATAAAATATAAATGCAATGTTAGACAGAATATTCGCTTGTAGAGTATACTTTCGTCACTTAAATTCATTTGATAATTAATTAGTGGTGAGAAGACTGTTTAGAATTGAAAACTGTAAACAATAAATAAAGCAGAAAATTAAAAATGTACGTATTAAATTTTAGTCGGTTGAGTATGACATTGTCCTTGTGACATCGATTTTTCTGAGCTTTGTCACGGAAAAGCTATTTCCTGGAAAATTGTGTACAGGTTAGAAGGCCAACGCACTAATAAATAGTCTAAATAGAAACAGTCTAACTAAAAACAAAATTTATAATAAACATAAATAGGTTAGGTTAAATTTTAGAGAAGAATTTTAAAAGAACTCCCCTCCGATTCTCGTTTTAATTCCAATCATATGGCAAAATATAAATGTTGGATTTTCAGTGTGTCAAAAACCACAAAATCTATAGGCTCTCTTGAACCAAACTGCAATTTAAAAATTGGCTCAAAACCAATATTTTTGATTTTTCAGAATAGTAATTAAATAATAAACTATTATTATGCCTCCAATGGCGATTGAGCGCTGCTTATTTGGCCGCATGTTATGATTCAGAAAAGACTTTTCATTATGCTTATCTTTGGAGCGTTCTTTTTTATAGCTCTCTTCTTCTATTTTTCTGAAGCTTTTCACAGCACTTCTGAAAGTTATTTAGAGTTCTTTCTGATGAACCAGTTTAGTATAAAAAGACCTTAATTTCTAAGGGTTTAGGGATCGTCTTTTCTTAAATTTATATCTGTACTTGTTGGCTCTTTGTATGAAAGTATTGTCAAAGTTTTCAAGCGTGATTTATGACAAATATTGTACAGGCTTATTACAAGGTGAGAAACATTGAGCCGATCTTTGGGATTCCAAGCACCACGTACATAAACCGATAGAATACTTCAAATGGTAACTCAAAGGATAGAGATGAGCAATTTGACAGCTGATCTTCCGAAATGACACTCCTCACATCACCACTCCTCACATCGCCTTGCTTTAATTACCGCCGGTAACACTGTAAACTCCAACCTAAGGCTGCTTTTATAGAATGGATATCCCTAGAGAAGGGAAGGTAACTAATTACCAGGTGATCAATGTTAACAGATGAACTAGAGTCTTAAAGCTGACAATCTCTTACCGAAAACCAGATGAAAAACCATACGGATGCACTGGCCCACTGAGAATTATCATGCTAAGGACGAAGAAAAAGTATACTTAAATTGCAGACGAATGGCAAACAATTTCCGAATCTAATGACTAACGCATCCTAACGTCTCATAAATTGTTCATATTTCCAACATCTGGAAAACGTTTGGGCATTTCATATATTTTCTTTCAACAAAATGCGAAATTAACACATCAGGCGAAACATTCCACTTATATGAAGAGTATGCTAATTGTGTTTTTGAGGGCTTTAGAACAAGGAGAGATATGACTCATCATATTATACATACATATGCTATATTAGAATTGAATTGATTTCCTCTGAAATTACTTAAAATTCAAAAACTCAAATATTATATTTACCATTTTTTGTTTTGTGCAATGAATTTTGTTTCAATTCTAGTTACTTAAACGTTATGTATGATAAATAAATAAATTCAATGCAACTACTAAACTCTGGCAACTTTAAGAGCCTGCATACACTCTTATTCCATACAGCTGTGCGAGTACATATGTATCAGTTGGTTTTCACACAATTTTTTGTGGTTTTTGAAATTACGAGTATAATAAAAAAATTTATCCCGACGTACAAAGTCATTTCGTTTTATTTATGTATGGATGTAAACATGCATGTATGTGTGTTTATTCATGCATGCTTAAAGTGTCATGGTCGCAACTTCCGCTTTTCGCTTGCTGATTCCTATTCTCTTGCATTCATACAGATATGGTGAATAAATTATAATCGATAAGTTTTTGAAATATAAGTATTTGTATGCTAATATTAATATCGATTAAATAATAAATAAAATATAGTGAACTCAGATTTTTTTCACAATAAATTGTTCATCAAAGCAAACGGTGTTATTTAACATCACATAGTTAAGCCGTCAAGAAACAAATATGATTTTTTGCATTCCCAATAAATATTTATTTATGATGCAGATTTATTCAGAATTCTTTTATTATATCTACCCAATTTGGGGAATATGTAAATCGCGAAAAGTGGATTATTGTTTCACACTTGATTAACTACAGTTTAAAATGTGTTTATTTTCAAAATGATGTTTCGTTTATGTATTGAAAAGTTGCTTCAAAAGTGCTTATATTCGAAATTGAGTTATAAAATTGGTCATATTTAATTTTAAATTAAAGCTGAAGAATGACACAGTATTCGAAATTTGAACGAAATGATCTCTTTTTAGAATTCTCAGGAGCAGCAGGTTGCATGTGTTTTGTTTCTCAGTTATGAGCAATGCCTTATAAAGAAGATGGACTGAATCTGCCATATGTTGGACGGTTAAATTGCTGTGGCCCCAACTCAGTAAGAAACGCACTCAACATCTTATTGACCTTATATTGTCGAAATTGTCACACATCTGCTATGCAACTGCCATGCAACTGCCATGCACTATGCAGAATACTAAAATTATTTCTTGGTAATTATTACTTTGAGGACTTATCCCTGCTTTCAGAAATTACAATTTCAGATTCAGGTAATTTTCTGAAATTTATACATATATCCAATAACCTAATCCAACATATTTATGAGCAATGGGGAGGGATTTTACAAATTATATTTTACGCACCAATTTCGCAACAAATTCAATTTATAAAATTGACATGTTCAAAATTTTAATCAATATTATCAAGCATTTCTAGCACGGTGACCGAAATTTGTCAGACAACAAATTTCGCCACTACTGTATCGTATACACATACAAACATAAATATACGAGTTACCACTTGTATGAGCTTACTCATTATCATTGTTGTTGTTGTTTCATTATTTATATTTTGTGTTTATTTTTCCTTTTTAACGCATTTGTTCTATTTTGATCTGGTGTAGCGTAAAATCGTTTAACACAAATGAGGCCAATTTTCTAGTCGAGTTAATAGACTTAGCTGCATTTGTGTGTATGTATTTATAAGGGTATATATGTATGGAGTGTATAAATTATATACATACAAATATATATAAATGTTTGATACTGGGACTGGTCTGCCAATGTCAATTTAGTACCAGGCTCTGTGATTATAATTAATTCTTCTTATTGTTATTACTGTTAGCGAATGTGGATATCGGATTGTTTTGGGGGTTATTTTACTAAGCATGTATACTCGTACTACGTATTAGGTGCGTATTTTTATTTTCGTCCGCTAGTAATTAAAGCAATATTGATCAACTGGATTAATACTAGTATATGGGTGTGTATTTATTTATTTTTATCTTATTGATATTGAAGATTTTTATGCCGTTTTATTATTTTAACGAAACGTGGGTTCAATCCCCGGCAGAAGCATAACAAAATTTGGTATATCGAAAAGATTTTTCTTTCGAATGGTACCCACCTGCCGGCAAGAATTGGAAATTTTTCCGGCAGTAACAATTTGCCAAAAAATGCTTTTTAAAAGAGCTCTATGGCAAAACTAAGTTAAAGTGATGTCACAAGGGTTCTGCCGTTTGGAAACGGATAATATAAGTAGGTCCATTCTAATGCTGTCCAAATTTAACACGCACAACAGTATTGGAAGAGAAGCTCGGTGGTATCATAATGGGCATTTCTGGCCTAAGTGTGTCCTCTCAGAGAGAGAGGGCAGCCCCATAACCTAACCTAACCTATCTTCAACATAAATTTAGTATAGACTTTTTGGAAGAGCTGTGTCAACATTAAAGTTGGAACTTAACTCGTAGTTAACTTTAACTACGAGCCATTCATTTTAAACCAAATTTTCTTTACTAGGTATCTAGTTTGATGCATGGGCAGATGGATTGCTCCCTGATTTGTTTAACAACCGAGGCGATGAGCATTTTTAATATATCCGATGGTTGTAGTATTAGTATATTCTATCACCTCAAAAAAAAAAACTCTAATAAACCTTATTAGTGTGGCTTTGGAGAATCCATATTAGATCAGATTTTCACCCGTCACCTATTTGTCGATTACAAAGCTGCTTTCAATAGCTCTACAAAATGTTGTTTTTACGCAAATATTAATTAATATTTCTCCAAACCTGATAGAACTCAGACTTCATCAGACTTCAGTATACTCGTTGTGTCATTGAAGTTGGGAGGAATCTCTCCCACTGTTTATCACTGAAGAGATTCCGAACAGGGACAACTCCATACCGTATGCTTTATCGTGTTAATAGGGAAAATAATTCCTTATGCTTTATCGTGTTGATTGGGAATATGATTCGAGCAATTTACCTGTGATACATGAGTAGAAAGTGCAGCATTCTCTGAACCGTCACTTCGAATAGGTCTTACGGTGAACGAGAGCAAGGCGAAATTCCAGTTGTCAATAAGCAAAAATTCCCGCAGTCTTGGACAACATGATGTTTGCAGTAGTAAAATACTTCGTTTATTTTGACATTAACATCACTAGGTCAATACACAATCACAAGGTACAACATTTTGGAGACTTCTCACTCTCATGCTCTTTGCACGTTTTTAAGACATATCAGGTGAATGCATATGAAATGCGACTTTAAGGAAATCAGATCAAGCGATTTCCATACATTTTGACCACCTTTTAGGCAATTTGTGGATACCACTCCTAAAAATTTTTTATTCTTTTTATGGAAAATTACCGTACCGTGTCTCCTGCCCAGTGCGTTTTTTTTTTCGATAATGTGTTGTCGGTACAGTGCATTCCTAATAGTTTAACTAGGTTTTAATACTTCGTAATAAGCCACACCTTTCTGATCGCACGAAACATAGAGGCGTCTCTTCATTCCGAATCGATTCGGAATTGGATTAACCCAAGACTTTTTACGTTTCGGATTCTCAAATTAAATCCAATGCAATGCGGTGTAAAAAAAGAATTTCGTTCGTTCCGTTGAAGAAAAATTTTACTGGTGTAATTTCGGTTTTCTTGTTGTCTCTCAGTCAATTCGTGTGGTACCCATTTTTCTGACTTTTGAATCTTTCCCTAATGATGGAGCACGATCGCCATAAGCTTTTTCAAACATTTGTTGAAATTCTGCCACATTTTTCTTCAAATTTCACAAGATTCTACATTTTAACACGAGGTGCAACCACAAATTAAATGAGTTGTATGCCGACATGGACATAATATAGTTAAGTGAATTAAAATCCAGGGGCTGAGCTGGCTCGGTCATATCGATCAAATGGAAGAACTCGCTCTAGCGGAGAAGGTGTTGTATTCATTCGATACTGGGAAGCGGACGCTCACCCTCCGGAAGGACCAAGTACTCTAGAATCTTCAAACTCCTGGAATTTTTGTATAGATAAATGTAAGTTGATTTTATTTATCATTCATATATGTAAGTATAACATGCATTGCGGGTATGCGTATTGCTCATGAAGTAATTTGCAACTTTTAATTATTCGTAATTTCGTTAGAAATCTAAATTAGCACATTTCGTATATCTGTACACAAAATATTCTCCTAACACGTACGTATATGATAAAAATGCATGTACTTTTATTATCGTTTATGTACATTGTAAACGCGTACACCGACAATTAGTGTAATTAAATGATTGCGATTGCACGTTGCACCTTCCGTTTAATTTGCTGCACGAAATAGCTGTGCGGGTATACATATATTACATATATTACATATATTATATATGCCATATAGATAAGTATAAGTAATCGCTATGAAGGGGTTAATTAGAGACACCAAATTATAATACCACGCAGTCTCGACTCTCAATTTTTAACATTTGAAATATTTTGAACTCAGCGTATACCGTATGAGATATTATACATTAACCAAGGGCAGGCCCTTGAAACTATCTCGTGAAAACCTAAATGTACTCTGCATCTACAAAAAAAGGACTGGGCAAGTGGACATCAAATGCTAGATTGTTTCTTATATTTGTTCTGTACAAGCAGCCGTTTATCTTGTCAGCAATTTTCTCGTTTATAGCCCGTTTACAGGTGCCCAGGATTGTGCCCATGCAAATATTGAGGGAATTACTTATTTCTAATAAACATGAGTATTTTCACCACTATTTTTGAACTTACTTTGAGAATGTGTTCTAGGTGTCTTCATGAACATAGAAGACGTTTTCAAAAATGCGGAGCCCAGATTAATAAAATCTTAAATGGAGTTCATGTGCTTAGACATCATGATAGTTCAATGGATTAATAATACATTAGGACACATAATTATCAACTCTACTTTATTTAGATCGATCAACAAGCAGTAAGTCACTATGAGGGGCATAATCGTCCTCAATTCTAAGCAGGTTAGCAATTTCAGAGATACAGATGATATCTTACACAGATGATGTCATCGTCTGGATAAAGGAAAAATTATTTTCGATAATTAACTAGGTGACATAATCTGAGCCAAACGTAGATCCCGAGAAGACCGGAAATATCAAATATCAGTATTGTAATAATGTGATATCTTGTTTCTGGAATACAAAAATGCAACAGAAGATAAATTTATTAATATGCCATGCTTTATTCGACACTTCTACTTAACTCGCAATATAAAAATATGGCAGAACCACAACAATGCTGTTAACTTTACAGAGTTGTTACTTATCGATATTTTCTTATTTAAACGTCAAAATTTTTATAATTAAAAAGAAAAGGAAATGGAAGAATTTTACAAGAAAAGTTTGAATTTTATCCAATAAAGGGTCAGAATTTGTTCAATATTGTAAACTTATACCAGGTGTACAAGCTTAAATACGCTATTTTTCGGTAAAAAAAAAACAAATTTTTTTTTTTCATAGAAAGCCAAAAATTAATTTATTGAAAGTATTTGCCCTCACTCATTTTTCCCATCTCTCGGGCAATTTGTGTATACCATACCAAAAGAATTCCTCATTTTTTGAGGCAAACCACTCGTCAAGCCATTTTCCGACGTCTTCATACGAATCGAAGTGTTGTTCGGCGAGCGCGTGACCCATCGACGAAAACAGGTGATAGTCAGATGGGGCCAGGTCTGGTGAATAAGCGGGATGAGGTAGCATCTTCCAATTGAGTGTGTCCAAGTAGTTTTGGACCAGTTTTGACGTGTGCGATGGGGCGTTGTCGTGGAGAAAAATCAGCTTCTCATGTCTTTGTTCACCCAAATCACGGAGCAATTTCACTAGTTGTTGGTGGTAGCGGTGAGCATTGACAGTTTCACCAGGTTTCAACAGCTCGTATTAGATGACACCCTGCTGATTCCATCAAACGCACAGTATCGTCTTGCGTCCAAAGCGATTTGATCTTGGAGAAGAAGTTGTGGTTGGCCGCGATCGACCCACGATTTTTTTCATTTAGGATTCTCAAAGTATATCAACTTTTCATCGCAAGATGCAGTAACGACTTCCTTTTTTGTCTAGCAAGCAAGATTTCGCAAGTGTTTTGGCGTCGCTGCATCTGCCTATCGTTCAATTCATGGGGTACCAATTTTGCAAATTTTTGAACCTTCCTCATTCGCTCGTAAATGTATGGAAATGGCTTGTTGAGTAACACCTAACTGTTCGGCAAGCATTTTTTGCGATTGGGTGTCGTCCTCATCCAAAAGAGCCTGCAAATCATGGTCCTCAACTTTTCTGGTCAAAATGGCTTTCCTTGAACCGACGAAACCACTCTCTGCAAGTGGTTTTCAATAGCACACTGTCACCATATGCCTCCACAAGCATTCGATGCGACTCAGCAGGAGATTTCTTCAAATTGAAGCAAAAAAGTAGAGCTTCCCGCATATGCTCCTTTTCTGGCACGAAACTAAACATGATTATACGAGGAAAAATGTATGTTGTTGTATAAAATCACTGATGGTGTTTACTAATTGATGTAAACAGATGCCCAACTCATAAAAAGAGGATGTACAGTCGATAATAGCAAATGTAACTGTTATAAATGCATGCTAGCAAATATCATTATATAATATATTATTTATGGCTCAATTCGTTTTTTGAATCCGCTCTTGGAGTCATTTGACTTTTGCTTCTATGAATTGGTTGTCGATTAAGCACATACTCTGACCATTTGAACACAGAATTCAATAATGTTGATTGAAGTTAAACACATTACGCACATAGGTTAGTAGCAATATAGAAGTATTACATCAATATTTATATGAATTATTTAAATACACATGAAAAGTTTATAATGCACGTTACAGATCCGGATTACTAGATGATGAAGGTTATTAAAGTACCATTAGCTCATCTCTTTTAATTATTTATACGAAATATACAAACGTGTTGGTACATACATAAATATACAATCAGAAAACTTTTTCATTAAACCGTAAAAGAAATTAAATTGGG
The DNA here is from genome assembly GCA_963854835.1 of Megamerina dolium. Classification (NCBI taxonomy): domain Eukaryota; kingdom Metazoa; phylum Arthropoda; class Insecta; order Diptera; family Megamerinidae; genus Megamerina; species Megamerina dolium. The sequence continues at coordinate 28,056,242 of OY978527.1, read as the reverse complement.
ATGATAGCATATTTAAAGCATGAATATACTGCAATAAGTAGTATATCAAAGAATTTAAAAGAATAATGATTTAATATGTAAAATATTTGAAAAATTAGGTTGCTTGTGTGCTTGCTCACTGCTTCTCATGGCTTCGATTTATTTTAAATCAATAAGTAATTAAATTAATAATATCCAATACAAATACGTATCTAACTTTAAATTGTCACAGTCAATGTTTCAATATCAAAATCCTTTTTTTTCTAAAACAGTTTCTTTTAATTCGTTTTTCATATCCATATCTTGCCAATCAGTTAAATTAGGGAAACAATTCATTAGTGAGTACAAAGCTTGAATAAGTGTGGAGGGAGAAGCAATGAATTTTTAACTTCAAAATATTTATATACTTCTGTCTATTTATTGTTCGATGCCATACATTCTGTCAAATAAGTACCCGGAAATTTATTGCTATGTGTCATTTAGTTTGGTGACGGCGTCATTAGGAACAAGTCAACCTTTTGTGTGCGTTGCGATTTTTACTATGGATAAAATATGGATTTATACCAATCGTAAACTTGAGTTTTCGACATGGTTGAATCACCAAATGTTTTTTTCAACATTTCCAACGTTTTGGCACAAGAAATTTCGTTTGAAACACAAAATTTCACACAAACTCTTTGTTGGATATTTTTATCCATAGTAAAAATCGCAACGCACACAAATGGTTGACTTGTTCCTAATGACGCCGTGACCAAACTAAATGACACATAGCAATAAAAATTCACAGAATAGTGGCTGACAGTTGTCCCAACCTGGGGAAAAAATTTTTTTCAAATATTTTCAGAGAGAAAATTAAAAATGAGAATTTCCGGGTACTTATTAGACAGAATGTATACCATACAATATACAGTATTGTGTCTAGTAGGTCGTGTGTTAAAGCAAAATTAACTTGCATTTTCACAATGCGGTGGAAAATTCTCTACAACAACAAAAATAAAATATGTAAATTACCCCAAGCAATTTACTGATTCCTACATCCTGCTGCCTTATAATTATTTTTGGCTATTACACTATTTTAATTGACATAGCTCATGCCATTTATCAGCCCCAGCAGATGTTTAACCATGAGCACAGCCTGGACCATGTAATCATAAATAATTCATAAAAATAAAATGGATGAAGCATATGCATAGTACAATATTTTAAGCAGATGGGGTTTCTACTTTACATAAAATAGTTTTGGTCTTGTGATACGCAATCATTATTGGATGGATGATATTCTTGGTGCAATTAAGGTAGTGGTGTTACTATGACAACACCTAAAGCCACGCGTGCCAAATCTATTGACAAGCATACACAATCTGACTACTCATGAACTAAAACAACAAATATAATTATAAGATGAATAAATCAAAACAATATACGCGTAGAAAGACAAAACAGCTGTTCTAATGACACTACCTTTTTAATTACAATAGTATATGGTAGTATGAGTCTAATTTAATTATTATAGCCGCAATAATATACAATAGATTGATTGATTGTTTGATGAAATTTTTACAGTATTTCATCATATGAATAACTTACACTTGCGTAAATTGGAATTCTTTATGGGCTATAAATATTGTAATAACGTTTCGGTTATTTCAACAAAATATTATCACCATCGGACAATCTATAAATGCCAAATAAAACGTAATTGCGTTATATGATAGCACAATTACGAGTATATTACGAGTGTAGTTATCCTGCAAAAAAGTAAGTATTAGTTAAAATATTTATTTTCATTCGATAAGTAGTGCTCTTTAAATAAAAATTGTCTTAATATTTACCTGATTGGACCTTATCGACACACGTCACCTATTTGTTGACCTATTGTAGCTATCGACAGTCCGGTAAGGGATTACGTCTACACTACAATGTCTGAATCCGGTATTCCTGCGAAGCTCATACGTCTTTGCAGAATGACACTGTATAACTCCTATTGTGAAAATTTAGAAGGACCTCTCCCAGCCGTTTGATACCGAACGGGGTTTCAGACAAGGTGATCAGTAAGTAAGTATTTTAGTAAATCATAATAAAAGAAGAGAATCTCTGAAAAATGTAAATCGTGGCTCACTTAACAAAATGCGGTGCGGTGTGGACCGGTTTTCGATGTGTATTTGATGCCACAGGACAGTATATTCGGTTGCTTTTAATTCAATTGAAACACCCACCCAATCCTAGTTTAGTAGGGCCTCTAGCTCTACGCGTTGTAAATGAAATATGTATTGCTTACTTTCCGTCGAATCCTGAAGTAGCTGGCTCAATTACACAAATTAATTCACCTAGGTGTCTCACCTTTCAAAGGAAGGCTGCACTGTAAATTTTCCCGATTGACAACTCCAGATCCAATATATGTGTAATATGAACAACACACATACACCAAATTCTCCCTTAAATAGCTTTTCATTAATGTGTTATGCTTGAAAATTATTATGTGTGAAGTGTTTTTGAGTGGTGACTATACAGGCTGTTGTTAGTATTTGTACAACAATCCATTTATAGTCATAGTGTATTGAGTGATTGGGTGCTAGACACTAGTTGGTGCACAAATAAAAATTCATATGAGAGCAGAGGTCTCTGACTGAAGTTAAATCAATTTCAGCGCCATTCCACACTTCACCTCTTCAAAATTATGGAAGGCATTGTTGTAATGTAGGCATGATGTTGGATGCAATCGTCATCATTGCAAATATATATATCAGTATTAAATAGATCTGTGAGATTAATAGATTAGTTAAAAGATTCCGATTGATCGAAATTATGATTAATCAAAATTTCGATTAATCAAAATACATTTTATTCGATTATTCAGAATTTCTATTAATTAAAAACATACAATTTTTTATATTTTCCTTGCTTTTGAAATCTTTACTTTTTTATTGTTTCCTTCGTATTAATTCGAATTATTTTATTCTGACCAAGCAAAATTCTGATTGTCGAATATTTTTATTTTCATTAAGCAAAATGATGTTTATTCGAATCATTTCTTATTTGATTATACAATATTATACCTTATAGCTCTATACTATTTGTTTGATCAAAATTTGTTAAATATTTGATTAATCAGAATTTTGATTAATGACTAAATGATTACGGCCCTAGTTTAATCACCAACACAAATAAACACTAAAGATTCATCATATCCAGATTCAATTACTGTATTTATTTGTTGTTAGAAAGAAAATATTAAAGTAACAACAACGGTAAGAATATAATCATATTAATGTAAATAAGTACCGTACGACGTACTCGTACGTATTGAGTTGTCAAAAAAGTATTTTCGCAATGTTGCTAGCGTCTTCTTTGAAATTCGGTATGGAACTATATTAATATTTCCCTAATTGAACAACTATTTGTTTACATAATAAAATAATAGAACGTTCCAATTTAAGCGGCTAATACTCTAGCGGACATGATACTCTCCATTTAATATAACTACATTTGGGTTGAAGAAAACCGACAAGGACTGGTCAACAGGAAGCGTTGCATTAGTGAAATGTTTCCACCATTTGCGAATGGTATTATTTTGAGGTCAATTGGCTTCAAGAGAGTCGTGTAAAGGGTATTGTCAGAATTTTCGAATCAGAAATTCCATAAAGTCTACAAAGCTGGAATTATGGTATTACCTGAAAATGCGGAAACACATTAGTTTCAATTGACGCAAAAAGAATTGAAAGAACTTTTTTGACAACCCAATAAACAGTAAAGATGAGTTGGCGGTAAAATGAAGTGTGAAACACGCAAATAATGTTTTCTAAAAGTTTTTCAATTATAATCGTTATATTGGCTACATTCATTCAACGGTGGTTTGCTTAACTTTTTCGTGTTGGCTGATGGTGAATGTGTTCAGTAGAAAACGATTATGCTACCACGTCTACAAAATGTTCATAAAAGTTCACTCCAAAATGTGGTTTAACGCTGGTAATACGAGTATTACCGCAACTTGCGAGCATACAAGTATTTACACATTTGCAAGCACTTACTTGCTATTGCTTTTTCTTTTTTGGTTTTAGATTTTTGTTTTTCGTAAAAAGTTTAAATTAAAATATATAATTAAAATATACATTAAGATGGTCACAAAGGGAATTATTAATGAAATGTATAGTACATATGTATTGTAATATTTTGTACCAGATTCTATGTTTTTTTAAGAAGTATCATTTTTCACAATTGTTTACGGCGCTCATCGTAGTTATCGTAGCTATAAGTCGTGAGTTCAAACCTCAATCGAGACAAATTGAATACCAAATAAAGAGAGAGAGAAATACATATATGACCGACCCCATTCACTTTTTCATCATAATATTCTCCCCAAGCACGCTTACGCATATTTGTCCCTATCGTCATCCCTTAAAGGGCATTCAACCAAAATGAACAATGTAGTTAAAAAAAACCTATTTATAACTCCATAGTTGCCAAGTAATACTTCCCACGTGGGGGAAATATATCTCTGGTCCCCATTAGACTTAATTCTTCAAGCTTGTCCAGAGCCTACTCACGGCATATATGTACTAAATAAGTGGATTGTCGTACAAAATGAACCAATAACCCTGGAAAATTGACAAACATCCATAATTAAATTTTCACCCATTCGTGTTAATCTTCTATTTCAACTCTTTAATAGTAATAGTAATAGCAATATTGAAATCATACAGAGATCTCAGTCTAAAATGTTAAGGATGATAACTGGTGCACTATGGTATATTAGAAATGAATGTATACACAATGACTTAAATATCCCAATGGTAGAAATTTAAGTTAAAAACACTAGACAAAAATATACTAGAAGATTACAAAGACATCCAAACACACTAGCAAGAACCTTGCTCAATACCTGCTATACTTCGCGCCTTCGAAGAAAGGACCTGCCAGCCTTCCAATAAAAAGAAGAGCATCGTACAAAAAACATTGCTCTAGATAATAAGGAGCTACTGTTGTTGAGTTAGATTAAGATTTTAAAACTTATTATTAGATTCTTTAGGAATGGATTCAATAAATAAAGAAAATGTATAATAAAAAAAAAATAAAAAACTCTTTAATGGGCCTGCCACACAAAATTAAAACGAATAGTCATATAGCTGTACTGAAATCACTTCAATCAAATCACTTGCCTTCCGAACATTTCTCCTGAACATAGCTAACCCTATCTCCACTCCTTGGGGGTTCTTCTTTAAAATAGGTATTATAAAAAAAATTGGGATCACATCGCTCCCAAAGTGCCTTTAAGGTGGTAAAATATATTACTTGTCCCCATTAATATTTTCACGCAATTATTTCTGCCCAACATAGCAAAAGTAGCTAAATGAGTAACAAGTAAGTAACAAAATGAATTTACATATACATTATACAAAGTATTGTCCATCATAAACTGCGACTTTTTTCATCTTTCTGGCAGCATACGGATTTCGTCGGACGAGGTCGACATTTTTTGAGGCAATCCATGAATCGACCCAATTTTTGGCTTCTTCGTAAGAATGGAAGCGCTGTTCTTCCATAATGCTTGATTTTTCTCTCTTCGGGTTATTGTAATGGATCTATTTTTAATCACTAATGATGTTGTCAATTCTTTAAGCATTTAAAATGAATCTTCGTCCAATAAAGACGCCAATTCTTCATCTTTAAACTTCTTTCGTTGGCCCGAACACTCTTTGTCTTCAATGTCGAAATCACCACTTTTAAAACGACGAAACCAGTGTCACACATTTTAATCGGTATACGATGTTCCTTGTAAGTTTCCAAAAGCAATCGATAACTTTCGGCGGCCCTTTTCAATGAATTAAACATGAAAAGCAAAACATCCCACAAATGTTGTTTTCTAGGCTCAAAGATCGACATGTTTGAAGCTTAATAAAAATTGATTGTTTACACTTTTACGAAATCACAGATACTGAAAAAGAAAGAATAATATTGGCGCTTTAAAATTAATATTTACATTACATTATTTAGTTACAGTATGGTCCGTTGGCAAATGTACAAGTTACGCGATCTAATGAAAATTCCTCAAAACTAATTCAATGCCCATTACTTAGCCCTACTCTTCAACTTTTAATGGGGCGGCTATACAAATCACACTTTTCAGGAAATCAAGTGAGCGTAATCAAGTAAATAAGAGTCATCGTTGGAGATAAAAGTTGCTGAGGCGACTGCGCCCACTCGGCATATCTGTTCGATTGCCAGATCTATAATCTTATTATCTCCACCAAGGTTGTTGGGTTTAGCAAATTCAGACGTGAGTCCAATCGCGGTCCATCACAGGAAATAAGATCTCTGACCTACAACCAAAGAAGGGTTTTATGGATGATTTTACCGGCCATGAGCCTACTTTCCTACTCCTCTCTGGAGCCATTAAGGTTACAGTCAACGGTTGAACTGCTTGAGTCCATAGGTAGAATTGGCAGGCCGAAATGAGTTATATATGTCCAGTCCTCCAGTCTTTGAGCAGAGAGAACTGCAGATTACTAGTCGGTCTGACAATGGGCCATTTTTTAGGAGCACGTCACATGGAAAGATTAGGACTATCAAACTGTGCAACTCTCTTGGCTTTTTGGCAGTTTTAAAGAAAATTAAAATGAACCACAGGTATTATGATGAGGTTTCAAACAAATACATAGCAAAATTGCTCCAATGCTCACTAAATAATGTGAAATAAGTTTATAAATTTAAAATTCTATTGTATCTCTCTTTCTCTCTCACTCCCTACTTATAAAGCGACGAATATAATCAAGACTAAACAAAACATAATTCGTAAGAATGATGAAAAATTGAAGAGACAAATATGATAATAAAGATAGTTATGCACTTGAAGCAAATAATTGTGTGACGACGATTTATGCTGCAACTAGCCACCGACGTAAAAACGTAGAACGTGTCAGCTGACACGACCTATCTTATGGGAACGTCGTGTTAACGAAAACTCACCACCGTATGACGGTGACGTAGACGTTGCTCGGAGCGGAGAAAATCAATGCAATTTTGTATGTTCTTACGTACGGGCGGTACGTACGTACGCTACGTCGGTGGCTAGTTGCAGCATTAGTAAATGAATGTCATGATATTGTATTGTTGTTTCTGGTGTGTACACTATGTGTGTTTTTATCATTCCATTAAAATATGTATTTAAAATTTTTGTGCTAGTTATTGGTCTGTGTATTGCGAATACACAAATATTTGTCACAACAAAGTCAAATGCATACAAATAAACTAACATACGTATGTTACGAGTGCGGTCCCAGAACTACCCGACCTATCAAACAAAACTACAAATTTCAGAAAATTATTCTTTATTTCTCAACATAATCTCCTTTTAGCTCTATACACTTTTCCCAGCGATATTCTATAGCTTCGATACCCTGTTTATAGTATGAACTGTCTAGCTCATTAAAATATCCATCTACCGCAGACCCCACCTCTTCATTGTTTGCAAATCTTCTACCACCAAGCCTTTTTTTCAAATTTGGAAATAGAAAATTATCTGAAGGAGATAAATCTGGCGAATAAGGTGCGTGCTGAAGCAATTCGAGCTTTAACTCATTGATTTTGGCCATCGCAATAGCGCATGTGTGAACTGGTGCATTGTCTTGATGAAATATCACTTTCTTTTTCGCCAAATGCGGCATTTTTTCTTTAATTTCATCACTTAAACACTGCAACAAATTAGCATAATACTAGCCGTTGATTGTTTTTCCTTTTTGAAGGTTATCAATCAAAATTATCCCACGTGCATCCCAAAAAACAGACGCCTGCCGATGAAACTGTCTTCGCCTTCTTTGGACACGATTCTCCCCTTTCAGTCCACTGTTTTGACTGCTCCTTTGTCTCAGATGTGAAGTGGTAGGCGCAAGTCTCATCCATGGTTACGAATCGATACAAAAACTCGGCTTTATTACTGTGAAACATCGCCAAACACTCTATAGAAATATCTTCACGACGTTGTTTTTGTTCTATTGTGAGCACAAGTCTTGCACACAGCTTTTTCATCTTCAAATTTTCGGTTAATATACGATGTATAGCATTTTTTGAAATGCCTGTAATTTCACCTAGCTCACGCACTTTCAGCCGGCGATCATCCAATACCATTTTATGGATTTTCTTAACCATTTCTGGCGTGGCAACCTCAATTGGTCAACCACTACGGTGTTCGTCTTAGCAGCTCGTACGATCTCGTTTAAACTCTGCCACCCATTATTTTATAGTCATAAACGAAGGAGCAGACTCCCCCAGAGGCTTTAATATTCGTTGGACTGAGACCTTTCAAATGAAAGTATTGAATTACATAACGATGACCAATTTTTTCCATGTTTACAAATTCACTGAGGTCGTTAATTTTCGATGGCTCAAAAAAAAAAAATACTAAACAACGTGGCGCTTTGAAACTGAAAACATATGTTTACAAGGTTGCCCCTTTTCACCAAAGTAACTTTTTTCAAACTACTGCCTTCATCAATCAATCAGGTCGGGTAGTTCTGGGATCGTCGTCGTATTTGATATATGTTATGAGTATATTGTTGGAATAAAGTTTCATTAGTATATACATATTTAGTTTTTGGTTCTTGTGTTTATTATCGTATTAGTATTATGTGCATATTTTTGTAGTCCATATTTCAATGATAATTGTTGAAGGATTAAAATTTCTCCTTTTTTCGATTGTTTGTTTTAATTGAAAGTTAGTAAATTTTCATGACCTTTTTGTTGTGCCACTGCTATGGCTGGGTGTGCGTGTGTGTGTGTGTGCGGTAAAATTAATTTCAACAAAAGTTTCCCTTTCTACACCCTGCAAGGTATATTCATTTCGGTCAGATGTTTGTAACCACTTGAAGGAATCTCCGGAGTTATAGAAAATTATATATATTTCTGATCAGCGTCGCTTAAATTTTCGATTTAGTGATGTCCGTCCGTCCGTCCTCTCTACTGTTCGTCACCTGGCTGATTCGTACGATAACTTGAGCAAATATTGATATTATTATAGTCGCAAATAAGCTCGTATGAAATCAGAAGACTACACCCATTTCTTTATGTAGCTCCCATATAAAGACGAGGAAACTAAAGAAAAATTTTAAGCGTCATAACTTGCAAACTATTTAACGTAAAACAACCATATTTAGTACGAATGGAATTGATAATGTGCGTGTTCGTCCAACTGCCACGCCACCATCAAACTAAATAACCTCGGAATATCTAAAATGTTTAACATCCTATAACTCACTTAGTATATGGTATATTAAGGACAACATTATTGGAATCGCAAAGTGTCTGAATTTAAATCGCTGCAACTTCTGCAATCTTCTGTCTAGAACAACTATATTTGATGTTTGGATTAATATTGTAGTCGGCAATAAGTTGGCATGAATTTAGCAAGCCACGCCCACTTCTTTATCTGGCTCTCATACAAAGTCGAGGAAATTAAAAAATGTTTAAACAGACAAAAATTGAACCGACAAAATCTAGCTATTCACCGTAGGTCAACGATATTGTAGGTGTGGATTAGTATTGTAAGGATAGCTAGATTTTTAAGAAATGGGTGAGCCGCTCCCACTGATAATAGTATTGTAGTCTCACGTAAACTGCCTGAATTTCTTTTCAATTTAAATCTCTGTAACTTCGGCAGTCTTTTATCTAGAATAACCATAATTGACCCTTATATTAGTAATATAGTCGAAAAAAAGTTGGAATGAAAGCAAGAAGCCACGTCCACTTCTTTCTGTGGCTCCCATACAAAATCGAGGGAGTTAAAACAAATTTTATCCGCTACAACTTACGAATTATTCAGCGTAGGACAACCATATTTAAGGTGTGGAATTGTATTGCAAATATAATGGGATTTACAAGAAGGAAACAGGTCACATCCGCTATTTTAGCAGCAGCAGCCATTTTCAGCTTAAAACAACCATATTTAGCACGAAATTGAATACCGTCGTTTGTATGCTAATAAACTTGCGAGAAACCAGCCAATCACGTCTACTACTTAAAGAAAATAAAATTTCTAAAAAAATTGGTAAGCCACACCCACTTCTTAATGTAGGTGCCATACAAAGTAGCAGAAATAAAAACAAAAAACGGTATTATTCGGCCAGCCCATGCTGACTGTAAGGTAATTTTTAAACTAAAAATGAGATTCAACAAGATTCAACTTGCGTTTATCTATAGAGGACTACTTGAATTTAATAAAAAATTACAAAATTGCAACAACAATACAATTATTACAATTACAATATAATTATTATTGTAAAAAAGGCGGATTTTATAAATATTTCAAATTTCAATCATAAGATTGCAAAAAAATCTCAAAATGTCAGCTTTACGTTTAGTGGACATACAAAAAGTGTGCAGATCACGGTAATATTTTTTGCAGTTAGAATACGATCCGACAGTCAGGTGTCTATGAAATCATTGCGACCATCGCAGATCTTACAAAGAAATGGCTGAGTAACACAATCGGAAATTGTAAGAATATTAAACTATCCAGGAAGACACTTCAATAGAAATAACATATGAGCTTGTAGATTAGACCACAATTCCGCTCAAAGTCTGCGGAAAGTAATGGCTGTCGGTATTATCGAGACCGTTCGTTTTTCTTGTATACTTTACTTTTAGCAACTCATTGTACAAATTTGTTATTACCGAACATTAAACTCTTTATTAGTTGTCATCATTGCTGTTATAAGCAATTACGAAATCGTAAAGCAATTGCTTCCTTTATATCTTTCATTTTGTTGTCTGTTGATAGAACTTTTTCGTATATGGGAAATGAAACAGCTCAGCTCAAAATAACAACAACAGAAACAACCCATTCAGCAAAAGTTGTAGAAAACAAAAACTTCTACCAACATATTCGTGTAAACGTATGTAAATCTGCATATACCTCTGTGTATTGGTACCTGCAAAATGTACCACATGCTACAAAAGCCTTGTAATTGTTTTGTGTGTCTCTTTTCTAGGTATTTTGACTTTCTTTCTTAACTTATGGAAATTGTTAACATAAGCAAAAAACAGAAAAAGTCAATAGAATGGATTATGTTTCGTTTTTTGTTTGTTTGTTTTATTATTGTTTATTTTTTCTGTGGAAAGTAGTCAGATTAAATTAAAACAAAATGTAAAATCCTTAAGGATGCATTGGGGTATTTCCCTATGTATTGTACATATTTTTGTTTTTAAAGATTTTCGATAGAAGAAAGCTCAAGATTAATTGATACTGTGGCCTAATATCGTAATAATGTAGTTAGTATTCATGTTGACATAGTTTACCACTTTATTTCATTTAGGAGACACATTTTAGTGGATTTACTATCAACTTCCATGTTATTAAACGCTCTCTATGACTGAGTTTGCTGACTGAGGTAACGTATATGTATGTGGATATATTACTGTATATCCACATTATATTGTACTTATTGTGGTAGATTACTCAGTTTAATAAACTGTATATCTGCCACATCGACCTCTTGCCTTAGACGGCATATGGTATATGCCGTCTAAAACATATACCATATTAAATGTAAAAAATATTCACAATCCAATCCATATACATAATCCAATCATGCACTATGAAATCAAATAACATACATTTTTTCTTTTGTGTGGTTAACGGAGAAGGGTGCTAATTTGATGTTTAGATCCCCCATTTATTTTTATATTGGAACATTTTTTTTTTCATTTATGCTGTATAGCCGTGGTCGGGAATGTTGTATCAAATCCTCTCTGAACAAAGGATTACAGAAGTTTAGCATTTCATATCGAACAATTTTGTTTTTGAAACCAAAATATTGAATTTTAGTAAAGAACTACCCTAATAGGATGCCGCATGATCTGAGTGAAGAAAATTTACTCGATCTTTCGAAATGTGCACCAAAATCTCTCATAGAATAGGCGAAGGATCAGGAGCTGCTTCGACCTGGCCAAATTATCATTTATGATCTCTACGGTGAGTAACTAATGAAATAGAGCGAAGTAATCAGACAAAAGCGACCAGAACTGACGAAATCTCGAGATGTTATTGTTCAGCAGGACAACGAAACATCTTTGGTGATTCAGGGTAAACTTGATAAATTGATTGGAAAGTTTTGGGCTCCCATCATATAGACTTGACGTTGCACCATCAGGCGTACATCTCTTGCGGTCGCTGCGAAATTGTCTTGTAGGCGTTTTTCTGACAGAACACATAAAAGTTCTATACTCGCGTTCTAGATCAATAAAAAATTGCCAGTATTTTGATTAATTCTATTTATTGAAAGGAATAAAAATAAACACCTCAAGTTTCTTGATTAAAAAAAAGTAAATTTATTTGACTACATTTTATTTATAAAAACCTTTTCAAAAATAGGATTATGGTTTATCAAATCCACGTTGTGATCCAAGCAAAACTGAAAGACTTTCCTCCAGTGCAGCTATATATAGCAACTGAGATTAAATTAAAACAAAATGTAAAATCCTAAAGGATGCATTGGGGTATTTCCCTCTGTATTGTACATATTTTTGTTTTTAAAGATTTTCGATAGAAGAAAGCTCAAGATTAATTGATACTGTGGCCTAATATCGTAATAATGTAGTTAGTATTCATGTTGACATAGTTTACCACTTTATTTCATTTAGGAGACACATTTTAGTGGATTTACTATCAACTTCCATGTTATTAAACGCTCTCTATGACTGAGTTTGCAGGTAACGTATATGTATGTGGATATATTACTGTATATCCACATTATATTGTACTTATTGTGGTAGATTACTCAGTTTAATAAACTGTATATCTGCCACATCGACCTCTTGCCTTAGACGGCATATGGTATATGCCGTTTAAAACATATACCATATTAAATGTAAAAAATATTCACAATCCAATCCATATACATAATCCAATCATGCACTATGAAATCAAATAACATACATTTTTTCTTTTGTGTGGTTAACGGAGAAGGGTGCTAATTTGATGTTTAGATCCCCCATTTATTTTTATATTGGAACATTTTTTTTTTCATTTATGCTGTATAGCCGTGGTCGGGAATGTTGTATCAAATCCTCTCTGAACAAAGGATTACAGAAGTTTAGCATTTCATATCGAACAATTTTGTTTTTGAAACCAAAATATCGAATTTTAGTAAAGAACTACCCTAATAGGATGCCGCATGATCTGAGTGAAGAAAATTTACTCGATCTTTCGAAATGTGCACCAAAATCTCTCATAGAATAGGCGAAGGATCAGGAGCTGCTTCGACCTGGCCAAATTATCATTTATGATCTCTACGGTGAGTAACTAATGAAATAGAGCGAAGTAATCAGACAAAAGCGACCAGAACTGACGAAATCTCGAGATGTTATTGTTCAGCAGGACAACGAAACATCTTTGGTGATTCAGGGTAAACTTGATAAATTGATTGGAAAGTTTTGGGCTCCCATCATATAGACTTGACGTTGCACCATCAGGCGTACATCTCTTGCGGTCGCTGCGAAATTGTCTTGTAGGCGTTTTTCTGACAGAACACATAAAAGTTCTATACTCGCGTTCTAGATCAATAAAAAATTGCCAGTATTTTGATTAATTCTATTTATTGAAAGGAATAAAAATAAACACCTCAAGTTTCTTGATTAAAAAAAAGTAAATTTATTTGACTACATTTTATTTATAAAAACCTTTTCAAAAATAGGATTATGGTTTATCAAATCCACGTTGTGATCCAAGCAAAACTGAAAGACTTTCCTCCAGTGCAGCTATATATAGCAACTGAGATTAAATTAAAACAAAATGTAAAATCCTTAAGGATGCATTGGGGTATTTCCCTCTGTATTGTACATATTTTTGTTTTTAAAGATTTTCGATAGAAGAAAGCTCAAGATTAATTGATACTGTGGCCTAATATCGTAATAATGTAGTTAGTATTCATGTTGACATAGTTTACCACTTTATTTCATTTAGGAGACACATTTTAGTGTATTTACTATCAACTTCCATGTTATTAAACGCTCTCTATGACTGAGTTTGCAGGTAACGTATATGTATGTGGATATATTACTGTATATCCACATTATATTGTACTTATTGTGGTAGATTACTCAGTTTAATAAACTGTATATCTGCCACATCGACCTCTTGCCTTAGACGGCATATGGTATATGCCGTTTAAAACATATACCATATTAAATGTAAAAAATATTCACAATCCAATCCATATACATAATCCAATCATGCACTATGAAATCAAATAACATACATTTTTTCTTTTGTGTGGTTAACGGAGAAGGGTGCTAATTTGATGTTTAGATCCCCCATTTATTTTTATATTGGAACATTTTTTTTTTCATTTATGCTGTATAGCCGTGGTCGGGAATGTTGTATCAAATCCTCTCTGAACAAAGGATTACAGAAGTTTAGCATTTCATATCGAACAATTTTGTTTTTGAAACCAAAATATCGAATTTTAGTAAAGAACTACCCTAATAGGATGCCGCATGATCTGAGTGAAGAAAATTTACTCGATCTTTCGAGTAAATTTTATCATTTATCATTTATGATCTCTACGGTGAGTAACTAATGAAATAGAGCGAAGTAATCAGACAAAAGCGACCAGAACTGACGAAATCTCGAGATGTTATTGTTCAGCAGGACAACGAAACATCTTTGGTGATTCAGGGTAAACTTGATAAATTGATTGGAAAGTTTTGGGCTCCCATCATATAGACTTGACGTTGCACCATCAGGCGTACATCTCTTGCGGTCGCTGCGAAATTGTCTTGTAGGCGTTTTTCTGACAGAACACATAAAAGTTCTATACTCGCGTTCTAGATCAATAAAAAATTGCCAGTATTTTGATTAATTCTATTTATTGAAAGGAATAAAAATAAACACCTCAAGTTTCTTGATTAAAAAAAAGTAAATTTACTTGACTACATTTTATTTATAAAAACCTTTTCAAAAATAGGATTATGGTTTATCAAATCCACGTTGTGATCCAAGCAAAACTGAAAGACTTTCCTCCAGTGCAGCTATATATAGCAACTGAGCGTAATCTAAATCAAAATTTCAAAATCCTTATATCAAGGTAAGGTCGCTGATAAGGTCGCTGTCTCCAGCTAGGACTTTTAGCCTCTCCTCATCAATTTTCTGCTCTCACCTGCATGTGGTGCCCCCTGCTAATCCTAGCAACCTTACATGAGATTGGGTAACCAGCTCCAGTTGATTGCCAGGTAGGAGATAGACGAGAGTTAGAAGACCGTTGCTTCAACGTTGCTTCAACGTGAGGAGGGAGTAAACCCTCTTAGTATAAAAAAAAAATCTTCCCTAACCGAGGGTATTATGCGACCCGTGCCCAGTGGGTGAGTTTGGTAGCCAGAGGATTACGTTAGGCTGTCTTTGCAAGGAGCCATCGTGATACCAGGCCGCCTCAGGATGTAGGATGTATGGTCTCCAACCAAAACTTACTTTATGGATGTACAAAGCGGTTGTACGTCTAATTTTAGCGTATGGCTCGGTTGTTTGGTAGAAAGCTTTGGATAAGGCCTGCACCATTAATAAACTTAGCAGTATACAAAGGTCAGCATGTGCAGTGGTGGTCGGCGCTATAAAGTCGTGTCCCTGGGATGCTCTTAACGTTCTGACGCACATGCTCGATATTGAAAACGGCAACCATGACTGCAGTGAGGCTATAGGAAGCAGGTCGCTGGAAGGAGAGAACCTATGGTCATGGATGTATACTAACAAGGGTAAGGCAATATCCGTCTGACAGGACAGACTACATCATCCCGAAGATGAATTTCAATAGAAACTTCACAGTAGTTTTTCCTTCGATGAAAGATTGGTCTAAGGGACGTCTGTTAAACAGCTTCGACACCACAATCTACAAGGACGTGTTTGCAATCGGGGAAGCTTGTAGGATACTAATCGCAGACTTCAGATTCAAGCTCAACACAGCTATATTCTCGAACAACCAAGCTGCAATTCAGGCCTTGAACTCAGCAGTCATATCCTCCTTCCTAGTGGAACAAAGTAGAAGGATTCTCAATACACTCAGTGAACGGCACAACGTTTCATTGATCTGGTTTCCTGGATACCGGAACATAGAAGGAAACGATAAAGCCGACGAACTGGCAAGAGGCGGATCTACAATGCAAGAGGCTCTTGCAGAACCGGTGTTCATACCGCTGAGTGTAGCTAAAAGAGCTATCAATACAAAATATCTACAAATAGCGGATTGTAGGTGGAAAAGTCTTACGAAGTGTAAGACTAGTAGGTCACTATGGCCTACATACAATCCTAAACAAACAACACTACTGATAAACAGGAACCGAAAAGATGTCTCTAGACTGACGCAGTCATTACTGGCTTCTGACTCATCGGAGAACAGGCGGCCAAAATGGGGATGTCCCAGAATGATTTCTGTCACAGTTGTAACCAAGTGGAAGAAAAGGAAACGGTCTTCCACTTCCTTTGTAAATACCCTGCCCTCTGGAAGCAGAGAATGAACACCCTAGGTAAACCACTCTTCAATAATATTGAGGAGTTGGCGGAAATAAACATCAGCAACCTCCTAAGCTTTCTAAACAGCACAAGCTGGATTTAACCGTGCTTCCCATACAAACAACCTAACGAACAGTTGGAAGCGAGAATGTGGTAACAAAACGGTGCGTAAGAGCTATTTGGACTCAGAGATGAGTCACCAATTCAATCAACCAACCAACCATTGAGTAGAGTTAAAAAAAAACTTTTATTAATTTTTTTTCATTTCGAATATCATTCATCTTACTTATACATTATACATACATTTTAATATGCAGCAACCCCCTATTTTGTGCGATTCTCCAAATTTATGCGTTAGCGGCGATCTGCTCAGGGTAAATGGCGTCACATCAAAGTTTTTAAAAAATGTGAAAAAAATGGACAAATATCCCCACAGTGACCCAGGAGATACCCCTACAGGGGTAAACTGTTTCACTGACTCCCTTTAAAATGTTGCACCCAATATTTTTTTGGAAAATATTAATGTCCAATCTCAATCCCTTTGGGGCTCTCACATATAAAAAACACTTATGCCCTCCGCTCCTATGTGGGGTATCCCTTATAAAATTCATGTTTTCACAAAATTCACTCTCACAATTCCCAGAATATATCTAAAGAGTTTTCTGAAACATACTATTTCTCTACGCCCTAAAGAAGCGCCCCTATAAAATTATCGTAAAAACACTTAAAAATCGATATATAAACCCATATATTCCTATGAATCACCCCAAGCGCAGTGAAATCTATGATAGATTCTCATGACTTATTTCACCTAAATGTTTTCTGCTATTATAATTACGCTCTGTGTCCACCCTGTAAGGAGGCTACAAAAAATAAGAATCGAATGATAAGCCCATAGATAAGCCCAACTGCTTTTTGTTTTATTTTTCCAATATTTTTGTTGAACTAACTCGCCCTAATCCACGCCGTAAAGAGGTTGCCATACAAAATAAACGAAAGAACACCTGAAAATAGAAAAAAAAACATAGTTGCTTATCGAACGCATCGAAACAAAATATACGACCGACCTCGAATAACTTTTTTTTCATAATATTTCTTGTAAACAGACCCACTCCATATCACTACCCCTTAGGAAGCTTCTTCAACAAAATTCCAAATTCAAAAGATTTGGATGACTTTTTAACTTTTGTCGCATAAAGAAATCGGAATAATCGTGCCCAATCCCATATGACTTTTACAATTAAGGACAAATAATTACATATTTGAACTAGATTAATTCATACAACAATGTATAAATGAAGTATAAATGAAGTACAGTATGTCAAGAATGAGTTTACACATTGAAAAAAAATTCAAATTTTCAACTTTCTTAGCCAAAAACATTAACTTTTATTTCCATATACACATTTTTTTTTATTAGTTACAGATATTTACAGTATTTATAAAAGATTCATGAAAAAAAATTGCAAGTTCTACGCAAAAGAAAAGAAAAATACAACAAAAAGAAATTTTACTTAATTTTACAAGTGTCAAGAAACTCTTTTCACAAACGATACAAAGTTTTTTTTTTATAATATTTATTAGTTAAAATTTGATCAAGTAAAATATTTAGTATTTAGTATGGCCACCTTTAGCATCTATCACGGATTGTAGCCGTTTATTCATAGAATAAACCAACTTTTTTAGGTCATAATGGCTCGGTTTATTTTGCCACTCTTCCAATATAGCAGTTTTAAGTGCTGTACGGTTTTTAGGTTGCCTTTCAGCCACTTTTTTCTTTAAGTAGACCCACAGATTTTCAATAGGTTAAGGTCTGGACTTTGGGCTGGTGTATCCATAACTTTACCGCAGTTATAAAGAAGCCACAGTCGCACCCTACTCGCCTTATGCTTTGTGTCATTATCTTGATAAAATTTAAAATGCGGTTTGCCCTCTCTGATGAACCCACATTTTTTCGCACTACTGATTAAATGACTTCAAAATGAATTCAAAAGCTAATTCTCATAATCATAATGAACATTTTTCCAAATTTAACAGTAGGAATTATGTGTCGATTTTCTAAAGCTGTTAATACCTTGCGCCACACTCTGGTCGGTCCATCGTTGTAATACAACATCATTTTTGTTTCCTCACAGAATATTACGTCGTCCCAATATTCATCAGGTTGAGAAATGAGCCTTGAGGCGAAGGAGAAACGTCTTTCAATATTTTGTGCTGATAGCAGGGGCTTCTTACGAGCAACTCTTGATGAGTATTTGTTTCTCAGTATCGCCTGTCGTACAGTTTCATGGGAAAGCACTATACCACACTCTTCCTTGAGTTTCTCCGCAAGCGTTCTGGTCGAAATTTGTGGATTTTTGTGCAGTTCCCTCATCATTAAGCGCTCTGTCCGATCAGTAATTTTAAGATTTGGGTCACCTCCAAACTTTGACTCCAATCTACCCTCATTTTCAGCTCGATTTTAAACATTATAAATTGTTTTACTTGTTACAGAGAACATTTCTGATAACTTCTCCACATTTTCTCCCAATTGGAGATTGTAGTATATAAGCTGAACCACTTCAGCCGATAACCTTTTACCTGGCATTTTAAAAACACAATATTTAAACAGATGATGTGGACAAAGCAAAAATTAATCACAAAATAATAAACAAAATCATAGGAACGGGCCACTGCCACGCGTTTCCGAAAATAGATAAATGTAAATGTACCGTTATTCGTTGAAGTGTTGCATAAAGGAATTAAAAAAATAGTTGTGAAAAGAGTTTCTTGACACTTGTAAAATTGAGTAAAATTTCTTTTTGCTGTATTTTTCTTTTCTTTTGCGGTGAACTTGCAATTTTTTTACATGAATCTTTTATAAATACTGTAAATATCTGTAACTATTAAAAAAAATGTGTATATGGAAATAAAAGTTAATGTTTTTGGCTAAGAAAGTTGAAAATTTAAATTTTTTTTCAATGTGTAAACTCATTCTTGACATACTGTATATGTATATAAATTAAATTACAGCGTCCCTCTTTCTTGACATACTGTATATGCATATAAATTAAATTACAGCGTCCCTCTTTAACATATTTATTATTCTTTTGCTTTTCTTTTTTTTTTCTATCCATGCACGTGTGTGGACCACCCACAGCGTAGGTATTAGCATAAAAAGCAACTACAACAAATATTATTATTCTATTCTATTCTACTATTCTATTATTCTATACCTAGTATTTAAACAAACAATGTATGTCAGCCATTTTACAGCTGTTATCATTACATCCATTTTGTTTTTTCTCCCTTATGTCAAATAAATCAATAAAAACAATAATAAATATTGTGGGAATGTGTATTGCAAACAAGTCGAGTGGAATTCATTTGTCTGGTTGAAATAATTTGGAATGTAATTTTTTGAATAAATAACAATAAGAAATATATAATAAATAATATAAATAACAATAAGAAAATATATTTCAAATAAAGAGATTCATCCATATAAAGTACAAATACATAGTTGATATCTAATAACAAATATTGACATTATCATCATGAATGGATCTTAATTCAATTCTCTTTGCCTCTCGCTGTGTTCAAATATCAATTTGTGCAGTTACAGTGTTGGTTTTAAAAAAGATGAGGAGTCACTATGATTCCATTTTTTGCATTTTAGACATTTTTCGGCGGCCCTAGAGGATTTTGTGAGTATCAAGCGATATTAGATATTCCAACACTTGGAATATCCACTCAACCTAGACCTGCTCCCTATACATCAATTGTGACAGCTTGCAGGACCTGTTTTAATGTAATTATCAACTACTTCTCGTATATTTTTATTTGAGTTGAGATGCAAGTTTTCTCCTATACACATTAGAGTGCTCTAAGAATATATTTACTTACATCTTCAAAACACTCCATCTAAGCAAATACGAGTTAGAATTGTTGAATCTCAACATTTGCAAATGAAAGTAAAGTATTTGAGAATACTTCAAATATTCGTTTTGCTTTTCTATGTTAATTTACAATACATATAAACAAAAAATACAGTACATAAGACAACATGTGCAGCATGACGCAGTAATGCTGCAACTAGCCACCGACATAAAAACGTAGAACGTAAAAACGTAGAACGTATGGGAATGTCGTGTTAACGAAAACTCACCACCGTATGACGGTGACGTAGACGTTGCTCGTAGCGTGTCAGCTGATCGCTCTATATGTTTACAGGGTTACCAGCTTGGACTTTTATAAATGAATAACAAATTAACTAAAAAAGTTTAGTTTTTTTTTCAATTAATCAAAACTATCATCGTGTTTACTTATTTATTAAAATATACTTCACGTATATTAATTTTTTTTTTTAGTTTCTAAAATATATATATTATGAAATTTGATCATGAAAATGGTAAGTGTGATTAAAAGCATGCACGCACAGTGTTACATGGAAACATTGTTATGTATGTATATAAGAAAGAACAGTCGATTTCTCCGTCGCTGCTACGGGCATAACTTTTGACAAATTTTTGCTCTACGTACGAACGGTACGTACGTACGCTACGTCGGTGGTTAGTTGCAGCATAATACAAATTATCAGTGCCTGTCACGTATAGCAACAACAACTATAACGTACAACATACGTCGTAATACTCGTAGTATTCTCAAATACATACACATGACCTTTCGCTTTCACTGGTGTTAAATCACATCATCTTGTAGTCCAGTTGAGATCGTCAAAAATTGAAATTAATTACTTGTCGAAGAAACTTCTCCTGTTGTGGGACTATATTAGAGAATCCACATATTGTTTAGATCTATATAATAAATTTCATGTTCTGAAAATTGACACTAACCCACGTCAATGTTAAAAAATATGAGACAACGACACCAACAGACCAAAACACCGTGACGTTACTTTTAGGAAGATAACAATGTTTTACATAAAGAGTTAGTTGCGATTATGGACTAGCCTTGAAATGTCAGTGATCGATCCAGTCTCATCTTAAAACGTTAAATGATTCCATAGGATAATCAGTATTTTTGTGGTAAGCCTTTATAATTTGAACGCGATCAACGGTTTTCATATTATTTGAAAATGATAAAGCTTTAACTATGCTAAATGCAATTTCACTTTAAGTAACTTTATCTTCAACAGCTGTTAATACACAAGGTTGTACTTCTGAAACTATGAAATTGATAATACTCTACATTGGCGTTTCCCAAAACTTTTGATATCGGTGTACCCTTTCTATAATTTTATAAACCCTGAGAACTTCGCGTGAAAAAGAAATTGCATATAGTTTAATAACAATGAAAATAAGAAGCAATATAATTATAAACGAAAAATAAAATTCATTCATAATAAAAAAATAATAAAATAAATAAAAGTTTTATCACAAACAAAATTCATTATAATAATTATGATATTGCATTGCATTGTATATTTCAGAGTATCAGTATTGATTTGACAACCTGAACTTAATATAAACTCATGAAGCGAAAGAATCGAATCCACTTTTCTATTACAAACTCTCTTTTGCTGGAAATTTAAGTTCGTAACGATAGCGCTGAAGTTTGTATTATATTCTTGTTCAGGTGACGGAAGGAATTACAGCGCCAGGTGACCGCTTAGTTACTAATACATACAGAACTGCATACAACGGCGTGGACCATTTAGTGATTTTTTAAAATCATATGTTATTTTTACAGTGACAGTTCTTTCCCAATGGAAACCTTGATAGAAAGTCAGTATCATATCTCCGCGGAACGAAATGAATCGCTTTACGCTTGAACAACGAACGAATGCGAACTTATTTCCAAAGTCAATGTTGTGTATCCACATGTGTGCTCTTTCGAATAAACCAATAATATACCCAAAAAATTCACTTCTGTTATATATTTTTAATAATTTTTAAAAAGAAACTTGTATATGGACCACACTGCATACGTCATATTACTAACATGCATGCATCGTGTAGACAATATTATACTCGCACTAGGTACATATACATATGTTATTGGACTGAACGTACTGGTGATCTATTGACTAATACATATTAATGCAATGAAAATATTTATTTATTTATGAAATAATCGCACATAAAAATATGTACATACTTGTATATACGAGTATATTGAACAATGATTATCGTTTAATTTGCAAAACATGTCCTCTCTCTACTCTGCGCCATCACTTAAGGTTAACGAAAGAAAAAATTTCTAATCAATTTATTTATGTACAATACATAGTTACTTGGCATTATTATTAAATAATATATGTACTACATTCATACTATATTGTGAAACAAGAGTGTAGATCAAAGTTCATAAAATCGAACTATAGAAAATGAACAATGATATGAACACAAAGTTGTACTATTCTTATGTCTTATGAACTTGGCTGTATACATAACCTATAGATTTAATAAATAATTTTATAAAAATGTATATACAAAGAGAAGCAGTTTTAGAAAAACAAATGTTTTATACGAGCACTACAATCTAATACTACTTATTGAATAAAACGCACTAGAAATTGAATAACACGATATATGTATGCATAAAATTCACTAGGTTTTTATTTTGAAATGATAGTCACAATATTTTACATAGAATTGTAATATGTAATTTGAAGTTTGTTTATAAAAATATAATATGAGCGGAATGGCACGATGGTTAGAGTTAAGGACCGAATTCGAATTGATTGGTTGATCGTCGCACGAGAGGCGAATATACAGCATAAAAGGAATTTATGCAAAAAGTCCAGGTGGCCAAGTATGGTGGGAAGTATGAAATTCAGTTACGTTAATAAAAAGTAAGTGTTTATTTAACTTAACTTCTATTTTCCTTCCTTTCAGGGACCAACCATATGACTTGTGTAAAAGGATTTAGACACTTATAATGACTAATAATAATGAATAATTTAGAAACCGTAGGTTATGGCGACGATAAATCTATATTTTATTTGATATTAACTTCTATCCGTGATTCTGTAGAGTTATTTATTTTATTCGCTACATTTTTCACCAAGAATATTGTTAACAAACAGCTAAAACAGTTAGAAAAAAAGCAATAAATATATTATATAATATGCATTATTACGTACAACCAAATGTGATACAACATACAAGTACGTACTATTACACATGTGTTGTGTGATATGCCACTGTAAATCCCTTAGGTGGTATTGGGATAGACTTCGATGCACTCAGCAGCATCAACAATATAAACAATAGCAATAGTAGTATACACATCTGCTCTAGGGTTGCCAATTTTCAAAGCTTTCCAAAGCAACGCCGAGATTTTAGCCACTTTGAAACCAAAGCTCGGGATTCTGGAACTATATATATGGAATATCTCTCTCCCATGATGCCCGAATTTATTTGTTTGCTCTCTCTTTCGTAATTCACACTTACCGAATTACTTAGTTTGGCATACAAAATTTTAAAAGCGAATTACCTCATTAGTAGGTAATTCATTTTGAATTATCATCGAAATAGAAATTTTTTTTTAAAATAAATAAAAGAAAAAAATACGCAAGCTACAGACAATATTTTTCAATGGTAACAAAAAAGGATATTATTGAAAAATAATTATGTCTAGGGGATTATTGAACTAAACTAAAATTAAAATTAACAAATACATCACCAATTTAATTCAAAAATGTATAAATTTTTAATAATATTTTGGACTAATTTCATTTAAAGTAAAAAAGAGACAGTTCAATCGAATTAAGAATTTGTGTGTGAATGGCGTAATTTACGATAATAATTTGGAGAACGAACAACGTAATTCACTGTGGCGTGGGAAAGCCCTATTATGCGTGTATGGGAAGCGACCTAATTATATTAGTCAATTCCTTTTGACATCACTTTTTCGGAACTTTATCACAGAAGTGTTTTAAAAGCGAGGGCACTGTAAGAAAAACGTTTTCGATATTAAAGTTGCGCTCCAACAAGTGATAGAATTCACAACTTACAGGTATTCCGGGATAATAACGTGGGTCAAATTTTTGAACGGGTTGACTGAGTGAACATTTTTAAATTGGATCTTAGGGGCAAAGACAGTGGGTAAGTACGAGAATTCGGAGAAGAAATTAGTTGTAGTCCAAACCTGGACAGTTATGTGGTATTTGTCAAATTTCATATATGCTACGTTCATTTTGTATAGGAGCTCTCCTAAGGTATGAATAGCATTAGTAAGTATTGTATGATCATAAGTAACAAAACTGAAGATGCACACAAGGTGTCACAAGCCTTGGAGGATCAAATATATCACTGACTCCCATTCATTTTTGAAGACTTGCTTAACATCTTTACTTCTTCAGGGATATCCTCAACAAAATATGAACTTAAAAACGCCTGAAAATGAGCAAATAAAGCTCACAAGGTCTACTATTTATATTTCGGGATCTGGCAACAATAATATCAATAGCTAATATCTGGCAACACCATAATAAAGTTTGACATTTTTTAGCTGAAACGTGCTCACAACGTTTTGATGTATAAGTGCTATTTGTTTCGTTTACAGTGAGTTAAGAAAATCAATTTGACCAAAAAATGGAAATATCAAGAGAAGGTTTTTGTTGGGTAATATTTCACAACTTTCGACGTGGATTATCTCAACAAGAATGTGTCGATGAACTCAGTTCTATGTATGGCGATAAAGCACAATTAAAAACTACAGTATATCGCTGGTATTGTGAATTCAATCGTGGTCGTAATTCGATTGCCGGCGAATTCCATGAAAGTCGTCCAAAATCGGTTGTTGTGCCACAAAACATCGATGCAGTGCATGAACTGATAATGCGAGATCATCTTGTGACATATCGTTGGAACACATTAGTTCCGCTTCAATACATTCGATTTTGCATGAACAGTTAGTTGTAAAAAAAATTTGCAGTCGTTCGATAGTGTAAGGAAATACTTAAAAAGTTCGACCGTGGTGCTTCAAAAGACGTGTATAAAATCATGACATGTGACGAATTATAGATATATGCATATGAATCAGAAACAAAACAGCAATCGACCGTGTGGGTGTTCCAAGACGAGCCAAATCCAACAATAGTTGTTCGGGCCCGCAGCACATCGAAGCAAATGGTCGCCTGTTTCTTCGGCCGAATGAGTAATGTGGCCACTATTCCGCTTAAGCAACGTAGGACGCTCAATTCTGAGTGGTGCACGACAATTTGTTTGCTGGAAGCCTTCAGAGAAAAACGCAAAACCAACCGTCAAAGACGAATTATTCTGCTCTCACACATCTCGTCAAACAGGTGAATTTTTGAACAGTCAAAACATTGAATTGACGACTCATCCTCCGTACCGTCCTGATTTGGCACCCAATGACTTCTTCTTGTTGCCGAATATCAAAGGTAAACTGCGTGGTCAACGATTAACGAGTGCCAAAGAAGCAGTTGAAGCGTTCAAAAACCATGTTTTGGAAGTGTCTAAGAGGAATGGAAAAACTGGTATGACAAATGGTTTGAACGAATGCAAAAGTGCATTAATCATCCTGGTGAATATTTTGAAAAACAATAAAACCGTTTTCATTTAAAAGTGTTTGTTATTATTTGCTATTCCCGAAATATAAATAGTAGTTTCTTAGTATCTCTAGAGCGGTGAAACGTAGACAACCCTCATTAAATTTTCTTCTCCAATGATTGCTCTGAACTTCCTTACCAACTATCTCCACTCCTTATATTGGCTTCCCTACAAAATACATGCTTTTATGACTTGCGCTTCCTTAGAAAAAAAGTTTAAACTTATAAAATTCTCATATTTATTGCTAAGTTTGATTTTGCCTTATACAATTTGATCCACCCTAGTATGTATGCATGTACAACAAAAGCGAGATATATAGTTTATTTGTTATGATTTTTTTATGCATATAGCATGCATATAGCATGCCGGTACAAAGCTACACATGCTGTACTCTTATTATGTGTAAACTTTTTTTCCTAAGTATATAAATGGACATATGTACATTTGGACGAAGACCTAGCTTCTTTAAAGAGATTTAATCGGCTTTAGTACGAGTATGTGGCCTCTTGTGGCTGTCGGGGATATATTATTATTTTTTTTTTTACACAGCTAACAACTTGATAAGAAAATTACCACTGGGACTGTATTTTTATTCGATTGTACATAGGTAATTCCACACTTTTTAGTACTCAAATAAAACACCGCCGATCTTTGCTTTACGATGAATGTCAAATGTGGATAGTTTTAAAAATTCTCGAGAAAACACTGAAGAAACATATAAAGCTTTCTTTTCAAATAATTGCCTTTATGTTCTATTCACTATTTTCCATTCGAAAAAACCAATTATCGAAACATTTATTCCACTCTGAAGTGGTTACAACCTCATCTCTAAGCGTGGAGGAATGTACCCCATATATTTTATTTTAAACAAAATGAAACTTGATGAAATCAAGCTGCCATTGCAGTGGTGCAGAATAATGCGTCGATTTCTGTTGTGTTTTTCTAACTTCAGCTAAACCTTTAGTCAAACAAGCAGTTGTATACCCATCACCGTTTACGCAAAGAAAATAAAGTGATTAAGAAGTATTATCTTCCAGTCTACACGAAATTTGTCGGGAAAATAAGGCAAGTGAGATGAGTAGCACCAAAACAATATACAAGTTGGTGTTGCATTCATGCAGGGTTCTACATGTTGGGAACTGTTTGATTACCATTTGAACAGCTTCAAACCTTCCCTTCATGCACTATTATCAAAATAGTAAACAAAAATCTCCTTACAGTCGGCTGGGGCCGACCAAATTATACCCTGCATATGTAGAGGTATATATAAAAAGTTTGCTCGTATATCCATCCTTTCCTTCCACTACTTTGTATAGGACCTACATTAAGAAGCAGGCGTACCTCATCAATTTTGGAGGATCAATTTCTGCCTATAATACTAAACTACATAGGTTGCAATGGGTTGACCTAGGCGTATTAATTAGTAAGTTATGGGTGTTTTAATGTTTAAGATAAATCCGAGACTTTGCACGCAAGCTATATAAAAAGTGGGCGTGACGTATCTCTTTCTGGTATATCTAATTAATTTTTCAATATCAATCCACACCTTAACTTTGGTTGTCCTACGCTAAATGGTTTGTAAGTTATGGAGCTTAAAAGTTTTAGTTTAATTCCCTTGACTTTGTATGGGAGACTCATGAAAGAGTGAGCGTGGCACACTGATTTTCTGCCAGATTTTTGCCGACTACGATATTAATTTGTACAGTGGCTCCCAGCTTATTTCGTACAGTGACAGTTTAAAAATTGCTGCAGTCGTAATTCCTAATATAGCAAAAATTTGAACAAAATATAAATGCCATTTTTGAAAGGAAGGTTTGTTTTTTATTTTCCAAAATTTACTTTTTCAAAATTTTAGTGTTTGACACTATAAGAATAAGAAAAAAATAGGAAAATTCATGTCACAGCTTATTTCGTACAGTCTCTTTAAGTTCAAACTAAAAACAAAGTAAGTTGATTTTAATATTTAGTATGACATCCCTTAGCGTTAATGACAGCCTGGAGTCTACTTGGCATTGAATCCACCAATTTTTGAGTGATGTCTGGTGTGATTTTTTTCCATTCCTCCATCAGTACCTTCTTTAGGTCTTGCTTATTAGAAATCTTGTGTGTTCTTATTTTATTGTCCAAAATAGACTAAAGATTTTCAATCACATTCATGTCAGGTGACTGTGGTGGTGGAGACATCAAGTGTGAGCAGTTCAAATAAGCCAAGATTGCACAACCCCAGATTTATGTTTTGGGTCATTATCTTGGTAATACCGAAATTCTTCCCGCAAACCCAGTTTGTCTGCACTTTGAAGTAAATTGTTTTTCAGAATCTCGAGGTACTTCATTTTGTCCATTGTTCCCTCAATAAAAACCAATTCACCTACTCCGGCTGCTGACATACAGGCCCAAACCATCACGCTACCGCCACCATGCTTCACTGTGGGCTTAAGGTTCTCCTTGTTTAGCTCGGTATTAGCTTTACGCCAAACATATGACATTCCGTCCGAGCCAAAAATATTAAACTTAGACTCATCCGCGAAAATAACGGTATTCCAGAACGCAGGAGTATTAATAATATGCTCTTTGGCGAAGTCAAGTCGGCGTTGTATATTCATTTTCGAAATGAATGGTTTCTTTCGGGCTACTCGACCGTTCAAGTCATGATTGCGCAGCACACGTCGGACAGTTTCAGCACTGGATGATTTTCCTATTTCACGCTGAACCTCTGCAGCCAACTTCGGAGCGGATAACTTTGGATTTTTCTTAATTTTTCGTACAATATAACGCTCGTCTGATGCGTTGAAAATCTTATTAGGTGCTTCTCTGCCCTTGTTCTCCAACCGATTTTCGCGAACGAAGCGTTGAATGATGTATTGGACAGTTGAGGCACTTAAATTTGTCATTTCAGCAATTTTTTGCACACTCTGACCTTTCCTAAAATGGTTAATTACCAGTTTACGCTGTTCCATCGTTGTACGATGACCCATAAAGCTAAATGTTTAATTTACAGCACTTTAACTATTTAAAATAATAATAATAAAAATTGTTATAATAGTTAAAAAGGTCCAAAAACTCATACAATTCAAAAAAACTTTGTAACTGCGCGGCAGAATGAAACTTACCTACATTGAAGTTTGTGTACGAAATAAGATGTGAGCTGAAAATCAGCTGATCAATAGTTTTTCTCTCTTGCATAACAAAAAGAAAAATTTTTGGGGTTCCCCGTTTTCTTATTAGGTTTACTAAACACATACACAGACATCTACATTCAAAACTTATCGATAAGTTTTTTAGTTTCGATGTTACAGCCATGTACATAAAAATATATACACTGTACGAAATAAGCTGTGAGCCACTGTATGTGTGCCGTAGCTCAGTGGTTAGTGTGTTCGCCTTCTGATCTGTAGGTCGTGGTTCAATACCCGGCTGATGCATAACAAATTTAATATCGAAAAGATTTTTCTTTCGAACGGTACCCACCTATCGGCAAGCAATTGGCAATTCTTCCGACAGTAACAACTTGCCATGAAAAAGCTTCTAAAAGAACTCTGTGATAAACAGCGGGCATGGCGCGTCCATTTCCTATGAGCCTAGTTGTTCGTACAATGCTTATCCATACCTTAAATCTCGTTGTCCTACGCTAAATGGTTTGTAAGTTATGGAGCTTAAAAGTTTTAGTTTAATTCCCTTGACTTTGTATGGGAGACTCATGAAGGAGTGAGCGTGGCACACTGATATTCTGCCAGATTTTTGCCGACTACGATATTAATTTAAGTGTAAATTATGGTTATTTTAGGCAGAAGATTGCCGAAGTTACAGCTGTTTCAATTTAAAATTTGTATGGGGCTTACAATAAACAGTGGGCGTGGTGCGCCCATTTTCTGTGAGCCTAGTTGCTCGAACAATACTAATCCACACCTTAAATCTCGTTATTCTACGCTGAATAGTTTGCAAGTTATAACTGGTAACATTTTTTTAATTTCCGCAACTTTTTATGGGATACCCAAAAAGGAGTGGGCGTGGCGCACTGATTTTCTGCCATATTATTTCCGACTACCATGTTAATCTAAGTGTCAAATATGGTTATTCTGGACAGAAGATTGTAGAAGTTACAGCTGTTTCAATTTAAAATTTGTATAGGGGCTACGATAAACAATGGGCGTGGTGCGCCCATTTTCTGTGAGCCTAGTTGCTCGTATAATACTAATCCACACCTTAAATCTCGTTATTCAACGCTGAATAGTTTGCAAGTTATAACTGGTAATATTTTTTTAATTTCCGCAACTTTGTATGGGAGACCCAAAAAGGAGTGGGAGTGGCACACTGATTTTCTGCCATATTATTTCCGACTACCATGTTAATCTAAGTGTCAAATATGGTTATTCTGGACAGAAGATTGTAGAAGTTACAGCTGTTTCAATTTAACACAAGTACAGACACTTTGTATGAGAGCTACGCTAAAAAGTAGGCGTGGCTCATCCACTTTTGGCGAGGTTATATAGTAGTATAACATAACTCCATGTGCCAAATATTGTTGTCCCAAGTGGTATATTATGTGAGTTATAGCAAGTTAAAGATTTTGAAAATTCCGAGGTTAGTCGCTTTGAATGCTTGGTGTGGGCGTGGTTATTGACCGATCATGCCCAATATAAATCCCCTCCGTACCCTTGGATCAAAGGTTACTTATGCCAAATTTCGTCAAAATAGCTCAATATTTACTCAAGTTATCGTGCGAACCAGCCAGGTGACAGACAGACGGACGGACGGAAGGACGGACGGACGACGGACATCGTTAAATCGAAAATTTAATCGACGCTGATCACGAATATATATCTATGTCTATATCTCCGGAGATTCCTTCAAGTGGACACAAACATCTGACCGAAATGAATATACCTTGCATATTGCATTATGCAGGGTATAAAAATAAGATCACATGTGTTATATACAAATTTATATGTGAATTAGTAAATATTTTATCAATGAATTCTATATATTTGGAATAGTATATGTATATACAATAGATTTTTTTTCAATTTTTCAAAATATATATGTAGTATATGCATATGGAGTATATTATAGGTATACAAATTAAATATTTCTAATATATGCTCTTACTATATATACATATATGATTTTTAACAAAATATCATTTTTATAATTTAAGATTTGATAAAATTACAATATTTTGACAAGGAGCACTGTACGTCCTGTACCAGGCAATCAAAAATATCAGCAAGTAATGTCACTGATTCAAACTCAATGTAAAGTAAAGGAAAAGCAGTGTCCAAACACACGAAGACGTTGTTGTTGCTCCATATAGTAATTTCGTATCATTTTCGGCTTTCTCTGATTTGGCTCTGCCGACACACGAAGGATAGACAGCCACGCATATCAATTGTTGTTGCCGAAATCATGTATGTAAATTTGATCGCATATATATTATATGATATAACCAGCGACACAACAACAATAGACATGAGTAAAGGATGAATAGAGAGTCACGCATGTCTATTGTTGTTGTCGAAAACATGTATGTAAATTTGTTCGCATATATGTTCAGCCACGCAACAACAATAGACATGCGTAGCTGTCTATTCCTTTGTGTGACGGCAGAGCCAAAGCAGAGAAAGCCGAAAATGATACGAAATTACTATATGGAGCAACAACAACGTCTTCGTGTGTTTGGACACTGCTTTTCCTTTACTTTACATTGAGTTTGAATCAGTGACATTACTTGCTGATATTTTTGATTGCCTGGTACAGGACGTACAGTGCTCCTTGTCAAAATATTGTAATTTTATCAAATCTTAAATTATAAAAATGATATTTTGTTAAAAATCATATATGTATATATAGTAAGAGCATATATTAGAAATATTTAATTTGTATACCTATAATATACTCCATATGCATATACTACATATATATTTTGAAAAATTGAAAAAAAATCTATTGTATATACATATACTATTCCAAATATATAGAATTCATTGATAAAATATTTACTAATTCACATATAAATTTGTATATAACACATGTGATCTTATTTTTATACCCTGCATAATGCAATATGCAAGGTATATTCATTTCGGTCAGATGTTTGTGTCCACTTGAAGGAATCTCCGGAGATATAGACATAGATATATATTCGTGATCAGCGTCGATTAAATTTTCGATTTAACGATGTCCGTCGTCCGTCCGTCCTTCCGTCCGTCCGTCTGTCTGTCACCTGGCTGGTTCGCACGATAACTTGAGTAAATATTGAGCTATTTTGACGAAATTTGGCATAAGTAACCTTTGATCCAAGGGTACGGAGGGGATTTATATTGGGCATGATCGGTCAATAACCACGCCCACACCAAGCATTCAAAGCGACTAACCTCGGAATTTTCAAAATCTTTAACTTGCTATAACTCACATAATATACCACTTGGGACAACAATATTTGGCACATGGAGTTATGTTATACTACTATATAACCTCGCCAAAAGTGGATGAGCCACGCCTACTTTTTAGCGTAGCTCTCATACAAAGTGTCTGTACTTGTGTTAAATTGAAACAGCTGTAACTTCTACAACCTTCTGTCCAGAATAACCATATTTGACACTTAGATTAACATGGTAGTCGGAAATAATATGGCAGAAAATCAGTGTGCCACGCCCACTCCTTTTTGGGTATCCCATACAAGGTTGCGGAAATTAAAAAAATATTTCCAGTTATAACTTGGAAACTATTCAGCGTAGAATAACGAGATTTAAGGTGTGGATTAGTATTGTTCGAGCAACTAGGCTCACAGAAAATGGGCGCACCACGCCCACTGTTTATTGTAAGCCCCATACAAATTTTAAATTGAAACAGCTGTAACTTCGGCAATCTTCTGCCTAAAATAACCATAATTTACACTTAAATTAACATCGTAGTCGGCAAAAATCTGGCAGAATATCAGTGTGCCACGCTCACTCCTTCATGAGTCTCCCATACAAAGTCAAGGGAATTAAACTAAAACTTTTAAGCTCCATAACTTACAAACCATTTAGCGTAGGACAACGAGATTTAAGGTATGGATAAGCATTGTACGAACAACTAGGCTCATAGGAAATGGACGCGCCATGCCCGCTGTTTATTGCAGCATGGATTAGTATTTGTTCGAGCAACTAGGCTCACAGAAAATGGGCGCACCACGCCCATTGTTTATCGTAGCCCCTATACAAATTTTAAATTGAAACAGCTGTAACTTCGGCAATCTTCTGTCTAGAATAACCATAATTGACACTTAAATTAATATCGTAAATAAATACATAAATATGTGGCACTAAAGCCCCAAAGGGCTCATTGGCCGAACTTCTCTACCATTACTGTTGTGCGTCTTAAATTTGGACAGTATTAGAATGGACCTACTTATTTTAGCCGGTTCCGAACGGCAGAACACTTGTGACATCACTTTTTCTGAGCTTTGTCACAGAGTTCTTTTAGAAGCTTTTTCATGGCAAGTTGTTACTGTCGGAAGAATTGCCAATTGCTTGCCGACAGGTGGGTACCGTTCGAAAGAAAAATCTTTTCGATATTAAATTTGTTATGCATCAGCCGGGTATTGAACCACGACCTACAGATCAGAAGGCGAACACACTAACCACTGAGCTACGGCACACATACAAATTAATATCGTAGTCGGCAAAAATCTGGCAGAAAATCAGTGTGCCACGCTCACTCTTTCATGAGTCTCCCATACAAAGTCAAGGGAATTAAACTAAAACTTTTAAGCTCCATAACTTACAAACCATTTAGCGTAGGACAACCAAAGTTAAGGTGTGGATTGATATTGAAAAATTAATTAGATATACCAGAAAGAGATACGTCACGCCCACTTTTTATATAGCTTGCGTGCAAAGTCTCGGATTTATCTTAAACATTAAAACACCCATAACTTACTAATTAATACGCCTAGGTCAACCCATTGCAACCTATGTAGTTTAGTATTATAGGCAGAAATTGATCCTCCAAAATTGATGAGGTACGCCTGCTTCTTAATGTAGGTCCTATACAAAGTAGTGGAAGGAAAGGATGGATATACGAGCAAACTTTTTATATATACCTCTACATATGCAGGGTATAATTTGGTCGGCCCCAGCCGACTGTAAGGAGATTTTTGTTTACTATTTTGATAATAGTGCATGAAGGGAAGGTTTGAAGCTGTTCAAATGGTAATCAAACAGTTCCCAACATGTAGAACCCTGCATGAAAGCAACACCAACTTGTATATTGTTTTGGTGCTACTCATCTCACTTGCCTTATTTTCCCGACAAATTTCGTGTAGACTGGAAGATAATACTTCTTAATCACTTTATTTTCTTTGCACTCTGGACATCTGTAATCAAATTGTTATTTTCATTACGACAGAAAGAGGCTGCGGCATTTTTAAACCGTCATTCAGGAGCTTGATCTTCTCAAAGACATTCTGAATGGTTTTAAATCGGAGAACACCGTAGAAGAGAATTTCCTGTGTGCACTCAAGCAACTTATGCACATTTTATCAGTTACGAAATGTTACTCTACTAATTTCTTTGTATGAATAAGCACAAATTTCAAAATTAGCTTTACTTGTTTAATTTTAATTTTTATTAAATTTAATTAAATTTAGATTAAAGTAAAATTTACAATAATTTCAAAAATTGGCATGTTAATAAAAGCTTTCAGAATTTTGATTTTTTTCCAATTGATTTCCCATTATGTATTTATTATTTTAAACATTTTATTTATTTAAACATACAATATTTATCAATTTTTTTTAAAATAATTATTTCTAATTAATTAATTTATTAAAATTTCATTTCCAAAGATATTTCTTTGTATAGTACATATATATATATATATATATATATATATATATATATATATATATATATATATATATATATATATATATATATATATATATATGTGGGTGTATGAGTTTAGCTTAAATTTTTCTTTAATAAAAAAATTTGTTAGAAAATAAATACTAAAAGTTAAAATATTTATAGTACATAGTAAATTCGACTAAGTGGAAAATAAAGTATATGAACAATATTCGGTTTTTTTTTTACAATTGGTAATGTACATTTCAAGTTATTTAAAATTTGATTTTGGCCAGGGTGTAGGTAGATAATACATCATAGATACAATAATACATATAAATATACAGTAATTCATTTAAGGAATTATTTAGGTAAAAGTAAATTGTCCAAAATAGGATTAGATATTTTAGTCTAACGAGAGCGTTGATTGATATGTTTAAAAGATTTTGAATTTTGTTTGTTGATATTTTTCCGAAATAGTTTATAATTTGAATGACTATTAGGTGATTCACGAGGTATCATAACAAGATGTATTATGTAATTTTGTCGTAAAATTTGAGAATAGCTTCAAAAGTGTTATTATTGGTTTGCATAAAAAATCAATTTGGCAGAATACAACTCTGAATTCGACTTTTCTTCACATGCATCATATTTTCGTTCAACTCGAAATTATGATATACTATGACATTATGAGACCTTGTGAATCTATGATAAGTTCAATGATGACAATTTTATATTTAATTAATTTTATGCGTACACACATTCTAGAATACTCTGATGTAATCCATTCGTTTCTAATACGTATGATTTAGTCACATACATATAGGTATGAAGCGTTTTATTATTTTGATTAACCATTTATTAAATTCAATAGTTTTTATTTTTAAAGAGAGAAATTTTATAAATTGCAATAAATTGTATAATTATTAATTCATTGATTGTATTGATTAATTATTTTCATTAATTTTTAAGTTTTAGTTTATCAATTCAATTATTTGTTTATTTTAAAAATTAAGTTAAATATTATTTATACTAGGATGTGTATATTCTAAGAACATAAAGTTGAAATAAAACTATTCAAATTAAGTCATTTAGTAGGTATTATATCTATGCGATTAATCGTTTACACAAAGAAACTGATTAAAATAACGATTGTCCGAATAAATCAATCATTAGATTGCTGGATTTATCGATTAATTGCATATCCCTAATACATACAAATGAATATTCAAATTATTTACGATTATTCTATCATATAATACTTAAATATGTATTAATAAATAGTTTGATTTTTTTTTCTTCTTTCGCAGCAGTTTCATTTTCACCTTTGCATTCGCATTTTAATCATACGCCAAGCATCTATTTGCTGGCACCTTACTGTTTGGTGTAACTAATGGTGATGTTGTTGTTGTATTCTCTTCTTCCTCATCATTCTCCTGTGAGTCTTCTGGTTCACCAAGTGCATGTACAAATTCATAAAAATCAATACGGCCATCACCATCGACGTCAACTTCCTTAATCATGTCCTCAACTATAGTCGGAAGTATTGCAAGCAAAATAGACAACGGAATAAAATAAATAAGTAAAAACAATATGAAAATACATATAAATTTATGCTTGGCAATAAGTATTTACTATCAATTTTAAGGTAAGAATATTGTAAGATAGAAGTGAACGTGTAATAAAATGTGAAATATTGACGGGGAAATTTTAAAAGCAAACAGTGAGTAATTAATATTGAAATAAGGCGAAGGTTAAATTGAAATATTTATTGGTGTCACAAAAGAAAAAGATTGCGGAAAGAAATGAGAGAGGAAAAGAAAAAATTGCGAAATTCTCATTAAAACGAGAAATGACTGTTGAACCAGAACGAAAATAATATTTTATTATAGTTGAACACAACGAAGAATGAAGCAATTCCTAATTGTAAAAGTGAAAATGAAAAAAATTGATTAAAATTCTTCAAAGTACTGTAAACTGGAAATAAAAAAGTTTAAGAAACGCATAATCTGTTGATTAAAAAAAAACATTCATCCAAAATGAACATACTTTCTTCTTCGTCTAGATCTTCGCCCAAACATTGTAGCACTGCACGTAGATCGGACGCTGTTATATATCCACGATTATGTTTATCGAATACACGAAAAGCATCGCGTAATTCACGCTCTTCTTGATCGGCTGATGACAGACCAGATTTATCCTCATATGCCATATTGGAAAGGATATCGACAAATTCTTCAAAACTAACATTTCCATCGCCTTAAAAATATAATCGAAATTAGAAATATTTAATATTTATAGAAAATATGATTTCATTATAATACTGAAATGTTGATAAATACATAATATCATGATATAAAAAGTACAGGTAGTTCAGCTTTCATTCCCTCACAAAATATTCTGACGGGTAATATACGATACAACTTCAGATTTAAATGTTTTGTCAATATTCTAAAAACTACAACATACAACTTTTTAAGTTGTATGTTTCTTTTATCAAGTGTTTGTTTCCGTCATTTGATTACTTTTATATGATTTATATAACGAATACATAAAAATGTTCTTGCAATAAAAGAAAAGAAAATTTACACAAAGTAACGTATTTTTGCCTATTGGCATGTGATTAGACGAAGAATGGGCAAATAGCATACAAATGGAATTTTCCATAGTTCCTTTACTGCATGCCGTCTATCACTTCTTGTGGCCATACACTAGCGGCGGGAAGTGGAAAGCCTTGCTTCATTACCCTTGCATAAATATTTCTTTATTGAAATAAAAAGGAGTATTATTTCACTTCAAAATTCAAGGTAATATAAAATTCAATATAAAAACTGTGATATTATTCGAAAAGTATTGATCCAAAAGCCAAGCACTGCGATCTATGATCTTTTGTTATATATACATATATTGCTTTCCGTGAAAGTCACCAATAAGAGTGGACGTGTTTGATAGAGTCGGAAAAGTGATTGTTTTCGGTAAAAATAAAAATTTTTAATATTTTGCGAAAAGACGCTAAGAAACTCAGTGAGTTATTTCGGTGATTTTTTTTTTTTTTTAGAAAAAAAAATAAACAAAACAATAATATCGTTTGCAAACATTTTGTTTATAATATGAGTGTTCAGCGCTCTCCTCTCCGACAACGGCAATCGCCTGTTAATGTATGTGTAAACAATAATTTGCAATCACCTGCGCAAACCCCCCCCGATAAGTGCATTATAAAAAAAAAACACTTGATACACACTGCACAAGTGAAAGTAACAGTGCAAATCTTTTGCCTGTACATATTCCTCACTCTAACACTACATCAAAATTTGCAACAACAATAAATACAGACAAAAAAATAATTTGTTCTCTCGTGATATACTATCTCCCTCTATACCGTGGAGTGTACAATGCGCTTCTCCTGCTGTAACACCAACAGCTACAACATCAAAGCAAACAAATAACGGCTTTTCTACTGAAGTGCATGACCCAGTAGTTAAAGCAACTAGTGCGATGACTAATAAAGAACCAGTTGCTGTTCAAACTGGAATTGATCGCTACATTACTGTAGTAAAGCGAAAAAGAAGTCCACAAAATTCAAAACAAATGAATTCAACAAAAATTCAAAAGCAGAACACTGCCATTATTATTTCGGAAAATAGATACGCTTTGCTTTCAGGTGATGAAAGTGACGAAAATATTATCTCCAAGAAAAATTTCAAACCCCCACCCATTTTCTTAAGAGAACGCAACTCAGATAAGTTGATTTCTAGAATTACAAGTCTTATAGGACCAAAGAATTTCCAAGTTGTTCCTATTCGGAAATGCCAAATTGAGGAAAAGAAAGTGCAAATCTACAGCGAAACTCATTATCGCAAAGTAATTGCGGAATTTGATGCTGTAAAAAAAAATTACTACACATACCAGCTAAAAAGTAGTAAGGGCTTAATAGTTGTACTCAAAGGCGTCGAACCCAACGTTGACATTAACGAAATCAAACTTGCCCTTCAGTAAGAAGGGTTTCAAGCCAAAACAGTATTCAACATTCTCAACAAGAGCAATATACCTCAACCGTTATATCGTATTGAGCTTCAGCCTGAAACAAAACCCCTAAAAAAAGGTGAAGTACACCCCATATATAAAATTCGATATTTATTGCATCGCAAAATCACAATCGAAGAACCCCATAAGAGAACTGGACCTCCTCAGTGCAGTAACTGCCAAGAATATGGACATACTAAGACATATTGTACTCTGCCAGCTGTTTGTGTGATTTGTGGAGATCTCCATAAATCAAACATATGCCCAAAATCTAAAGGCGATGCTAGCATGAAAAAATGCAGCAATTGTGGAGGTAATCACACCGCAAATTATAGAGGTTGCCCAGTATATACACCCCTAAAGCTAAATTTCTCCGCTAGCAATCAACCTCTAAAACCAGTTGAGCAAACTCAGATAGCCAACTCAAGTAAGAGACAAAATATTGATGCAACACAATTCTTCTCTGCAATCCCAAACAAGAATCAAACCAATTCATACGCTAGCGTGTTAAAACAAAACCCACACCAACAAAGCAATGTAAATAATGAGCAGAAACACTCACTGCCCACCCAACAGCCAAGTACCCTTGAACATTTGCTTCAAACATTAATTAAAATATGAACCAATTCATGAACTCAATGCAAACAATGATGCAAGAAATGATGAAAAATCAATCGATGTTACTCCAAACATTGCTATCCAGACCATGAGTTGTCTCAAGATATGCCACTGGAACGCACCGTTTGGAGCTAATTCAATTCCTTGAATCCAGCCAAATCGACATAATGATGATATCTGAGACCCATTTCACTGACAAAAATTGCTACCAAATACCATATTACAAACTGTACACCACAAATCATCCGTATGGTAAGGCACGCGGAGGAACTGCCATATTGATAAAAAGCAGAATAAAACATCATGTTCTCGAAGATTTCAGTAGCGTCTTCTTACAAGCAACATCTATATGTCTTGAAGAATACATCTCTAAGCTAGTA
The DNA here is from genome assembly GCA_963854835.1 of Megamerina dolium. Classification (NCBI taxonomy): domain Eukaryota; kingdom Metazoa; phylum Arthropoda; class Insecta; order Diptera; family Megamerinidae; genus Megamerina; species Megamerina dolium. Next base: position 28,016,407 of record OY978527.1, on the reverse strand, counting down.
ATATCTGCGATATACTGTCCCCCAACTCTTGGTAGCAAATTCTTGGTTGCTGGCGATTTCAACGCCAAACACACTCACTGGGGCTCCCGATTAATAACTCCAAAAGGCAGAAGACTATGTTCAATCATTACTAACCACGGCTACGATGTTATTTCAAATGGTCAACCGACATATTGGCCGACGGACAAGAGAAAATACCCGATCTCATAGACTTTGGAGTCGCTAAAGGTTTGCAGATGGAAAATATCTCCACAGAGTGTAATTATAATCTATCATCTGACCACTCACCCACGGTAATATCTATAAAATCACCAAGCCCCAAAAGCAATTGTGTTAGAAAGAAAATAGACTGGTTAAAATTCAAGAAATATATAAATTCCCATCTTCCTCTGAGTACTGTATTAAGAAATGGACACGATGTACACTCAGCACTCGAAAAATTCAACCAGCTGCTCTCATTAGCTCTCAGCTCAGCCACCTGCACAAAGGTATGCAAGCAATCAAACTATAGCCCATACACACCAGCCGATATTGAATTGCTAGTAAGACAGAAAAGAAGACTCCGAAGACAATGGCAAGAATTCAGATCACCGAATCTGAAAACACAGCTACAGCACTGCACTCGAAAGTTAAAGCAAGCCTTAAAAAATAAAAACAACAAAGAGTTAGAAGAGCACATAGCGAAATTAACACCTGGTGAAGCGTCAGACTACTCTTTGTGGAAATCAGCAAAAAAATCAAATCGGCCAATTCTCACTGATTCCCCCATCCGTTTGAGTGACGGTAATTGGGCTAGAAGCAACTGTGAGAAGGGTTTGGCTTTTGCAAACCACCTAAAAAGTGTGTTTACACCCAATCCACCCTCTTCACAGTCCTCATTACCAATATTAACTTCTCAACCTTGCTCAATAACGCTCAAAATTAAAAAAAAGGACATATTCAAAGCAATTTATAAAGATTTAAACCCAAAAAAATCACCTGGTCCAGATATAATTACCGGTAAAATGATAAAAGAGCTACCTCCGGCTTCAGTAATTCATCTGATGCACATTTTCAATGCTATCCTTCGTATTAAATACTATCCCAAATGCTGGAAAACTTCAAAAATTATTATGATAGCAAAACCAGGAAAAGACCCTACAAAAGTTGCATCGTACAGACCTATCAGCCTCCTGCCTCTACTTTCTAAAGTATTCGAAAAGCTACTTGTCATGAATATAACTCCATTTATTAATCTCAACCAACTAATTCCTCAACATCAGTTTGGATTTAGAAAACAGCACGGCACAATAGAACAAGTCCACCGCATTGTAACTCTGATAAGGAACACTTTTGAAGAAAAAAAGTATTGCTCAGCTGTCTTTCTTGATATCACTCAAGCTTTCGATAAAGTATGGCACGATGGCCTTATTTACAAACTCAAACTATTACTGCCTGCAAATGTCTCCTCATTGCTTAGTAGCTACCTCACGAAAAGACAATTTCTCGTACATCACAAGGATTACACAACAAATCCATTGGATATTCACGCTGGCGTTCCTCAGGGAAGCGTTTTGGGCCCCTTACTGTATCTCTTATACACTACAGATATGCCCAGCAATAACTATACATTTATATCGACCTTTGCAGATGATACGGAAATATTGTGCACTCGCTCTAACCCCATAGAAGCTACTAAACTCCTGCAGACTCATATCGATTCTCTCGAAATCTGGCTAGCAAAATGGCGTATAAAAGTCAATGAATCAAAGAGCGTACATGTAACCTTCACGCTAAGGCCAGATACATGTCCCCCACTTAAAATTAATGGCCAATCAGTTCCACAATGTTCCTCAACAAAGTACTTGGGTATTTACCTCGACAGAAGGCTGACCTGGAAAAATCACATAGAGGCAAAGAAAACTCAGATCAAGCTTAAAATTCATCAGTTATGGTGGCTGATACACAAAAGATCAAAGTTGAATCTCGAATACAAAGTGCTATTATATAAAGCAATCCTGAAGCCAAACTGGACTTATGGTATTCAGTTTTGGGGCACCGCATCTCCCTCAAATATCGAAAAATTGCAGCGAATACAATCCAAGTGTCTGCGAATTATTGTAAACGCGCCTTGGTTGCAATGTCTTGCAGAAGCTACATTCAAAAATTACACAGTCATCCGAATCCCCTTGCTAGGCAATTGTTGCTGAACACGATTGCCTTAATATCAATAGTTGTGAAAAGCCCTCATGTTAATTCAATAAAATAAAATCAATTCAATCCACAAAACTCCCCCTTAAATCCGCCACAGGGAGCAGATAGAATTCGAAGCGAGCCAGATCGGACGACTACAGGTGTACTAGTGTGCTATAGAAACAGCATTCAACTTCGCTTTTACATATTTCTTCCTATGTTTTTCCATTCAATAATACAAAAGCCGGAACAACTGGCTGCCAAATAAAAACTAACTGATGAATCAGTCGGAAATTTAGTAAACGTGCCGTTTGATAGATGATAGCACACGATGGTCATATTAACTTCCCTCAGCAACGCTACTTGTATTCACACAAAGTAAGTCATTGATTGATCCTCATCACCGTAGATTGCATTTTGCAAAATCATTCACTCAAAAAATGTAGAAATTAACTGTGCAATATTGTTAAATTCAAAGCCCTTTTATATTAAATTCATGCAAATGGGGGGAAGAATGTTTCGTCGAATCCATATTAGAGTATGTATGTCGGATATGAAAAAGATTCTGTGGTATTCGGATTATGATGACTGAAAAATGGATAAGATTCGCCAAATGATTTTCGAAATATCACTATTTGCAAATGCTTTTCTTGCGTAAGATTGGTGAAATGGCAAACAAGCAAACCAAATTCACTGTCGTTGGTAAGAAATGATGCCAATTCAAAGAATAAATCTTTAAAAAATATTTCTTCAATTTTATACACTAGAAAATAAATACTTACTCTGGAATATTTTTTAATAACAATTAAAAAATCAGTGAAGAGAACCGTGTGATATTTACACATTAACTCTTACATATCCCGATTATTTGCTCAAAAAAGATCTACATCAGTACATTTTAATGAAAAAGCATAATGTGGGCGCCAAGTGATATATTATTTCTAACCTCAAAAACCTATGGAAAAGTAGAATCAAAACTATTTTAAAGTTAGAAAGGAACCTACGACTCAGCGACTCAAATTAAATAGAATGTGAAATTTTGACCCGTCGGACTACCAACTCTTTCTTCCGTGGGATTCTTACAGCTGAATACTTTGATATTTAGAGTGACGAAAAAATGTGTATCAAAATAATTCTTTGAAATATTTATTTTGATGGCAAATCCTACTATAATGGTTAGCTATACTTTAGCTAAGTACTATATAAACACACAGATTAAGAAATTGTAATTCGTAAATTATCATCATTCAATATGATGCATCCTTTGGTTGATTGGCTTTTGATTGTATTCACATAAAAATACATACCAAAATAATTGTACCATACTCTTTCGATATATCTGCTTACTTACCATATGAATAATATTCACTTTTTTGAATACTCACCATCAACATCGATTTCCTGTAACATTTCCTGCAATTCCTCGACTCGTGCAAATTGTCCCAATGAACGCATAACGGTACCAAGTTCTTCTTTCGTAATGCAACCATCGCCATCTTTATCGAATAGACGGAATGCTTCACGAAATTCTAAGAACACGAAAAAGCAAGGATGAACAAAAAATACAAATTGGGGAGAGAGAGCGAGAGAGAGAGAGATAGAGAGTGAGAGTGCAGAGAAAGAAGAAGAATTATTTTAAAAATTTAGCGCAGTGTTGACACAAAAATATAAAGAGTTCAGATATCAAGTAGGGAAAAATATTCTTAGCATCTTTCTAAATGGTGATGAAGTCAAAATCAAATTGATTTTATACATTTGTCTATTCTTTTTTCTTTGTAGCAAACAAATTGATTGCATTGTTTTTTCATTGCAATTGAAATCTATTGACATTTGCACATACATCATATTCAGGGTTATATCAAATAAGTGAGATTAAGTTGAATAAATATTGAATTGAATATTGAATCAATATTGATTAAGGTGCGGGTATATTTATGTATTTAAATAAAATAAGAAATGTAAAATTATCTCGTCTTGTATATATATATATATATATATATATATATATATATATATATATATATATATATATATATATATATATATATATATATATATATATATATATATATATATATATATATATATATATATATATATATATATATATATATATATATATATATATATATATATATATATATATATATATATATATATATATATATATATATATATATATATATATATATATATATATCGACTACTACTAACTTTGACGAGGTACTTTGTAAGTTATAGGGGTTTTAAAAGGGATAATTTAAAGGAGATTTTTAAGATAATTCTGAGGCTTAGTATGGAAGTTATATAAAAAGTAGTCGTGGCTTACCTCTTTCTTGTAAATCTAATTAATTTTGCAATATTAATCCACATCTTGGATTGGTTGGTTGGCCTGTATAGTTCGTAAGTTATAGCGGTTTAAATTTTTTTAAATTTTTGCAACTTTGTATGGTAGCCCCATTAAGAAGTGGGTGTGGCATATTAATTTTTTTTTTATTTCCGACTACGATATTAACCTAAGTATTAATTATGATTGTTCTAGACAGAAGGATGCAGAAGTTACAGCTATTTCAATTTAAAATAAATTCGGTCATTTTGTATGGGGGCTACTATAAACAGTGGGCGTGTCCCGACCATTTCCTGTGAGTTAGTTAGTTATTTCCGACTACCATATTAGCCGAAGTATTAATTATAATTGTTCTAGACAGAAGATTGCAGAAGTTACAGCTATTTCAATTTAAAAGAAATTCAGTCATTACGCATAGACAGTGGGCGTGGTTGGCCCATTTCTTGTGGGTCTACTTGCTCTTACAATACTAAAATACACCTTAAATCTGGCTGTTCTCTGGTAAATAGTGTGTAAGTTATGGTGCTTAAAATTTTTGTTTAATTCCCTCGACTTTGTATGGGAGCCCCAATAAGAAGTGGGCGTGGTACTCTGATTTCTTGCGAGATTATTACCATATTACCGTAAATATTAATTATAATTGTTCTAGACAGAAGATTGCAGAAGTTACAGCTATTTCAATTTAAAAGAATTTCAGTCATTACGTATGGGGACTACTATAAAGAGTGGGCGTGGTGGGCCCATTTCTTGTGGGTCTACTTGCTCTTACAATACTACAACACACCTTAAATCTGACTGTTCTCTGGTAAATAGTTTGTAAGTTATGGTGCTTAAAATTTTTGTTTAATTCTCTCGACTTTGTATGGGAGCCCTAATAAGAAGTGGGCGTGGCAGACAGACGGACGGACGGACGGACGGACATCGTTAAATCGAAAATTTAAGCGACGCTGATCACGAATATATATCTATATCTATATCTCCGGAGATTCCTTCAAGTGGTCACAAACATCTGACCGAAATGAATATACCTTGCATATTGCATTATGCAGGGTATAAAAATGAACAAAAGCTTACCCCATTTTTTTTTTAAATTATGGTACAATCATTGATGTCGATGAGCCACGAGTAGGTACTTGTTGAATAAAACTGTGTAATACTATTTTGTGGGTGTCGTAGCTCAGTGGTTAGTGCGTTGGTCTTCTGATCTGTAGGTCGTGTGTTCAATTCTCGGCTGAATCACAACATTTATATCGGAAAGCAATTGGGATTTCTTACGACAGTAACAATTTGCATGAAAAAGCTTCTAAAGAGTTCCATGACAAAGGTCAGAAGAAGTGATTTCAGAAGGCTTCTACCGTTCGGAACTGGCTAACATAAGAAGGTTCCTTCTAATACTGTCCATAAAATTAACATGCACAGCAGTACTGGAACAGAAGCTCGACCACAGCGCCCTTTGGGACTTATAAGTGCCGAAATATTATTTTATTTGTTACAATAATTTTTTCGCAGAATGAATGTATTTCATTTTAAGGACTTTCGAATTTTTCATATTCTTATCTAAAACTATATGAAATATGTCGAAAATACAATTTGAATGTACATTATATCAAAATTTTGTGAACATCTAACGTACAGTAGTAAATTTTTTCATAAATATTGGTACACAACAAAACGCATTCATTACGATTGCAATATTGGGCGCATCCATTTCATCTTGATTGCGTTTTAACAGTTGACATTTATACTTCATTGCCACGTAAAAAGTTTTTGGCATCAATTGTTTACAATCATGGAATGGGGCGACATCGAAAATCGTAGTTGATCTACTAAAATGCAACATGGGAAAAGGCGATATATTTCGAACGTTGCGACCATTTGGAATCATCAGCAATTTTGTGTATCGTGCTGTGAAATTGTTTGACTGAAAGCGATTAAAGCCGTGAAGAAACGAATCGACCGAAAACCGTTGCGAAAACAGAAAATCTTGTCGCGGGAAAAGCAAATTTCGCAAAAATCTATATCCATGAAGATTTGGGACTCAGCGCGTACATGCGACACACTGGACACCTGTTCACGGCCGCATTGGAGGGAAAACGCAAGCGAAAATCGAAAGCGTTACGCAGACGGTACGCTTACAGACAAATTCTGTTTACTGACGAGAAAATCTTCACCGTAGAAGAATCGTTCAATAAACAGAATGAGCGTGTGTATGCTCGGTCATCCAGAGAAGTATCCCAACTCATCCCGAGGATCCAAAGAGGCCTCTGCTCCAGCTCAAAAGGCAAAAACGACTCAACATTCCGGACTTCATATCAACGGATGATTGTCCAGCTGGTAGTCCAGACCTCAACCCGTTGGATTACAAGTTGTGGTCCATATTAAAGGGCATGGCTTGCTCTACTCGACACTCAAATATTTAGTCGTTGAGGCGCGCCCTTGTCCGTGCAGTGGACAATTTCCCATGCATGAAGTGCGTCTCGCAATTGATGAGTGGCCAGCTCGTCTCAAATCGTGTGGGAAGGCAAATGGAAGTCATTTCGCATAAGTTGTTCCAAGATTTGTAGCCATTGAATAACCAAATAAAAAGAAAAAAAAAAGTTTTGAAAAATATTAATTCGTTTTCATTTGGCGTCGATTTTTCTGTTATACCAATATTTATGACTTGACAGGTTATCCTTCTATCGTCCATTTTCATGAGTTTTTAGTCAATATTTTTGCATTGAACTGAACTGTCTAATGGTTAAAATATATATTCTGCAGTAAATTTCATAACGTATCGTCCAAGATGAAAAAAATTTTATTTTATGGCTTGTGTTTTTAAATTTCATTACTATACACACTGTATTTCGATGTTAAATTACAAAAACTCAAAACATGTTGCAGAGTGTAATACGATTATTTTTTTGAATACATCATTCTTTCATAAGGCAGATTGTACTTACATACATTATAATGCAGGAAGCACTACATTTAACCAGGTGTTGCGACCTACCTCTCATTTGCCCCTTTGATATGTAGCGGCGACTGTCGCCAGCTGTGGAATCATTTGAGTGTGAACGCTGTGAGAATTGACGCACTTTAATTTTGCGTTTGGTATGGCGTGTGACAATTCTGCTACCGCCATTGTTGTCATTGCTTAAGTATATATGACTTTCAACATTGTCACTTCGACTGGAAGAACTTTTACGTTGTGGTTGGTTTTGCTGTTGCGCCAAATGTTGTTCATCATAATAATCGTCTGCATACTCTTCACACTCATCATCGTCATCATCGCTGTCGTCGTCATCATCGACTACTGTGTCGTTATCGTCATTATCATCAACCTCGTCTTCTTCCTCGAAACAATCGTTCTCAGCCTCATCCTCCCTCTCCCCTTGTGCTCTAAAACGCTCATATACTGTATGTTCACTATGTTCCTCAACATAAGAGACTCTGACTCGAGTGTTGGCTGTGCATGTAATTGCTAGAATACTATCAGTGTTTACAGCATTAGCAACGCTTTTTGATTGGCGGTTTTGCTCTGTCCCATCATTTGGGCTATAATCACATGAGGAATCTGAATCCACATCGGAAATATATGCTGGATTTGTTCGTTGGTGTCTATTCTGTTGTTCGTGAGGTTCACATTGAAATTGTTGTTGCTCTTGTTGGTGTTTTTCTCGAAGTTTTCGTTTTCGCTGAACTTTTATTGATCCGCTGCTACTTGTTTTACCTTTTCTCGATGAGTGCGATTCTTCGGGGTTCGCGCTACACCCAATTGTTCTTCTCTTCTGTCGCTGACGCTGTTGCTTGGGCAGTACCGTTTTTGTGGTGGTTGCTGCTCCAGTCTCGTCTGCCATTTGTGGATCTCCGGCAGTTTGATCTATCATGTGCGATGATGTTTGAATTTGTTGTTCAGCGGCATCTGTATTCGGTTCCGTTTTAGTGGTTTCATCGACGCTAACTGAGGCGTTCCTCGTCTATATTATGAGAGAAATTTTGTTAAAAGTGGAGTACAAAAGAATGCGATTACAATATTACGTTTACAAGGAATTGTTTGCATAATTTTTAATAGCGTTGTCGAAATTATAAGTACTTTTTTCATAAAAGTAATTGATTTCACTACTAGTCGATATTAAATAATAGAATTATAATTAAAAATCAATTATGGCATACCTTACGCTAATATATTTATACAGGGTGACCATTATAAATTGACGCAGTTCCTTTTGAGTTATATTCAAAAGTATGTCAATTAAATCCACCCCTATTTAATCTGATTCTACGATTTAGAAATCGTAGAATGGTACACTTCAGCAGTTCTTGAACCATTTCAGTCCAGACTGTAATGTTGCGATGCCTTAGTACTACTCCTTAAATACTTTATACATAGTTATACCCATTCGATTTAAGTCGAGAAAATTAAGGTCAAATCTGCAGAACCGTCTTTAAACTATAGCACAATGGCATTTAAAGAAGCTGTTCTATCGAGTCTTATTCTAAGGAGAACGCTGGTATTAGAACCGGTCCTTAATAGGCTAAAGAAAAGATTATAAGGCAGTCTCTATATCCTGTATATAAAACAGCCTTTATATAGTATATACAAAAGCTTCTATACAGTCTATATAGTTTATAAAACAGTATCTATAAGACAACCTCTATATAGCAGATAATGCCCTCTATAGTCTATATAGTATATAATACCCTCTATATCCGCCATATAAAACAGCCTCTATATAGTATATATAGTCTATAATAGCCTCTATATAGTTTATATAGTATATAAGACATGGGTGCCGTAGCTCAGTGGTTAGTGTGTTGGCCTTCTGATCTGTAGGTAGTGGTTCAATCCCCGGCTGATGCATAACAAATTTAATATCGAAAAGAATTTTCTTTCGAACGGTACCCACCTGGGGGCAAGCAATTGGTAATTCTTCCGACAGTTACAACTGAAGAAAGCTTCTAAAAGAACTCTGTGACAAAGCTCATAAAAAGTGATGTCACAAGGGTTCTGCCGTTCGGAACCGGCTAAAATAAGTAGGTCCCTTCTAATACTGTCCAAAATTAGCACGCACAACAGTAATGGAAGAGAATCTCGGCCAATGAGACCTTCGGGGCTTTAAGTGTCCACATATTTAATTTATTTTTTTTTGTACTATATAAGACACCCTGCACATAAGACACGCTGTATATATGACACCCTGCACATAAGACACGCTGTATATATGACACCCTGCACATAAGACACGCTGTATATATGACACCCTGCACATAAGACACGCTGTATATAAGACACCCTGCACATAAGACACGCTGTATATAAGACCCCCTGCACATAAGACACGCTGTATATAAGACACCCTGCACATAAGACACGCTGTATATAAGACACCCTGCACATAAGACACGCTGTATATAAGACACCCTGCACATAAGACACGCTGTATATAAGACACCCTGCACATAAGACACGCTGTATATAAGACACCCTGCACATAAGACACGCTGTATATAAGACACCCTGCACATAAGACACGCTGTATATAAGACACCCTGCACATAAGACACGCTGTATATAAGACACCCTGCACATAAGACACGCTGTATATAAGACACCCTGCACATAAGACACGCTGTATATAAGACACCCTGCACATAAGACACGCTGTATATAAGACACCCTGCACATAAGACACGCTGTATATAAGACACCCTGCACATAAGACACGCTGTATATAAGACACCCTGCACATAAGACACGCTGTATATAAGACACCCTGCACATAAGACACGCTGTATATAAGACACCCTGCACATAAGACACGCTGTATATAAGACACCCTGCACATAAGACACGCTGTATATAAGACACCCTGCACATAAGACACGCTGTATATAAGACACCCTGCACATAAGACACGCTGTATATAAGACACGCTGTATATAAGACACCCTGCACATAAGACACGCTGTATATAACACACCCTGCACATAAGACACGCTGTATATAAGACACCCTGTACATAAGACACGCTGTATATAAGACACCCTGCATATAAGACACGCTGTATATAAGACACCCTGCATATAAGACACGCTGTATATAAGACACCCTGCATATAAGACACGCTGTATATAAGACGCCCTGCATATAAGACACGCTGTATATAAGACACGCTGTATATAAGACACCCTGCATATAAGACACGCTGTATATAAGACACCCTGTATATAAGACACCCTGCATATAAAACACGCTGTATATAAGACACCCCGTATATAAGACATCCTGCATATAAGACACCCTGCATATAAGACACCTTATATATAAGACAACCTGCATATAAGACACCCTGCATATAAGACACCCTGCATAAAAGACACCCTGCATATAAGACACCCTATATATAAGATACCCTCTATATAAGACATTCTGCATATAAGACACCCTGTATATAAGACACCCTGCATATAAGACACCCTGTGTATAATACACTCTGTATTTAGGACACCCTGCATATAAGACACGCTGTATATAAGACACCCTATGTATAAGACACCCTGTATTTAGGACACCCTGCATATAAGACACGCTGTATATAAGACACCCTGCATATAAGACACCCTGTGTATAAGACACCCTGTATTTAGGACACCCTGCATATAAGACACGCTGTATATAAGACACCCTGTATATAAGACAGCCTGCATATAAAACACCCTGCCAATAAGGCACCTTATATATAAGACACCCTGCATATAAGACACCCTGCATATAGGACACCCTGCATAAAAGACACCCTGCATATAAGACACCCTATATATAAGATACCCTCTATATAAGACATTCTGCATATAAGACACCCTGTATATAAGACACCCTGCATATAAGACACCCTGTGTATAATACACTCTGTATTTAGGACACCCTGCATATAAGACACGCTGTATATAAGACACCCTATGTATAAGACACCCTGTATTTAGGACACCCTGCATATAAGACACGCTGTATATAAGACACCCTGCATATAAGACACCCTGTGTATAAGACACCCTGTATTTAGGACACCCTGCATATAAGACACGCTGTATATAAGACACCCTGTATATAAGACAGCCTGCATATAAAACACCCTGCCAATAAGGCACCCTCTATATAAGACATTCTGCATATAAGACACCCTCTATATAAGACATTATGCATATAAGAAACCCTGCATAAAAGACACCCTCTATATAAGACATTCTGCATATAAGACACCCTGTGTATAAAAAAAGAAAAAGCAAGGATGAACAAAAAATACAAATTGGGGAGAGAGAGCGAGAGAGAGAGAGATAGAGAGTGAGAGTGCAGAGAAAGAAGAAGAATTATTTTAAAAATTTAGCGCAGTGTTGACACAAAAATATAAAGAGTTCAGATATCAAGTAGGGAAAAATATTCTTAGCATCTTTCTAAATGGTGATGAAGTCAAAATCAAATTGATTTTATACATTTGTCTATTCTTTTTTCTTTGTAGCAAACAAATTGATTGCATTGTTTTTTCATTGCAATTGAAATCTATTGACATTTGCACATACATCATATTCGAGGTTATATCAAATAAGTGAGATTAAGTTGAATAAATATTGAATTGAATATTGAATCAATATTGATTAAGGTGCGGGTATATTTATGTATTTAAATAAAATAAGAAATGTAAAATTATCTCGTCTTGTATATATATATATATATATATATATATATATATATATATATATATATATATATATATATATATATATATATATATATATATATATATATATATATATATATATATATATATCGACTACTACTAACTTTGACGAGGTACTTTGTAAGTTATAGGGGTTTTAAAAGGGATAATTTAAAGGAGATTTTTAAGATAATTCTGAGGCTTAGTATGGAAGTTATATAAAAAGTAGTCGTGGCTTACCTCTTTCTTGTAAATCTAATTAATTTTGCAATATTAATCCACATCTTGGATTGGTTGGTTGGCCTGTATAGTTCGTAAGTTATAGCGGTTTAAATTTTTTTAAATTTTTGCAACTTTGTATGGTAGCCCCATTAAGAAGTGGGTGTGGCATATTAATTTTTTTTTTTATTTCCGACTACGATATTAACCTAAGTATTAATTATGATTGTTCTAGACAGAAGGATGCAGAAGTTACAGCTATTTCAATTTAAAATAAATTCGGTCATTTTGTATGGGGGCTACTATAAACAGTGGGCGTGTCCCGACCATTTCCTGTGAGTTAGTTAGTTATTTCCGACTACCATATTAGCCGAAGTATTAATTATAATTGTTCTAGACAGAAGATTGCAGAAGTTACAGCTATTTCAATTTAAAAGAAATTCAGTCATTACGCATAGACAGTGGGCGTGGTTGGCCCATTTCTTGTGGGTCTACTTGCTCTTACAATACTAAAATACACCTTAAATCTGGCTGTTCTCTGGTAAATAGTGTGTAAGTTATGGTGCTTAAAATTTTTGTTTAATTCCCTCGACTTTGTATGGGAGCCCCAATAAGAAGTGGGCGCTGTATATAAGACACCCTGTATATAAGACACCCTGCATATAAGACACCTTATATATAAGACACCCTGCATATAAGACACCCTGCATATAAGACACCCTGCATATAAGACACCCTGCATATAAGACACCCTATATATAAGATACCCTCTATATAAGACATTCTGCATATAAGACACCCTGTATATAAGACACCCTGCATATAAGACACCCTGTGTATAAGACACTCTGTATTTAGGACACCCTGCATATAAGACACCCTGTGTATAAGACACTCTGTATTTAGGACACCCTGCATATAAGACACGCTGTATATAAGACACCCTGTATTTAGGACACCCTGCATATAAGACACGCTGTATATAAGACACCCTGTATTTAGGACACCCTGCATATAAGACACGCTGTATATAAGACACCGTGCCAATAAGGCACCCTCTATATAAGACATTCTGCATATAAGACACCCTGCATAAAAGACACCCTCTATATAAGACATTCTGCATATAAGACACCCTGTGTATAAGACACCCTGCATATAAGACACGCTGTGTATAAGACACTCTGTATTTAGGACACCCTGCATATAAGACACGCTGTATATAAGACACCCTATGTATAAGACACCCTGTATTTAGGACACCCTGCTTATAAGACACGCTGTATATAAGACACCTTGCATATAAGACACCCTGTGTATAAGACACCCTGTATTTAGGACAACCTGCATATAAGACACGCTGTATATAAGACACCCTGTATATAAGACAGCCTGCATATAAGACACCCTGCCAATAAGGCACCCTCTATATAAGACATTCTGCATATAAGACACCCTGCATAAAAGACACCCTCTATATAAGACATTCTGCATATAAGACACCCTGTGTATAAGACACCCTGTATTTAAGACAACACCCTGTGTATAAGACACCCTGTATTTAGGACAACACCCTGTATATAAGACACCCTGTATATAGGGCACCCTTTATATAGGACACCCTGTATATAAGACACACTATATATAAGACACTCTGTATATAAGACACTCTGTATATAATTTCAGTCTGTATATAAGACACCCTGTATATAATACAGTCTGTATATAATACAGTCTGTATATACGACACCATGTATGTACACCGGGTATTTGGACCGGTTCCTGTTCTCAAAGGCGTGTGAAAAGTTTTTATAAAGCTTCAATTTAAAAAAAAGAATATTTTTGTTATAAAGAAAATAAATAAATATATTACTTAATTCCTTAAATAATATTTCTGTGACAAAAATTTAATATAAATAAAATATGTATATGGAACTGAACTGAGCTGCGACCTAGCGGTACTTTGCAAATTTTTCGTCTGCTCTTTTGATACAGTTTTTGCTATTTTCGGGGTCGACTTTCAGTTCTGTTGGAATCGTTTTCGTCTTCCTATTGCGCAATATTTTTCTTATTGAAATTTTGATCAAACGTGAAAATTATAATATTTTAAGGATATTTGAAACAGGGAAGTGTGCAAAATTGCAACCTGCAACTTGCAGCTGGTTGAAACTTTTTTCCGCTCTCTATCTCCAAACTCAACAGTTTCATTCTTCATATTTTCTTTATATAGGTATATTTTAATGGGGATTCTCAAATATTATGATGAAAAACTGAAGTCAAATTAAAAGAGAGCCATATTCTATATGGCATATATTATATAGTACTTTGCTCTATACTTACCATTAGTTGCCTTATTTCCCTGGCAATTGTTGTACCAGCGAAAAAATGATTAACTACCGTAAAAAATCTTTTTCCTTCCAACGTGGCGGTGTTAAATGTATTTCGTTGATGGTGAGAATTGTTATTGCTATTGTAATTGTTTTACGCTGGATAATATTTAGTGATGATAAAATTATTGTTGATAGTATATACTGTACTTATGGAACTATTTGAGTTCATCCGGTCATACCCCTTTTTATAGATGTTGCTGCTGCTACTGATGTTCAACTTGAGTTGCTCTAATTGACAACACACATTATGTGTCAATTATTTGTGCTGTTACTGTTGATAATAATCAGAGTAATTGGCAACATTGGTTCATATGCAGAAACACACACACACACACGGATAGCTTTATAACATCATAAAAGGTTGACTTTGAATAGCGTCAAGCAAAGAACCAGCGATAATTTAATTGTTTTGTACTGAATATATTTGTGGATTTAATTTTTTTTTTTTATTTTTTCATTTGTGTGCTGAAAAGAAATTAATGAAAATGAATTCAATTTATGACGATACTATTTATGCAGATTATGTAAAGTACTTTTGTATTTTAATTAATAGTATTATAGCGATAATCAATTAATTCTAGTTATAATTATGGCTTTTGCTTTTCATTATTTTTATTGTTTTTATTCTGTATTGTTATTATATCACTTAACAAAGAGTTCATTACCAAAATTGACCAAATACAATAATATAGAAACTACAACCCATTTTCACCATGGATAATAAACGGGTAATTAAGTACCTAATAAAATGAAAAGTACCAGCTGAAATTCATTAACACTCAAATTATTCAAATTTAATATGAAGGGTAGCAATTTAACTAGCATATTTACTACAATAGCTGAAAGTCCTTTCAAAGCGATAAGTGGTACTATTTAATTACAAATTCAATGTAAATAAAAGAAATTTATTGAAGAATTACTTTGTTAAGTGCACATCTTATCGTCATTATTTATGAGTTTAAAATGTAGTATAATTCAATAGATATTTACCAAACACTTTATATAACTGTTGTTGACAATGGCACAAAAAAAAACAGAAAATAAAAATAAATATAATAAAACAATCGAGGAATAAGATAAGAATGAATTACAATTATTGATTTATCGTTTTATGTATAAGAAGATGAAATAATGTATTGTACATAAGTAGATAGGTAATGCAATAAAACTTATGTCAGTGATTCTCTAATATTTCTGACGTTGGTCTAAAAACAAAAAATGCAGCACCATTGGACAATAAAATATGGTAAGGTCATTTTATACAGGTAGACTAGACAGCACTAGAACTTTGCGATTAATCATTTTGCAAAATAATCTGATTAATAAAAATTTTGATTAATAAAAATTTTTCGATTAATAAATCAAATAACAAATTATTGCAATAAAACCCAACTTCTGCTGGTAGAATCAACTTCCCATTGGAAATTACGCCAACTATTTCGACGAAGTCTCTTTTTGAATAAAGTTGTGTTTGGGCGAATATTCAGTCGTAATTACTATGTATTCAATGTTATATTACATATCAGCCCCTAAACGAGTAGTCCAATATTTCTAAAAGATCATACGGATTGACCGAGTACATTTGAGTACTTGTAACTCAAGAACAACTTTCACTCTCCCAAAAAAAGATAATTTTTTGAATATATGAGAAAGTTGCAAAAAAAATCGTGTTTTAAAAGTGTAGGATAAATTTACCCTAACAGGACTGGGATAAACTTTTCATTTATCGTGGGAAATCTCTTTAGTTCTTATTTCCTTTGGCTTTCATGGAACTAAAAAATGTCAACAACAACTTGTCAGTCTTTCAAATTTGTTGTAGATCTTACCAGTACAAATGTGTAGCTTGTAAATCATGTAATATTAGTTCCCATGCATTTTTAGAATTTGTTCACCTTACTGCCGGTTATTAAGAAACACTGGTCTATTGAACTATAGTATATGTAGAATGAGGCATTGTTTGATGTTGTTATTGCTGTATATTCTTATGTTAAAGTATTGTAGAAAAGCACTACTTTAGTATTAAAATAATAAAAACTGAATGTATTTTATAGCTATTACATTATTTTATCTTACATTTTTCTCTCTCTTGTACTCTTGTAGTATTAAAATATATTTAAAATAAAATTTTTTTTGAGAGGAAATAAGATTTTTCTTCTAGAAACTCGAGTGCCATGCAAATTGCAAATTTGTGGTGCAAGAGTTGCATATTACTCATACAGATAGTTGTTGATTGGAATTATAGTTTTTCTCAGTGCCATTTATTGTTTCTTTTCTTTTCTCTTCTCATGGATGAATTTTGAACAAGCGATAGAAGTTCATAACCCATACTCAAAACGTTTTATTATTGTTTTCGTTTTTTTTTTATGTGAAACTTTAATAGATGTGACTCATAAATAAGAATATGGTTCATTGGCTATTATTATTATTTTATATTTATATAGAGAAAAGAGTATTTATGAACTACTGAGAATCAAGATAGAATGCCTTCTTGCCTAGAAACATCAAAAGGCAAGTGTAATGTTATTTTTAACGGCTACTTTTAATTTTATTTATGCTTCTTCCTACTTCAAAAACTGAGCGTACAAACGTGCGAATATTAACCAGAAACTTTCTTTTCCGCATGGTTATCGTATGGCTCGAAGGAATTATTTACTCATTGAACTGCGCAATTTGAATTCGAAATACCTTTACATTTGTATAGGTTTTAAAAATATTACGCAATATCGAAACTACACTAATTTCAAGGGCAGTTTACTAATACAGAATAACTAAATTTCAATTTAAAAAAATACTCTCGAATAGTCTAAACTTGAAGTGAAATATAGTTTGCAGTGATTTACAAAATAATCTGGAAGAATTCATTTTGGTTAGAAGTTTAAAATTCTCAAAAAGGGATTTGCTTTGTTTGTTTGATTAAATTTCTTTATTTCAAGAGATTAATTGAGAACTTGTTTTTCCATTTTTTAAGTGACCGCTCCATTGGAGTTTTTTTTTTTTTTGGAGACCCCTTGGTTTTTTTTCAGAAATATTCTTATTAGAGACACCATACGTTTTTCAATATGAACTTTTTTTTTCTTTATCGAACATTTTTTCAAACATAAGGTAAACAGCGGCGATAGAAGATTTGCATATACACAAAGAATGCAAACTAAAAACAAATTCAAGAACGTTGAAATTTCAACTATGCTTATTTTATAAATAAGAACATGCTGATTGAGTAAATATCAAAGAAAGATTTGTTCATCTCCCATTTCAAATGACAGAATACAATAAATGATAGAATAGAGGATACGTAATGTATAATAATAATAAAAAAAAAAATAAATATGTGGCCGAGCTTCTCTTCCATTACTGTTGTGCGTCTTAAATTTGGACAGTATTAGAAGGGACCTACTTATTTTAGCCGATTCCGAACGGCAGAACACTTGTGACATCACTTTTTCTGAGCTTTGTCACAGAGTTCTTTTAGAAGCTTTTTCATGGCAAGTTGTTACTGTCGGAAGAATTGCCAATTGCTTGCCGACAGGTGGGTACCATTCGAAAGAAAAATCTTATCGATATTAAATTTGTTATGCATCAGCCGGGGATTGAACCAAGACCTACAGATCAGAAGGCGAACACACTAACCACTGAGCTACGGCACCGTACGGCAATATTCACACTAATATTCATAATAAAAACAATAAAACACATTTAGAATATAAAAAATTTCGTTTTTAAATTCTTAAATTCAATTTTGAAATATATAAAATAAAAATGGGAAATTGTACAGAGTTGGAGTTAGAAAGAATGGTGAATGCGTTCATTGTATTTTTGAAGCCTAGCAAGAATGGGATTGATATTTATCAAATCCCACCCTATACTGAATGGGAAAGTGTGCTAATTTTATGCTTTTTAGAATGATAAATGGTTCAATTATTTTAGAGCTCTGTTCCATATTACTTTTGAGAGCATTTGGGTATAAATTAAAATAAAAAAAATGGCCTTACTGGCTGGGACCGACCAAATTATACCCTGCATATGTAGAGGTATATATAAAAAGTTTGCTCGTATATCCATTCTTTTCTTCCACTACTTTGTATCGGAGCTACATTAAGAACCAGGCTACCTCACCAATTTTTGAGGAATAATTTCTGCCTATAATACTAAACTACCTAGGTTGCAATGGGTTGACCTAGGCGTAGTATTTAGTAAGTTATGGGTGTTTTAATGTTTAATATAAATCCGAGATTTTGTACGGAAGCTATATAAAAAGTGGGCGTGGCTTACCTCTTTCTTGTATATCTAATTCATTTTTCAATATCAATCCACTCCTTAAATTTGGTTGGCCTTCGCTGAATAGTTCGTAAGTTATAGCGGTTTAAATTTTTTTTAATTTTCCAAATTTTGTATGGAAGCCCCATTAAGAAGTGGGTGTGGCATGTTGATTTTTTGTCAGATTATTTTCAACTACCATATTAGCCGAAGTATTAATTATAATTGTTCTAGACAGAAGTATGCAGATGTTACAGCTACTTCAATTTAAAAGAATTTCACTCATTTTGTACAGGGGCTACGATAAACAGTGGGCGTGGCGCGCCCATTTCCTGTAAGCCTAGTTGCTCATACAATACTAATCCATGCTGCAATAAACAGCGGGCATGGCGCGTCCATTTCCTATGAGCCTAGTTGTTCGTACAATGCTTTTCCATACCTTAAATCTCGTTGTCCTACGCTAAATGGTTTGTAAGTTATGGAGCTTAAAAGTTTTAGTTTAATTCCCTTGACTTTGTATGGGAGACTCATGAAGGAGTGGCCGTGGCACACTGATTTTCTGCCAGATTATTTCCGACTACGATATTAATTTAAGTGTCAATTATGGTTATTCTAGGCAGAAGATTGCCGAAGTTATAGCTGTTTCAATTTAAAATTGGTATGGGGGCTACGATAAACAGTGGGCGTGGTGCGCCCATTTCCTGTGAGCCTAGTTGCTCATACAATACTAATCCACACTGTAGGATCGTGAGGTTTTTCACGACCGCGAAATATATATTGAATATATACCGAGAAAGCGAATGTTAGCGAATATTAGCGAATGTCAAGTGTATAATAAAAAGACCGATGCGCTTCGGTTGACTTCAAAAACGGTAATGAATTTAATATTTAAATTACAAGTTGCAGTTGCCCTCTTATGGCATGAATATGTATGAATGCACATAAAGTGTGAGTGTAACAACAAGTGTGAGTATGGTACATATGAATGCATAAAGAATATGAGTGTAACAACAAGTGTGAGTATAGTACATATGAATGCATATAAAGCGTAAGTATAACAATAAGAGTGAATATAGTACATGTGAATGCATATAACTTATATGATATAATAATGAGAGCTACAGTATGTCTTAAATGTGACCGAACATCCCGGCCCCATTGAAAGAACTTTCAAACAGGTAGTAATGCTAATTTATGAATAGGGCGTCTAATGATTCCTCTCGCTGTGCGCACGTCCACTACTCGTATGCGAGTATCCTTTCCAGGGATGCTATTGACGACTCTACCTAATTGCCAGCGTAGCGGTGGAACGTTGTCTTCATGTATGATGACCATGGCGTCATTCGCTATGTTTGGGTGTTCAGCTGACCATTTAGTTCGCATCTGCAGCTCGTTTATGTAGTCGTGCGACCAGCGGGACCAAAATACTTGTTTGATGCTGCAGATTCGAGCCCATCGATCAAGGTGATTTATGTTTTCCGAGACTGATCGTTCTGGAAGGGATTTGAGTGCGCTGCCAATAATGAAGTGACCTGGTGTTAGAGCTTCATAATCGCTTGGATCGTTGGAGAGTGGTGCTATTGGTCTAGAGTTGAGAATCGCTTCGATTTCGACCATGACTGTGGACAACTCTTCAAACGTCATTCTAGTGTTCCACAGGCTACGATTCAGGTGACCCTTGGCAGATTTGACAGCGGCCTCCCAAATACCGCCGAAATGAGGTGCTCTGGGAGGAATAAATCTGAAATTTATGAATTCATTAGTGCAAAAATTTATGATGGAGTTTCGGTGCTCCTCTTTGAATAGGAATGTCTTCAAATCGTTCAGTTTATTGCACGCGCCAACAAAATTGGTCGCGTTGTCGCAGAAAATATCAGAAGGTAAACCACGTCGTCCAATCATGCGTTTCAGTGATGCCAGAAAGGCATCTGTCGAGAGATCCGAAACAACTTCTATGTGTATAGCTTTAGTAGCTAGACACACAAATATAGCTATGTAAGCTTTGTTGGGTGCCTTGCCTCGGATGCGAAGATAAACATTGACAGGACCGCAGAAGTCGATGCCACAGCGCGCGAATGGACGAGACGAAGTTAAACGCTCCACTGGCAAATTACCCATTATTTGTTGCAGCAACTTCGGTTTGTATCTGACGCAGTGGATACAATTTCGAACAGTTCTCCTTGCTACGTCACGCGCATTGACGATCCAAAAATTAAGACGAATTAAAGCTACCAGTGCCTTAGGTCCGGCATGATAGTTGATAATATGTAAATGATGAACGTAGCGAACGACGAATTGACATTTGCCAGGGAGCAAAATAGGATGCCTTTGAGTTTCAGGAATGTCTGCCAACTGGAGTCGCCCACCGACCTTTAGTAGTTCGAATCCTCCAGTAGACTCGATGAATGGATTTAGATACCGCAACGTGCCCTTTGCCATCGACTCTCTCTGCAGCAACCGAAGGTCCTCAGCATAGTGTTGTTGTTGTATATTCCATACGATGCACAGCAAGGCATGATGGAGCTCTTGCGCGGAGAGGGGTCCCACCTCGAAGTTGTCCGGTGCCGATCGATGCTGCAACTTATAATAAAAGCGAAAAAGTAGAGCAATTAATCTAATGCTACGAATGTATGAACTGGATTTATCAATGGTTTCTAGGATAAAGTTTGAAGTTACTGCCATCGTGAATGCTGACTTCCGTTTCTCCCTTTCCACGACTTCCATATTAATGTTACCATGACATTCATCGGGCCATTTGTGCGCGTGGTTATACAAAAATGAAGAGCCAGTGAACCAATTTGACTTCGCCAGCTCTTCTACTGTGCTGCCTCTGGAAACAATATCAGCTGGATTATTGTGTGTAGGTACATGTCTCCAATTAGCGCCAGCTGTCAACTCCTGAATCTCAAATACTCTATTGCCAACAAATGTAGAGAGAGTGGCTGAATGCATTCGAAGCCAATGTAGCGCTATCTGGGAATCTGTCCAAAGATAACTAGAGAATCCGTGATTAGAAAAAAGTGATTTAATTTTTGTGAGAAGCCGTGCGAGTAGTAAGGCGACACAAAGTTCCATCTTCGGTAAGGATTGTTTCTTAATAGGTGCAACTCTTGATTTTGCGATAACGGGGTACACGCGTATGTTGCCTGCACGTATAGATTGCGCGTATAGATTGCGCAACCATATGCACGAATTGATGAGTCGCAAAATCCGTGAAGTTGAAATGATTCTACATCTGCTGATAAACAATATCTCGGAACCTTGATTAACGGAAGGTTCGACAAACTGTTGATAAAATTGGTCCATGCCAAGTAAATGTTCTGGGTAACAGATTCATCCCAATCCAGTTTAGATAGCTATAACTCTTGAATTATAATTTTTGCAACAATACTCACCGGAGCCAGGAGACCAAGAGGATCAAAAAGTGAAGCTGCAATCGACAAAATATATCTTTTTGTGATTCGGTTGGTGAGATGTTGCTTTGGTTCGAAAGTAAAGAGAAAGGAGTCACTACTCTGGTCCCATTTGATACCAAGTGTACTCGTAACGGAATTATCCAGATTCAGATCCTTTACAGCACTGACATCTCTAAACTGCGGGTGGTTGGAATGCCATTTCGCAAGCTCAAAACCGCCGAACTTCAGTAATTCGCAGGTCTCATATTTTATGCGTGAAAGCTCATCGATGGAATCGGCGCCATAAAACGAAGATTTAACGACCCTTGAGCCAACTTGAAATTTCGATGCGTATTGATCAGCTAAATAAAACAGGCTTTGTACAGCAAGATATGGCGCGGCTGCCATTCCATAAGTGACCGTATTGAGTTGATACGTACTAATCTCCTTTGTAGGCGAATCTCTCCACAGTATGTACTGGAAATTTCGATGTTCTTGGCTAATGAGCACTTGTCTGTACATTTTGACAATGTTGCACTGCTCGCTCTGCAGTGTTGGTCCGACCATTTGTATGTCGTTGAGTGACCTTTGCGAAGTGGTACGGCAAGATGCGTCGAAGACGACCCTCAATTTTGTCGAAGTGCTTGATGGTTTGGGTTTTCAACGATAGTCATATGCCCCAAGTTCTCATACTCCTCCATGAAGGCGACATATTGAGCTCGCAGATCCAGCGACTGCGAAAGACGACGTTCTTGTGATATAAAACGGCGAAGAGCGGTGGTATATGAAGCACCCAAACAAACTGGATCATCTTTAAATGGTAGTTTGACTATTATTCTACCAGTCGAACTGCGTGAGACTGTATCAGTGTACAAACGTTCGCAACTGTTTTGCTCACGAGTCCACTCATGCACAGTAGGAGTAACTTCTTCAAGATTCCAAAACCGTTCTAGTTTTGCATTTAGTGAATCATCACATGCCACCATACATAGTGACCTAGTGTCGTTAATGGTTGATTCGTAGCGTCCGGAAACAACCCATCCAAGTAGCGTCTTCTGCAAGACTGGAAAGTTGTCGCCAAGTTTGATTTGACCGACCGATAATAGGCTGAAGAAACTTTCAGTACCTAGAAGTAAATCAATTCGTTTAGATTTATAAAATTCTTCATCAGCGAGTTCAATATTTGGTGGAATATGCCAGGATGAGATATCGATTTCCATTTCCGGTTGATATGCAATGCTTGAAGTGACGCAAAATTCTAGAGGTAACTCGAAGCCATTTGTACGCGATTTAATATTCGTTGAAGTTTTATATTTTATATTTGTCGACGACTTGCCAATGCTGCAAATCTCGACGTTATGTTTGCTTCTTGGTAGTAGAAGCCTTTGACAAAATTCATTGGTAACGAAATTTACCTGAGAACAGGAGTCGAGTAAAGCTGTACCCTGTCTATAGATGCCTGAGGCATCACGAACCAGAACATTGGCCGTAGCAAGAATAATTTGGTTTAATGACGAACTGTTCGACTCCGACCGTAAGTTGTTCATATGAGTGTGTGTGTGGCAGCCCGATTTGAGATCGATGGATAACCGGGACCTGCTGGCGATTGAGGCGAAGAATTTGCTGATATAGAAGATTCAGGCGTAGTTGATGTAGCACGGTGAAGTAGGCTATGATGTTGTCGTGAACAAACCTTGCATCTATGTGACGACGGGCAATTGGAAAGTTGATGCCCCTTTGCAAGGCAGTTAAAACAAAGTCCTATCCCTTTAACTTGTTCAAAACGTTGAATGGCATTTAAAGACTTAAATCGATCGCAATTAAAAACTTTATGGCTCCCACTCGAGCATACAGCGCATGTTGAATTCGAAAGTGTAAATGCATGAGTACGCTGTTTATTGTTACCCTTCGAGGGTTTACTAATTGTCAGCACTTGCGGCGCGAAGACGTTATGTGCCGTAAGGGACTCCAGATATTGGCAGTGTCTTTCTAACACATTTGTAAACTCCTCCCATGAGGGTAGTTTACTAAAATCCAACGACTGCTTCCACTGTTTCTTCGTGTCATTGTCAGCCTTATTTAAAATTATATATATTAACATTGCGTCAGTAATTTGTTTCTCAGTACCCAAAGATTGCAGAGAACCAAAAAGGGCAGAGGCGTTGTCAACGAGACTTCTCAATTCAAAGCAACTGGCTTTTGAAACCGAAGGCAGCTCAAATAGTGAAGAAATATTTTCCAAGAAAATAAGTGTTGGATTATCAAAACGAGCCCTGAGTCTTTCCAATGCCTTGGGGTAATTTTCATTAGTGACTTGAAATGCATTCACTGTTTCCAACGCTTGGCCGTGGAGGCAATTACGCAAGTGGTTAAACTTCTCAATGTTGGAAAGGCTCAGCTCACGGTCAATAATTTGCTTAAAAGAAGTTATAAAATTTCTATATTCGGAGTATCTTCCACTAAACGAGGGTAATTTCAATTGAGGCAATTTTGAACTGGACTGTACTATGCAAGTGGAATCCGATAGTGTTGCGTTTGGGTCTTGACTCAATTGTGACTGTATACTTAACTTCGTATTGACATAAAGCTCCTCCAAGTCACCGCGGACATCGTCTTCGCTATCTAATTCTTCAATTTTAGTTTGTGTTGAAAGAATTTGCTTAAAGTAGGATTCGAGGATTCCGAGGCGACACTTGTATTCTGCTGTTGAAAGGAGCTGTCCATCTGGCTTTAAACTATCATCGACCATATGTTTTATGCGAGCAATACTTCTTTTAGTATTGGCACGAGATTGTTTTAATTTTTCCAAAGACATAATGAAATTAAACGATTGAAAATTAATAACTTACTAGGTGAAGTATGAGTATTGGCAGCAAGTTTGCGTATAAATGAATGTATTAATTG
The DNA here is from genome assembly GCA_963854835.1 of Megamerina dolium. Lineage (NCBI taxonomy): Eukaryota > Metazoa > Arthropoda > Insecta > Diptera > Megamerinidae > Megamerina > Megamerina dolium. The sequence goes on along the minus strand of OY978527.1, from coordinate 27,991,029 downwards.
AGCAGCAAGCGATGTAAATTGATGCGCAAATAACACGATGACAACTGTTCCACTGCAAACAAAAGTGTAGATGATCCAAGCGCAACTTGCGCCGATGCCTAATACGTATCAATTACACGTTTGGTTATACGATGAGACGAAGAATTACTGCAACAACAGGTGATTGAGTGCAAGTGACTCCCAAGTGCTACGCGTCGATGATACGAAGAAGAGAGAGAGAGCGATGGCAAAGGCGAGATTACAGCAACGATGAAGCTGAATGTTGAGTATGTAAGTAATAATGTGCGCGCTCATCCAATACATAAGCGCAGCAGCAAGTGGTCGAGTTCGACGCCTGCAGCGCAGTAGAAACGTTGTGTAGGGCAAAGCAGCGATGTGGCGTGAGCGACAACAACAAAAAGGCGTACGAGCAACGGTAACGGCTTTACACTGTTTGTTAGTGTTGCGACAGTTACATTAGGCAATGAGGAATCACATCGACAAATTTGTGATTCGCACTGGCAAATTTGGTACAGTTCCTTCAAAGGGTACCAAATTTCGATGAAGCTGATGATTACTGGGTTCGACGATAATGATGATGATGACGATGCACCGATTTAGGTGTCTTGATGAAAAATCGAACGAAAATCACAGGTCACCGAATGCGCGAAATGTAATGTTTTTTTTTTTATATATACACGTTTTGCGATTACCGAATCGAGAGCACGAACCGACAACCACGATATTTTAATCAAATGTTAGAAAATTCGTGCCCCACGTTGGGCGCCAAAAAATGTAGGATCGTGCGGTTTTTCACGACCGCGAAATATATATTGAATATATACCGAGAAAGCGAATGTTAGCGAATATTAGCGAATGTCAAGTTTATAATAAAAAGACCGATGCGCTTCGGTTGACTTCAAAAACGGTAATGAATTTAATATTTAAATTACAAGTTGCAGTTGCCCTCTTATGGCATGAATATGTATGAATGCACATAAAGTGTGAGTGTAACAACAAGTGTGAGTATGGTACATATGAATGCATAAAGAGTATGAGTGTAACAACAAGTGTGAGTATAGTACATATGAATGCATATAAAGCGTAAGTATAACAATAAGAGTGAATATAGTACATGTGAATGCATATAACTTATATGATATAATAATGAGAGCTACAGTATGTCTTAAATGTGACCGAACACACACCTTAAATCTCGTTATTCTACGCTAAATAGTTTGCAAGTTATAACCGGTAACATTTTTTTTAATTTCCGCAACTTTGTATGGGAGATCCAAAAAGGAGTGGGCGTGGCACACTGATTTTCTGCCATATTATTTTCGACTACCATGTTAATCTAAGTGTCAATTATGGTTATTCTGGACAGAAGATTGTAGAAGTTACAGCTGTTTCAATTTAAAAGAAGTACAGACACTTTGTATGGGGGTTACGCTAAAAAGTGGGCATGGCTCACCCATTTTTGGCGAGGTTATATAGTATTATAATATAACCCTATGTGCCAAATAGTGTTGTCCCAAGTGGGATATTATGTGAGTTATGGCAAGTTAAATATTTTGAAAATTCCGAGGTTTGTCGCTTTGAATGCTTGGTGTGGGCGTGGTTATTGACCGATCATGCCCAATATCAATCCCCTCCGTACCCTTGGATCATAGATTAGTTATGCCAAATTTCATCGAAATAGCTCAATATTTACTCAAGTTATCGTGCGAACCAGCCAGGTGACAGACAGACAGACGGACGGACGGACGGACATCGTTAAATCGAAAATTTAATCGACGCTGATCACGAATATATATCTATGTCTATATCTCCGGAGATTCCTTCAAGTGGACACAAACATCTGACCGAAATGAATATACCATGCATATTGAATTATGCAGGGTATAATAATATCAGAGCATAGTACGTATACCAAATGATTGCTGCGATTGTGATTGATAAATGTAATAGTAAACGTGAGAGCAGTTGCCAAGGAATCAACTAGAACGGAGTTACATTCAGCTAATGTATGAATTCATTTTAAAATTAATTTCTCCTATTAGTCTACGTAGGAAAATGTATTTTGTTTGAGGTTAAAATGAAACATCTAAGCTGTTAAAGAAAAGATTTACTAATTTCGAATATTAAACCGAATCGAACGAACGGAATTTTTTTTTTTCGTTAACCAACGAACTATAATCAAGAATTATAACCAACTATAACAAACTAAAGTAGTATATATAGTATATATGTGGGGGTTCTCTCTTTCCCTTATATGTTAATTATACACGTTTAAAATAGTTCACATATTTATTCATATTTCATTTATATTAATTACATATCTTATATATCGATTATATAATGTATATCTGTTTTATATTTCACTGATACAACTGCTTCACTCCGTCGTTTACTGACAACCGTTCAACTAGTACCACAGGTGACGCATATTTGGAAGTGCTGGGTTTAATGACACCTTCCTCTAGCCACTGTGCCACTTGCTCGTCCACCACGCATCTATCAGCGTAGGACATTCGTCTCGGCCGCTCGAACACTGGATTTTCATCGCTCAACAAAATTTTCATTTCAACTGGAGACTCAAAATTTCTTACTGGGTTGTATGTAGCAACCATCGTCGTGACTACCTCCGCATGTTCTTTACTCAGGTGGGATACATTTACTTCTACTGCGGCCGTTTCCTTCATGCTTGGTATTAAGCACATTTCGCCGAATGCTTCCATCAATTCGACGACTCGATTCTCGCCACCAGCTGTTGGATTTTCCTCAACAACCATATGGTTGTTCTCAATGTTTGTGTATACCCTCTCATTGGCACACAACTCAACATTATCGCGTGGTATAGCAGCAACAGTAGTTCGCTCTGTTACATACTCACTATGCTCTGTACCCTGCGCGATTCTCTCATCGTAACCTCTTCTTTCAGTCTCTTGCATCTCTATATGCTCACCTGAAGCGTCAGCCTCGACACCCAACACTTTAGCTTCTGCTGCACTCTTCTCTGCATCAGCACTAACTGAGTCATTTCCTCTAATTTTACCATCCAGCTGTGGTGTCTCGTCGACCGCTTTAATTTGTTGTTGTTTACCTCGAACCTCTTTTCTTCTAAACTCCGCACTATCCTCTGTAACAATCAGGTCCACATCTTTCAAGACGTTATTTCCGATTACAAGAGCATATTTCAAATCACGTTTTCTGGCAACATGGAATGTCATTTCTAACCATATGCCGTCTACCTCAATCTCGATGCAGAAACTACCCATTGTTGTTAGTTCACTGTCTCCAAAACCGACCAAACATACTCTCTCTCTACTCAAATTTACGTCTAAATTCAGCATCATTAATGTATCGTACCGCATCAAACACACATCTGCACCTGTATCGATTAATGCTGCAACACAGATTCCATTGAATGAAATATCTTTAAACGTAAGGCTGCTTTTTCTCTTTGGTTTTATTGCTGCCTTAGTTTTCATCATGTTTGCACTCTTCTCTCTTTTGATGCCTTTATTCGCATCTGTACACTCTGATGCCCGATGTCCATCGACACCGCATTTAAAACATTTTAATTTACGTGGGCAATTCTTCGCGAAATGGGAATCATTTCCACAATTGTAACATTTTTTCGGTGGACTGCTTGAACTCGACGAACCTTTATTTAAAGATGTTCGTTGCGTTTTGTTCACGTTGGCGAATTGCGGTTTCGCAACTGGCGCTCGTATTTTCTCGTAAACTTTCACTTGCTCCTTAAGATCCTTGATTGTTTTGGCCTGGTACAAATTTGCTTTTGAATCAAGGATTCCTTCAACAAAGTATTCTATCAGACTAGCGTCATCTAAGTTTATTCACTTTCCGATCTCCATTAGGAGATCGGAAAGTGAATAAACTTAGTGAATAAAAGATTCTCAATTTCTCCCTTAACTCGTCAATTGTCAATGCTAAAATTTCGTCACGGTCCATTGTTACAATTTGTTAGAATTTATAAATTTATTTGTATGTTAATTTGTTTCTTATTTAAAATCTCTTAATCGAAACAACAATTAAAAAAACTCTAGTTCAACTCTCGTAAATATTATTCGAACATTAGCAGAAACTTCAATTTATAATTCGTATATTGAATATTTTATATAAATTTACACTTGAAATGAACTTATATGTAATAATTGATCTATGCATATGCATGTAGATATCGTTGCTTCATATTCAACTCTTACTTAAACTCTTACTCAAACTCTCACTCAACTCTTACTCTGATTTCGTTATATATATATTTTGAAAAATTGGAAAAAAAAAATCTATTGTATATACATATACTATTCCAAATATATAGAATACATTGATAAAAATATTTACTAATTCACATATAAATTTGTATATAACACATGTGATCATATTTTTGTTTTCTATTTTGATAATAGTGCATGAAGGGAAGGTTTGAAGCTGTTCAAATGGTAATCAAACAGTTCCCAACATGTAGAACCCTGCATGAACTCAACACCAACTTGTATATTGTTTTGGTGCTACTCATCTCACTTGCCTTATTTTCCCGACAAATTTCGTGTAGACTGGAAGATAATACTTCTTAATCATTCTATTTTCTTTGTATTCTAGTTCTCGAACTTTCACTGTTGTTATAAACTAATCGTTTTTATTTCACCAAATTTCACTTTTATGGTACATTAGCACGAACAATTTACATCTATTTCGATTTAGTATTATATATTATAAGTACAAGACACTAAATATGTATGTATTTTATGCTATACTCGTATGTAATTACATCTCAAATAGTATATGATTTATTGTTTCACCAGATCTCACTTCTGACACCACTTGTGGGGGTTCTCTCTTTCCCTTATATATTAATTATACACGTTTAATTTAGTTCACATATTTATTCATATTTCACTTATATTAATTACATATCTTATATATCGATTATATAATGTATATCTGTTTTATATTTCACTGATACAACTGTTTCACTTCGTCATTTACTGACAACCGTTTGACTTAGTCGTTTAAAGACAACTCCTCTAATCATTTTCAAAGAAGCTTAAGCTTCGTCATGTTCGTTCGTTTTTCTGTCCGTCAGCGTTAATTTCAACCCACGCTTCGTTAGCTTTTGGGTCCAGTTTGTCCGTCTATCAGGGTTGCGATTTTTAGTATTGTCTGCCACTTCGGGTGGCGTGCTCAGTTCCCACATATATTACCAGGTGTACAAGCTTAAATCTCTTAAATGTCTTTGTTCATAACCAGGCCTCTTGTCACTCAAAGCACGGCGCAATTTTACTAGTTGTTGGTGGTAGTGGTGAGCATTGAAAGTTTCAGCAGGTTTCAACAGCTCCTAGTAGATGACACTCTGCTGATTCCATCAAACGCACAGCATCGTCTTGCGTACAAAGCGATTTGGTCTTGGAGAAGAAGTTGCTGGTTGGCCGGGATCGACCCACAATTTTTTTCGTTTAGGATTCTCAAAGTAAATCCACTTTTCATCGCAAGTCACCACAAGATGCAGGAACGACTTTCTTTTTTGTCTAGCAAGCAAGATTTCGCATGTGTTTTGGCATTGCTCCATCTGCCTATCGTTTAATTCATGGGGCACCCATTTTCCAAATTTTTGAACCTTCCCCATGGCTCGTAAACGTATGGAAATGGCTTGTTGAGTAACACCTAACTGTTCGGCAAGCATTTTTTGCGAATGAGTGTCGTCCTCATCCAAAAGAGCCTGCAAATCATGGTCCTCAACTTTTCTGGTCAAAATGGCTTTCCTTGAACCGACGAGACCACTCTCTGCAAGTGGTTTTCAATAGCACACTGTCACCATATGCCTCCACAAGCATTCGATGCTACTCAGCAGCAGATTTCTTCAAATTGAAGCAAAAAAGTAGAGCTTCCCGCATATGCTCCTTTTCTAGCACGAAACTAGACATGATTATACAAGGAAAAATGTATGTTGTTGTTTGAAATTACTGATGATGTGCACTAATTGTTGTAAGGAGATGTCGAACTCTTAAAAAAAAAGGATGCACAGTCGATAATAGCTCAATATGCTCACTACCGCCATCTACGAGCAAACAGCGGATTTAAGCTTGTACACCTGGTATATTCCTATATTTTTCTTAATACATTTCTATTATGTACCTGCATTGATGTTACCCCCACGTATACGTATTTATTATATTTAAAATTTCGTAAAATTTAATTTCATCGAAAATACCATATTGTTTAATGTGGTCTTAATGTATGTGTATTACATCAACTCATTTGGTTATATTTCCGTACATAAACCCGTATGCACTGTTGAAAATAACATACGGTCATAAATACAAGCGTAAAACCACAAGAATTAATGCACAACTGGAAAATTGCATTTACCACTCATACGCCATGTTGTCCATGTCACCGCTGATGTTATTCTAGCTGATGCTGACGATAATGATAATGTTGATAACGATAATAACTGTGATTATCAACCGCAAATGTATTAAACAACAACGAAAATCACCACAACAACCACAATAAAAACCATTAAGTGAACAAGTGAAAGGTAAAAAGCGATAAATAGTAGAGCCAGTGAATTACACCTATAAGTCTACAAGCCACTAGTAGTACAGTGGTACGTTCATGCATGCAATTTGCATGGCATATGATAGTGTGCATGTGCACATGTACATAGAATAGGGTAGTCAAAAGTATACTACTATTGACATCGACAATACTCCTCCATTATACAAATTGTGTTTATGTGGATACCTAAAGGTAAACATCTAAAGTCACTTGAAACAACCAAGATAGAATACATATGAATAGCCAGTGAAGACGATTGTATTGTTGATTTAGACAAGACTGGCTCAAGCAACACAATATTCAGATAAACATATGGCTACACATTGTATGTATGTATAAACCAATTAAATGGTCATCATAGTTGACTTACTAATTAGTACAAATGTTGCACGCCACATGCACATCCATACTTATACTTGTGCACATAGTTAAGCACAGTCACACTATGAGTAGAAATGCTTGTAATTGCTTGTTGTAAATTTATTTATGTACTTATTCAAATGTGTGCGTTTATTTCAAATTGTATGGGTACTGTTGAAATTAACAAGACTTCTTAAACTTGAGTTTATATGCAGCAGTGATTAAGGCCTCGCACTAGTTAAACTTGATACAAATAGCTCTTATGGAATACGTTCGAAATCGATACAGGCAGTGAATCAGTTTACATATTCAAATTTTATTTAGAATTATCGCAACATTTCAGCTACGCGCGTAGTGGAGAAATGCATCAGCATACATAAATGTATGTTGAGCTACAAAAGCTTCTCCAATACAACTTACGAAAAAATATTTAGCCAGATTCTCTTGCACAAAGGTTATTTAATAACTACATCACTACATCTTGGCGCAAAAACTTGTTTTAATGCTCAACATAATCTCCTCGATTAATTTCACCTTTACCTTCAGCTGTGGAATATTATATTGCTCATATCGAAAGTGTTGACTCTCCAAAAATCATCGTTCAGTTCAGTGTTGAACTTAATGTCCGTTTCATTTTCAAAAATAATGATTAAATTACATCTCGAAAATCTATTTTAAACATTTATTACCTTTCTTCGCCTGTCTTAATATACATTCTCTTTGAAGGTTCAGCTCTGTGAATGGCGTGATTAATTGCAGCCGGCAAACTAATCCACGACAACTTAGAAGGGCTACTTACAAAAAAAAAAAAAATTCCAGTGACCTACTTAAAACAAATGAAGCTTTTTAACATACAAAAGATCAATCAGAATTAAACTGGAATGGTCAGTGGTCATGAAATGGTGCTTAAATGGAAATTGAGTTCATCGAATAAACGACCACTTTAACAGGCAAACAAGCAACAAACCAGCCATATACAACACAGCGCAACTGATAGAAAATTTGACAAAAACCATTTGAAGATTAATTTACACTACAAATTCGATTTTTTCGACAATAGTTGTACCATTCATGACCTAGACCGACTACATATCATTCAATATATCAAGTTTGTAAGGTATTGAGTTAAGAATCAGTTTATTACTTCCATACTACCATTCAAATATACTCTATGTCTATGTACCTATAGAGTTATATATAATTCAAATATTTTCTATCTCCACATCTAGATATATTGCCACATTTCTTCTGTTCAATATTGTTGCTGAAATCATCAACTCATTGGAATACATTATTATACATACGAATACGCTACGTATAGTACCCGCAAAAACAACTAAATTTCTTGGTATCATAATGCTAGTAGGTTTATCATAGAAAGTGGAAAGGTGTGAAAAAATATTGAGGTTATATATTCGGAGAATTTATCTATCGAAACTGTATGTATATTGTGATATTGTGATATATTTCTATACCTCATATATATCAAATATATACGATATGTGTTCTACCTGACATTGTTAAGAATTTTTATTGAACATGCTTATGTTTTATTTGAATTTTATATTCTTCTAGATTGATTTGGAATTCACAATTTCGATTTTATTATTGTGCGGTTTTGTATTGCTACACATTTCATTGCATTTGTTGATTTTTCCAATTGTTTACACACAAATCTATGTAATATTCGTACATTTTTATGTTTGTGCATTTATAATGCAGAGGTGAGCAGGCATGAATTTAATGTGTTGAGGGTTTACGGGTATATTATGCGAAATACAATATAATATGCGACTGTCCACAGTTCGAGAACTCACTTGAAGGACATGTGTTCAACAGCAAGCACCAAGGACTCTTAAAAGAACTTTTTAACACAGCCGAAAATTATTTTATATTTTTAACCAATTTATTAACGAATTAAACTGAAGCCTTAGTGTCAAGTCGACAATGTGCGACCTTAATGATATTCTAACAGGTAGAATAGGAAACACTGAGGAGTCAAGTTTCTTCACGCTCTTAGTCAAACTTACATAAAAGTTTACAAAAATATTCAATGCAACAAACAGCAGTGAAATATAATGGTAAAAATATAATATTTTGCATAAAGTGGTAAGCCAATTTTATAAAAACATTAATTTTGTGGAGGAGTCCCACTAAACGGCACATATAGCAAGTTGCAGTAATTTCACCCCTCCAGAAGCAGGTATGAAGGAGCCTCAATTAAGAGTGAAGGTAGTGGGTAAGTGTGCTGTATGAGATGTTGTGATGGAAAAATTAATGAGGTTGCTTATTCCTATGGGAGTACCCTGGAAGCGGTGGGAACGATTTTAATAAAACTATCCACTTTATATGGTAAAGCCAGGGGTAGGTTTGTTAGGTAGGGAAATTAATGGTCGTCGGTTATACATTTTGCTCCTCTAAAGACGACTTCCTATCAACACCTCTGCAACTGTTGATTTGTTTATTTTTTTTTTCATTTGTTTGCACTTTGGCCTAGAGTCGACACCATTTTTAACCTCACTTTGCCCCGATCATAGAGTCATACTTACAATTATTATTACATACATATGCAACCAGCCTCGCCTGAGGCCTTGGTCAACTCTTCCCAACAATAGTGTTTTCATTCAATGTCATACATATTTTAGCAAGGCCCTTAGCAATATTACAATTTAAATCAAAAGAATATTGAAATATTTTAACATAAATAATAAATATAAATTTTCAACTGAAATGTGGCCCATCTCCGTTATAGAATTTTTATATTTATTTATTTAATTATTTATTGAAAATTGTGGAGCTTATGGAGTACTATTTGGATAAACATTTTTATTTGGTAATTATTTTTATAAAAGGATTTGGTTGATTTAATATGATTTTCATTTTGTTTTACAACATATGACATTTTTTTTTAAATCTTAATCAAAATATTTACAAGCTATCTATTAAAAAAAAAAGCGAATTCTAAAAATCACATTAATTTAGGTGTTAACAAATCTTAGTCAAATGGCAAAAACTGCAGCATATTGTTAGATATACATACATATAACCCATGATAGTAATTTTAAGCAAAATAGCAAAAATTCAAAAGGAGCAAAGCACTTTTCAACTAATTTTGCACTCATCAAAATGAAAATTGTTCACACACACAAAACCAGTGTTCTTCCTCAACAACAAGCAAAAATAATAAAATCAAGAGACAGAAAAAGAGCGATTGTGTGAGAGAGACGAGAGAGACAAGAAACGAAATAGGATAGTTAACATCACTAAAATAGTACTTGCTTAAGTGCTTAAAGTTTTACAATTGGATTTTCTCAGTGTCTACTTTGTGAATTAGTGGTGATGGTATTTGTTCGCTTGTTTGAATATATGTATTTCCCCTTACAAGAGTAATTTTTCAAATGATATTACTGCAAGCAAAAAAATCGTAGCAATCATTTGAAAAATTGAAATGAATATATTTTTATGTATACTGAATGAATTTCCTGATAGTAGTAAAACAAAATATACAATATTAAAGCTCCCATAAATTTGATAATAAATACAATAATATTGCTAAAAACAGAAAATATCAAGAAACTCACATTTGAGAGGAGCAAATCAAAAATTTTTTTTTCAGTACAGAATATCAATTTTTCAAGCATAAGCTTGCATCACTACAATAATTTAGTGAAAACATAATTTATTTCTTTTATCCAAACCAATAATGCATCGGTCTTTCCTTACTTCAACATTATATACAAAACACGGATTCCATGGTGAAGAAATATTGGTTTTAGAATCAATCGACGAATCAATTGAATGTTTGACTTCTTTCAAATAAGTATACCATGGCTTACAAAGGGCTACATGGTAGTCATGTTTTTATTTGTTCGATTTTGGCCGAATGTCCTCCTAATTAAGCCATTCAAAAGTCAAACCCTCTCTCGAGAAACGAAAACCATACCCTATAAGTCTCTTATCATGCCACCATTGCTTTCCTTACATACAGCGTCGAAGATTGGGCATTTTCCACCTCAGATGAGAGAATGCTTTCAGTTTTCGAGAGAAAATTCCTATGCAAGATCTTTGGACCTATTTGCGTTGGTGACGAGTATCGTATATGGTACAACTATGAACTATATGAGCTGTATGCTTAGTAAAGCGCATCAAAATTCAGTGGTTACGCTGGCTAGGTTATGTCGAGCTTCAACTAAGAAGCGGAACCCGCTGGTGGACGACGCAGTAGAGGGAGATCTATCCTCTGGTGGAAAGACCAAGTACTGGAGAACTTGACAGGACTTTGAATTTTTAACTGGCACCAGCTAGCGAAGGACAGAGATATCTGGTGAAGCGTGCTAAATTCGGCCTAAATCGATTTTCGGCTGTAATGGTCACATAATTAAGTAAATAAGTAGTAAACGTAATTGACTGACAGCGAAATTTATGTAATATGCGTCACGGCATCTCAAATGTAATATAGATGCATGAATCTTTATGTTTTATTTAACGATGCTTATCTATTAATTGTTTATTCATAAACATAAAACGTATTGTGAAATGCTATATTGCGATAAAATTAAAAGCATTAGCATAAGAATATATGAAATGAAAAGCATTTGATTTAAAGTATTCTAATTACGACTACGTAAGTAAGTGACGTCTACAATGTGTATCAAAACGCTATAATAGTACAATATTTATTCGCATGTAGGAAGCGCACGTATTAAATGTAAATATTGCAAAATGCATTACCGATCATGCAATCTTCATAAAAGATGCAAATAAGTTTGTACTCGTATATAGTTAAAGATAGGTAAGTATATTAGATATGAATTTAACTATACCATCCCCTATTCAAAATTTCAAAATAGTATTGCATTTTGTACGAATGAATATTTTTCTTAATCTACATTATTTATATAATGGCGGAATTCACGATCCATTGCATGTGCTCTTGCAAACGCGTATATGCGAAATATTATTGCAAAAGGACAAAATATATACATGTGAAGCAATACATTTGGAATATATTTGCAATTCTATATATACTATAAATAAGTCGTTGGCATTGAAAGCAAATATTTGCAACACCATATGAACAAAATAGTGAACACCGCTAATATACTTACACATAAATACATATGAATGTGCTTGTATTTACATAGTAATTTCTTTATTTTTTTTTACTTCTTCTTCATCAATTTTATGCACACTTCACTACATATCTATTTGTTCATAATGTAGAAGGAGGAGTATTCTAGTATATTTTACTTTCATGTTTGCGATACATACTCGTATTCATTCTTAAGGTGAAAAGGATAAAATTGTAATAACAAACAAATATAAAAGGGATAATATAAATGTAAAGAAAATCATATGTATCAAGAAAGTGTAAAGAATTATTTACACACGTGTAAGCATCTTTGTAAAATGGTTGCTTATTCTCTGTTTACTCTATGCATGCTTCATGCATGTTATTCGCACGTAGCCATAAGTACATAGTTTTCATGTCATATATTGTATTAGAATAAAAAGCATTTGAGATAACACATATTGTGCAATTCTAATTCCAATATACTTACTATGTACTTAAACAATATTAAAGCGTATTGTAAAAAAAATAAAAAGCACAAAAATAATACGTTTCATTCCGTCATTCAATGTTAATACAGAAAATGGTGTTCCATCCTCTTATTTGTTGTCAATATAATGATTTAGTTTTGAGGGAGTTTTTTTTCTGTTTGAAGCAGCAAATACAATTTATACAATACTTAAAGTATTGTCCAACGTTAGCTATAACTCTTTCCCATCTTTCCAGTAGCATACGGATTCCGATTCGGAAGAAGTCGACATGTTTGAAGGTAATTGGAAGGAAAGCAATCGGGGTAGGACTTTCATTCGGTTTTAGCAGCTCATAATAAACAACACCGAGCTAGTCCCACCAAATACAAAGCATTTATTTTTCACATTCATCAATTTTAACTTTTTTGTCTTTTATTTGATAAAGCTGGTTTTCTATCACCATGTAAACGGTCGTCGACGCGAAAGCTACAATTACAAATATTCTCGCCCGGTGGTAAAGTTCAACTCATGATGCCACGATTTCTAGAATTTCGCTATTGTACCGGTGATTGGAGAATCACAAATTTGGCAATTATTTGCTTGCTGCAGATGGCGGCTATTGGAACACTAAATATATGATGACACCATATCAGAACGCACAAATGCCAGAGGAGCAACTCTACAACACCAGCCACATAAGTATTACTAATGTTATGTGGTGATCATGTAGTGACCTTGGGCAGCACTGTCGATGGAAATATGAAAAGTTATCGTAGCATGAGCTGTGTTACACAATATTGCGTTGTGCGCGGAACAAAGCGAAAGAACGACTAACGAGAGAATATTTGCATCGCTTGTTAATGGGTGGCACTAGATTAGACTCGACCATACTTTGGCGAAAGAATGGCAAGGGAAACAACATTTTTTATTTGATGCAATAAAAGAATATTTCAACACCAAATAAAGGAATTATATCAATTTTTGATGAACGGCAAATGAGTACAGGAGGTGGAGCAAGATGGACTGCCTGAGTGTGATAGTTTGTGTTTTTATCTTCGTTTTGCGCATTTAGCAATTTGACGCGTAAGCGGTGCTCTTTTAAAAACTTTTTATGCATCATTCTTTTCGCTTTTTCTCATTTAAATAGAACGCCGCTTTTGCAATTAGCTCGCACTCGCACTTCCAACTCCTCCGACCAAGCACTGCTTCGTCGTAATTGACTTCGCTGTTGTTGTTATGCGCTTCGAAAGCGGACACAGTATCTGGTGCGGCGAAGTGAACATTGTTCTCATAGTCGAAATTTACGGCAAGGCTTTCTACTTAGTTGTTCATCATTATTTGGTGGTGGTTTACCGCCACCAGATACCAGAGACTAGCTTTGATGTTTTAATATTTAGTAATTAGATTATTTGGCCGAATGTCTATACAAGCGAAAGAAAATAACAAAAACGAATTAGAATATGGAAGAATGATGGACGAATATTGTTTACCTTGGAAATCGGTGATGCATCTAATTCATTTTCAATCGTTTGCCATGCATTTTTCTGGTCGTTACAGTGCCTAATTGTGCTTTTGTCCAGCATCCCATTCCGTGCTTCATTAAAAACTCATATAAAAAATCCTTATCAGTTGTCTAGTGATTTATATCGCGAACATTTACCGATTGAGAAGCGCCATCCTACTTTCAACCTTCACTTTCTAAATTGCGTTACATTTTACAGAAAATTTAAACACCCTTAAAAGCAACGTGTAACGACGAAAATTAATGCAGTTCTTAAAACGGGTCGTAAACTGGCAGTTCACCAAGTTGTCAGCGTGTACAAATGCCATATTATTTTTGGATAATACCAACCTGCAGACGATAATAAATAAAAAAAAATATAAATATGTGGCACTTAAAGCCCCAAAGGGCTCATTGGCCGAGCTTCTCTTCCATTACTGTTGTGCGTCTTAAATTTTCGACAGTATTAGAATGGACCTACTTATTTTAGCCGGTTCCGAACGGCAGAACACTTGTGACATCACTTTTTCTGAGCTTTGTCACAGAGTTATAGTTTTTACAAATTATTATAAATTTTTCTATTTCTACTGGAAATGTGTTCGTATATGCCAAAAACCAGTAAAAGAGGGGAAATTGAGAGAGCAAATTAATTCCTCTCTGTGAGAATTCTTGCAAATTTTTACTGGTAATATTGCTACTAGTAAGAATTCGTAACAAAGAACAAACAGCTGTTCTTACTGGCAAGTGACAGAACTGACGGAGTTTGGAAATTACTAGTAAATCTTACAAATTTTCCGTTCGTGTACTTTTTCACGTTGTTCTCATTTTTAAAGGAGATTTTTCTTATGCTCTTGAGTCGTGTTGATAGAGAAATTTTACTAGTAAAGTACGCGAACGGACCTTTAATTTCGTGTGTTGATTAAACATTGCTTTTTAATTGTAAAAACACCGTTCAAGCTCAGCAATGGCTAGGAAAATTTTATCCGCATTCTATCTCATCCAAAACAACAATTTATTGGTGGTTTGCTGATTTCAAACGTGATCGTACAGACACAAATGACGCGTGAAAGTCACCAATAAGAGTGGACGTGTTTGATAGAGTCGGAAAAGTTATTGTTTTCGGTATAAAAAAAAAAAAAATTTTAATATTTTGCGAAAAGACGCTAAGAAACTCAAGGAGTTATTTCGGTGATTTGTTTTTTTTTTTTTTTTTTTTTTTAGAAAAAAAAAAATAAAATAATATCGTTTGCAAACAATTTGTTTATAATATGAGTGTTCAGCGCTCTCCTCCCCGGCAACGGCAATCGCCTGTTAATGTGTGTGTAAACAATAATTTGCAATCACCCGCGCAAACCCCCCCGATTAGTGCATTATCAAAAAAAACAGTTGATACACACTGCACAAGTGAAAGTAACAGTGTTAATCTTTTGCCTGTACATATTCCTCACTCTAACACTACATCAAAATTTGCAACAACAATAAATACAGTCAAAAAAAATAGTTTGTTCTCTCGTGATATACTATCTCCCTCTATACCGTGGAGTGTACAATGCGCTTCTCCTGCTGTAACACCAACAGCTACAACATCAAAGCAAACAAATAACGGCTTTTCTACTGAAGTGCATGACCCAGTAGTTAAAGCAACTAGTGCGATGACTAATAAAGAACCAGTTGCTGTTCAAACTGGAATTGATCGCTACATTACTGTAGTAAAGCGAAAAAGAAGTCCACAAAATTCAAAACAAATGAATTCAACAAAAATTCAAAAGCAGAACACTGCCCCTATTAGTTCGGAAAATAGATACGCTTTGCTTTCAGGTGATGAAAGTGACGAAAATATTATCTCCAAGAAAAATTTCAAACCCCCACCCATTTTCTTAAGAGAACGCAACTCAGATAAGTTGATTTCTAGAATTACAAGTCTTATAGGACCAAAGAATTTCCACGTTGTTCCTATTCGCAAAGGCCAAATTGAGGAAACGAAAGTGCAAATCTACAGCGAAACTCATTATCGCAAAGTAATTGCGGAATTTGATGCTGTAAAAAAGAATTACTACACATATCAGCTAAAAAGTAGTAAGGGCTTAATCGTTGTACTCAAAGGCGTCGAACCCAACGTTGACATTAACGAAATCAAACTTGCCCTTCAGGAAGAAGGGTTTCAAGCCAAAACAGTATTCAACATTCTCAACAAGAGCAATACACCTCAACCGTTATATCGTATTGAGCTTCAGCCTGAAACAAAACCCCTGAAAAAAGGTGAAGTACACCCCATATATAAAATTCGATATTTATTGCATCGCAAAATCACAATCGAAGAACCCCATAAGAGAACTGGACCTCCTCAGTGCAGTAACTGCCAAGAATATGGACATACTAAGACATATTGTACCCTGCCAGCTGTTTGTGTGATTTGTGGAGATCTCCATAAATCAAACATATGCCCAAAATCTAAAGGCGATGCTAGCATGAAAAAATGCAGCAATTGTGGAGGTAATCACACCGCAAATTATAGAGGTTGCCCAGTATATACAACCCTAAAGCTAAATTTCTCCGCTAGCAATCAACCTCTAAAACCAGTTGAGCAAACTCAGATAGCCAACTCAAGTAAGAGACAAAATATTGATGCAACACAATTCTTCTCTGCAATCCCAAACAAGAATCAAACCAATTCATACGCTAGCGTGTTAAAACAAAACCCACACCAACAAAGCAATGTAAATAATGAGCAGAAACACTCACTGCCCACCCAACAGCCAAGTACCCTTGAACATTTGCTTCAAACATTGATTCAGAATATGAACCAATTCATGAACTCAATGCAAACAATGATGCAAGAAATGATGAAAAATCAATCGATGTTACTCCAAACATTGCTATCCAGACCATGAGTTGTCTCAAGATATGCCACTGGAACGCCAACGGCTTAAGTCAGCACCGTTTGGAGCTAATTCAATTCCTTGAATCCAGCCAAATCGACATAATGATGATATCTGAGACCCATTTCACTGACAAAAATTGCTACCAAATACCATATTACAAACTGTACACCACAAATCATCCGCATGGTAAGGCACGCGGAGGAACTGCCATATTGATAAAAAGCAGAATAAAACATCATGTTCTTGAAGATTTTAGTAGCGTCTACTTGCAAGCAACATCTATATGTCTGGAAGAATACATCTCTAAGCTAGTAATATCTGCGATATACTGTCCCCCAAGATACAGTATTACCGAACAGCAATATAAAGAATTTTTCTCAACTCTTGGTAGCAAATTCTTGGTTGCTGGCGATTTCAACGCCAAACACACTCACTGGGGCTCCCGATTAATAACTCCAAAAGGCAAAAGACTATGTTCAATCATCACTAACCACGGCTACGATGTTATTTCAAATGGTCAACCGACATATTGGCCGACGGACAAGTGGAAAATACCCGATCTCATAGACTTTGGAGTCGCCAAAGGTTTGCAGATGGAAAATATCTCCACAGAGTGTAATTATGATCTATCATCTGACCACTCACCCACGGTAATATCTATAAAATCACCAAGCACCCAAAGCAATTGCGTTAGAAAGAAAATAGACTGGTTAAAATTCAAGAAATATATAAATTCCCATCTTCCTCTGAGTACTGTATTAAGAAATGGACACGATGTAGACTCAGCACTCGAAAAATTCAACCAGCTGCTCTCATTAGCTCTCAGCTCAGCCACCTGCACAAAGGTATGCAAGCAATCAAACTATAGCCCATACACACCAGCCGATATTGAATTGCTAGTAAGACAGAAAAGAAGACTCCGAAGACAATGGCAAGAATTCAGATCACCGAATCTGAAAACACAGCTACAGCACTGCACTCGAAAGTTAAAGCAAGCCTTAAAAAATAAAAACAACAAAGAGTTAGAAGAGCACATAGCGAAATTAACACCTGGTGAAGCGTCAGACTACTCTTTGTGGAAATCAGCAAAAAAATCAAATCGGCCAATTCTCACTGATTCCCCCATCCGTTTGAGTGACGGTAATTGGGCTAGAAGCAACTGTGAGAAGGGTTTGGCTTTTGCAAACCACCTAAAAAGTGTGTTTACACCCAATCCACCCTCTTCACAGTCCTCATTACCAATATTAACTTCTCAACCTTGCTCAATAACGCTCAAAATTAAAAAAAAGGACATATTCAAAGCAATTTATAAAGATTTAAACCCAAAAAAATCACCTGGTCCTGATAAAATTACCGGTAAAATGATAAAAGAGCTACCTCCGGCTTCAGTAATTCATCTCATGCACATTTTCAATGCTATCCTTCGTATTAAACACTATCCCAAATGCTGGAAAACTTCAAAAATTATTATGTTAGCAAAACCAGGAAAAGACCCTACAAAAGTTGCATCGTACAGACCTATCAGCCTCCTGCCTCTACTTTCTAAAGTATTCGAAAAGCTACTTGTCATGAATATAACTCCATTTATTAATCTCAACCAACTGATTCCTCAACATCAGTTTGGATTTAGAAAACAGCACGGCACAATAGAACAAGTCCACCGCATTGTAACTCTGATAAGGAACACTTTTGAAGAAAAAAAGTATTGCTCAGCTGTCTTTCTTGATATCACTCAAGCTTTCGATAAAGTATGGCACGATGGCCTTATTTACAAACTCAAACTATTACTGCCTGCAAATGTCTCCTCATTGCTTAGTAGCTACCTCACGAAAAGACAATTTCTGGTACATCACAAGGATTACACAACAAATCCATTGGATATTCACGCTGGCGTTCCTCAAGGAAGCGTTTTGGGCCCCTTACTGTATCTCTTATACACTACAGATATGCCCAGCAATAACCATACATTTATATCGACCTTTGCAGATGATACGGCAATATTGTGCTCTCGCTCTAACCCCATTGAAGCTACTAAACTCCTGCAGACTCATATCGATTCTCTCGAAATCTGGCTAGCAAAATGGCGTATAAAAGTCAATGAATCAAAGAGCGTACATGTAACCTTCACGCTAAGGCCAGATACATGTCCCCCACTTAAAATTAATGGCCAATCAGTTCCACAATGTTCCTCAACAAAGTACTTGGGTATTCACCTCGACAGAAGGCTGACCTGGAAAAATCACATAGAGGCAAAGAAAACTCAGATCAAGCTTAAAATTAATCAGTTATGGTGGCTGTTACACAAAAGATCAAAGTTGAATCTCGAATACAAAGTGCTATTATATAAAGCAATCCTGAAGCCAATCTGGACTTATGGTATTCAGTTTTGGGGCACCGCATCTCCCTCAAATATCGAAAAATTGCAGCGAATACAATCCAAGTGTCTGCGAATTATTGTAAACGCGCCTTGGTATATGAGGAACGTTAACATCCATCGAGATTTAAATGTATCCACAATTTCTGAGGAAGTTGCAATGTCCTGCAGAAGCTACATTCAAAAATTACACAGTCATCCGAATCCCCTTGCTAGGCAATTGTTGCTGAGTACGGGGCATCGTCGATTAAAAAGAAAAGACACACTGAATATGCTGTGAAATTGATATACCTCGTGACTCAACAAATTGTGATGGAACGTTGGGAATATCACATAATTTTATTTAGTTTGTAAGATTTGATTACATATTGTTAGTTTCTAAGTAATTTTAGAAAGATTCAATAAAAAAGCTTGTTAAAAAAAAAACAAATGACGCTGAACCATCAGGTCGTTCAAATGAGGCTGTTACAGCAGAACACATTAAAATCGTGTTGGAAAATCGAAAAGTAAAATGCCATGAGATAGCTGACATCCTAAAGATGAAAGATACCATCATTCATAGATATTTGTCTATGAAAAACTTATTTTCAACTAGGTGCCAAAAACAACAACGAATCGGTGAATCAGAGCTCAGAGGCAAGTTTTTGGCCTCTGTATTTTATGAAACATGAATACCGAAAATTACATAGCGTTATTGGAGCGATTGAAAAATGAAATCGCAATTAAACGGCCTCAAATGCAATAGAAAAAAGTGCTCTTTTATCAAGACAACTCTCCGTGGCGAAACAATGGCCAAAATTCACGAATTACACTTCGAATTGTTGCCGCACCCATCATATTCGCCAGATTTGGCTCCCTCTCAGTGACCACTGACTGTTCGCAGATTTGCAAAAATGCTCTAGGGAAAAAGATTTGGCTGAAGAAGTAATCGCTTAAACAAACGCGTATTTTGTGACAAAAGATAAATCGTTCTAAAAACAATGCATCGAAAAGTTAGAAAGGCACTGGAAGGAGATTATGTTGATGAATAAAGAAGAATTTATAAAAAATGTTTTTATTTTTATTTTAAAGACCAATTAAATACTGGTTTTTTTCAGTTGTCGAATCTAGCTCTTGACCAAATCTATACGGTTACCCCCGGTAAATGGTTATTTTAATAAATCAAATAATTTAATACTTATGTTCGACCCATTATGGTCTTTAATATTAACTATGCAATATAAAGGGTTATCCATTTCGCGGTTTCAAAAGTATAGGGCTAGAATTCGACATCTGTCAAACTAAGTTGTTAAAACAATTTCTTTCTTTTTCAGTTCAAAGTCTGACATTTGCGAAAATAGATCGCTTAACTATCGCACAACGCATTAAAATTGTTAAAACCTACTACAAAAATGGTGATTCTGCCACAGCCACATATCGTGCTTTAAGAGGAGACTATGGTTTACATAATCGTCCAATTACGCAAGCAATTGGCAAAATTGTGAAGAAATATGAAGAGACTGGATCGGTTACAGATATTGTAAGGCCTGTGCATCATCGTTTCGCTCGTACCACCGAAAATATCGCTGCTGTAAGTGAAAGTGTTGCCGAAGACCCGAATGTGTCGATTCCTCGTCGTTCTCAGGAATTAGGACTGTCTTACGGCACATTATGGCGTATTTTGCATTTGGATCTACACCTACATCCATAAAAAATACAGCTCACACAACAACTGAAGCCAGCTGACCATTCAAAACGTCGTAGATACGTCGAATGGGTGCTTGAACAACAGGCGGTGGACGGCGATTTTTCGAACAAAATTTTCTTCAGCGACGAAGCACATTTCTCACTCGGTGGGTATGTTAACAAACAAAATTGTCGTATTTGGGGTTCTGAGAATCCTCAAGTAATTGAAGAGAGGCCACTACATCCACAAAAAGTCACTGCTTGGTGCGCTCTTTAGTCCGGAGGTGTGATTGGACCTTACTTCTTCGAAAACGACGATGGAACGACTGTCACCGTCAATTCGGAGCGTTATGGTCATATGATAACCGACTTTTTTTTGCCTTCTATTGAAGAATACGACTTAGAGAATATGTGGTTTCAACAAGACGGTGCCACATGCCACACAACTCGAGCAAATATGGCTTTATTGCAAGAGAAATTTTCTGGCCGCGTAATTTCTCGTCGTGGCGATATCAAGTGGCCACCAAGATTATGCGATTTGACACCGCTTGACTTTTTTTGTGAAGCTACGCGAAAGACCGTGTTTATGCAGATAAACCTTTAACTCTTGAGCACCTAAAATCCAACATTAGTCACGTTATGGCTGAGATACCGCCCAATATGTGTCAAAAAGTGGTCGAAAATTACCTCAAAAGAATCGATGCTTGCAACAATTCGCGTGGTGGTCATTTAAATGATGTAGTAATTCACACATAATGTCAACGTTCAGACTTTATAATAAAAAAGAAATATCATGATAAAAAATATTTTATATGTGTTTTATTTACATTTACTTTTGTAACCGCAAAATGGATAACCCTTTATGTACAATTCTACCATTATGTTATGTGTACACGTATAACCACACTTCTCAATATAACTACAATACTTACTATTACGAGTAGCTCTATAAAAAATTCTGATTTCATTGACTTTGTGCGAACTACACTTGCACATATGTACATACTTACGTACGCTTTTAAATCTCAAATCCACAAGTAAATAAGTTCCCTTATACAGGCAACCGAAAACGTACATACTTTTCCATATATAGCCTTGTGGTTTTACTTACACTTTGGATACTTAAGCTTATACCATAGCAGGTATATGTTTCTGCGCAACTTTTTGAAATCAAATCGAAAAGTTTTATAAAAAAAATACATACATATGGAAGTAAGATTTAAAAATAATGAAAATAAATAAAAGTTTTTCACGCATTAAATAAGGTATTTACCGAAGAATTTAATAGCGTTGCCATATAATATTATTTATGAAATTTGCAACATATTATTCCCCTTCCTTGGTGACATTAACCAATTGCTTGTTTTCTCTTGATATGAAATTTATAACATTTCAATACGTGTAACAGTCCTGAAATGCATATATACATATATAGTGGTAAATGACCAAACTCAAATATTATCTAAAAAAGCCACCGGCTCAAAACGGCTCATTTTGTTCCTTCCAAACGAAGGAACAAAATGTTTACAGTACAAATTTAACTAAGTTTCAACTTAGATTCAATAACTCAGTAAAAATCTAAACCCAGTTCAGCTGTGAAAATCTACTACTTCCACCATGGTAATGTTTTAAGTGCTATAGATTTTGACTATCACAGTACTAACTTCAAATTTCGTGCTAGAAATGTTGATGTTACTCTTCAACTGAGATTTATAACGATGAAATACAGGCAATGACAATCGTTACATCTCAGGTATACACATACGACAATTACCACCATATAGGGAGCTGGAAGCTGGAATTCATGAGCATGCTCGGTATTTTGGTCATTCATGAGCCCAAAGTTGACCTCATCAACTGCATCAACATTAATAGGGTGTCTTATTTTTGAAGCTTCCACCGCATAAAAAAGGATCGGAGTGGTGTTTGTCAGCTATTAGATGACGTGAATATATCTTTTGGGGAAAAACGTCAGAATTCATCAAACGCAAGGACATTATTTCACCTCAACAATGCTAGATCGCAAATATGTCATTACTTGAAAATAATAATAATAACCATGAATGTTATGTTAAATGAACCTTGACCATCACTCTATAAATGCACTATGAATACATTCGAAAAATGCATCCACCCTGCAGACCATGTCACAAAATTTGCTGTATGGTGCTATGTATCCCATATATAGCAATGATGGTTAAATCTTGTATGAGGCATATAGTGCATAGTATTATATAGCAGTCAAAGCCACATTCATTTAAGATCGATTTCCAAGTAGTAATGGTCATGCCATATGTTTATCTAATGTACAGTCTGTATTTGTTCGATATTTTTCAACTGGAATTTGAGCAATTTCTAGTCTAGAGAGCTATTGATATCAACGCATTACATATTATTGCAAATTAATATATAAAATAGCTCCAAATGAATTTCGCACAATATGGCATCTCTTTTAGATATATATAAATATTGATTTACAATATTTATTTATTTTCACAAGACATACAGCGCAGACATACTAGTATACATATGTATGTACAAAGATATATATTTATTTAAGTATGTATAATGTATGAATGGATATCAAATCCAATCGAAAAAATTATTATAGAAAATATATGTATATTACAACCACAAAAATCAAATAAAAATGCGCTGACTTCCTGCAAACATGTTCTACATGTACTACAAGTGTTCGTACGAGCATAATGCTTAAGGATTAGTGTTCAACGTATTGTTGAAAATATCACAAATTATGATAGGAACGTGCACCAATTATTATAAAGATGTATTTGAAGTGCTGATGAGGTTTATTAGCAAGAAAGTATTGTATGATTTTCAAGATGTGTATAGTATGCAAGATTAACTGAAAAATTAATAATTGATATATATAGTACGAATATATAATAGGAAAATCTCCTTACAGTCGGCTGGGGCCGACCAAATTATACCCTGCATATGTAGAGGTATATATAAAAAGTTTGCTCGTATATCCATCCTTTCCTTCCACTACTTTGTATAGGACCTACATTAAGAAGCAGGCGTACCTCATCAATTTTGGAGGATCAATTTCTGCCTATAATACTAAACTACATAGGTTGCAATGGGTTGACCTAGGCGTATTAATTAGTAAGTTATGGGTGTTTTAATGTTTAAGATAAATCCGAGACTTTGCACGCAAGCTATATAAAAAGTGGGCGTGACGTATCTTATTATGGTATATCTAATTAATTTTTCAATATCAATCCACACCTTAACTTTGGTTGTCCTACGCTAAATGGTTTGTAAGTTATGGAGCTTAAAAGTTTTAGTTTAATTCCCTCGACTTTGTATGGGAGACCTATGAAGGAGTGGGCGTGGCACACTGATTTTCTGCCAGATTATTTCCGACTACCATGTTAATCTAAGTGTCAAATATGGTTATTCTGGACAGAATATTGTAGAAGTTACAGCTGTTTCAATTTAACACAAGTACAGACACTTTGTATGAGAGCTACGCTAAAAAGTAGGCATGGCTCATCCACTTTTGGCGAGGTTATAAAGTAGTATAACATAACTCCATGTGCCAAATATTGTTGTCCCAAGTGGTATATTATGTGAGTTATAGCAAGTTAAATATTTTGAAAATTCCGAGGTTAGTCGCTTTGAATGCTTGGTGTGGGCGTGGTTATTGACCGATCATGCCCAATATCAATCCCCTCTGTACCCTTGGATCAAAGGTTACTTATGCCAAATTTCGTCAAAATAGCTCAATATTTACTCAAGTTATCGTGCGAACCAGCCAGGTGACAGACAGACGGACGGACGGACGGACGGACGGACGGACGACGGACATCGTTAAATCGAAAATTTAATCGACGCTGATCACGAATATATATCTATGTCTATATCTCCGGAGATTCCTTCAAGTGGACACAAACATCTGACCGAAATGAATATACCTTGCATATTGCATTATGCAGGGTATAAAAATGCAGTGTACGTTAGAAAATAAAATTTTTGAAATCATTATGCATATGAGGACCGTAGTTTTCGATAGTGATCATATCAATAAAACTTTTTTATAGAGAGGCAGCCAATTGGTTCTGTCTAATTCTTTAAACATTTTATGGGATTTCGACGTTTCAAGGGAGCCAACTAAGTCATTAGTCATGAGAATAATTTGAGAAGTTAGTGGAAGACCGGTATTTTTGACAGATAATTTGCAAGAAAGCGAAAATTTCATGCTTTGTTGTTTGGACGAATGTCTATAAAACAAAACTATGTAGCGTGAAAGTTAAATTTATATTTCGCAGCAATTATACTTAACAAAACAAAAAAGAAATAATCGAATTCTTGTGTCATACAGAAATATCAAGTTAGACAGTTTCGTAGAAGTGTCGAGAATGAGAATATGAAGTTTTACATTAATTTGTGCAGTGACCTTCGAAGATAAATAATGAATTAGAAAAAATATGTAACTTTATGAACAGAGTACTCTGTGGACATGATTTATTTGACACCGACAATGACGAAGCAACACCATACCATATCAAATACTTTAAAAGAGTATTACAATATTTGAGAAATATTTTAGCGAAATGACCTTTAGTTTAGGGTTGCCATAAATCTTCGAATGTCGACCGGGAGATCACATCTAACACTAAAACAAAAATGTTTATTTGGCTTTTATAAAAATACATAAATGTGGCACTTATAGCCCTCGAAAACTCTTTCGCCGAGCTTCTCTTCCAGTACTGTAGTGTGTGTTATATTTTGGACAGTATTAGAGGAAATGGTTGTTAGCTTATTGGTGTACCAATCCATTTTTAAACAAATTTCAAGAGCTGACATCTGTATGAATCTGCTTCCTTGGTACAAAAAAAAAAAAAGAGTTTTATAAAATCATTATGAGACGAAAAGTGGATATTGTCTGACAATTGTAACCATAGGAAACAGTGAATTGCGTCAGGACAGCATGCAACACATGCTGCAAAGCCAAATATTCATCACAAGAAAGTGTTTATGAGTGTTTATGATGGGACTGGAAAGGAATTATTTTCTAAGTCCTTCTGGAGCCTAATCAAATTGGAAACTAGTGCTCTGGAGGAACAAAGAACATTTATGTGGGTAAAAAACTCGGAAAATAATATTACTTCCCGACAATGTTCACATATTGTACATACAGCAAAACCTACAAAGGAATTCAGCTTCTTCTTCTCCAATTATTCAGATCACTGCAAGCTCATTTAATTAATTAGAGGTTCTTGAAAGTTGAATATGATCCGATGATTATGACAAAAGACCAGAGAGAGTAATCTTGAAAATTTTGCCAAGTATGCTTACAATAAAGCTGAATTAAATGCTTATATTTGTCCACATACCTTCATTGAAATATATATTCCGTTCTCACCTCAAAACACGTGGCTAAAAATTATCTCTAGAATCATGAGTCACGATTTAATATGCTCGTAAATAAATCGCTTCTTATTCAGTGCAAATTTAATACACCCAACAATGCGTAAGGATCCATTGTAATAAGGTGCCATCATTCACTTTCGCTTTAAATTTCAACATTTTTACTTCAAAAAAATGTTCAACCACCCACAATATTCTAATAAACATAAACTTTCTTTGAAACATTCGTATCTAATTTGCATATTTTTATTGAACATTTCATCTTCTTTTATATACATTATCATTTTTATATGTGCTATGTACATACTGACATTCTTAAAGAGACTTTCATTAAGGCTTTAACAGAATACAAGCATAGAACAAGTATGTGTACAAAAAAGAATAAAAGAAAATAAAGTAAATAAGAAACAAAAAAGGTTTTTGTTTTGAACGAATTTACCTATTTGAATATAAATTTGATTTTAAATTTCATGTTCATTGACAATTTACGATTTTATTGCCATTGTGAATGTTACATATAGCCGAAAAAGAGGTGAGGAAGGTAGGTGAGGTATATTATAACGCAAAAATAACTAAGTAAATATAATAAGTATACACGTATTGAATGCAAAATATTTAAGTACGTACCTATATTACTTTAAAAACGAACAAATAAATGCCTATGTGGTTAATAATAATTAATTACATACTCATATAAGAAGAATGTGATCAAACTGAATGTTTGTATATGATAGGTGTCACGAGTACGTGTGGTATTTATATTGATTTGAAACCTTTGTATAATTACATTGGCGTGATTATGTTCAATGTATTCATCTTCAAATAGCATGAGAAATAATCATTAAATGCTATTAAGTTAACTTCATTAACATGAGTAAATCAGTATAGGTATGTGTGTATGTGTGCATTTATATTAACTACATAAGGTAAGTTTCCCAAACAAATATAACTATATTATTTTAGCTATATATATTTTTTTAACAAATAAATATTTATATGGCACTCGATCCATAAATTGTGACTGCCTGTTGTGGTGTGTTTGTGAAATAGCAAATATTGTCGTGCAACGCCATCTAGTAATGAACGAGATCATTTGAAAGGTACATCTTTCCTCATTCATAAGCTGCTTGAACTTAGCAAATCGGATGATGGGTTATATAAAAAATGCAACGTCATCTGGAAGTGAATAAAAGGAACATTTCTTACTGTTTCAAACGCACTTAAATTCATACAAATCGGATATCAGTGAGTACCTGGTTTTATATGACAGTCGGTTGAATTCGTGGGTTACACTATGATTTCCTAAATACGTTCATAAAGTTCACCGTAAAAGTAATTATGGAACAAATTGCTAATATAAAATTATATGTTGAAATTGAAAAACTACTGAAACTTTTAATTTATTGCAATGGGTTTATGGTAATGAGTATTTTAAGTATGATCATCAAACAAAATGTCAGAGTTTGAAATGAAAGTCGAAAGGAGGAGAACTGGAAGCCACAAAATTTTCAATGGTCAAGCATAAAGACAATCTTGATTATTTTTAATGAATTGAATGTTTTAGTCTACAAAGAAATCATTCTGCAGGTTAGACGATCACCGGAGTATACTATTTAGAAGTTTTGAAACGATTTTGAACAAAAATTGTACGAGTATTACCTGAAAATGGGTGCCGTAGCTCAGTGGTTAGTGTGTTCGCCTTCTGATCTGTAGGTCGTGGTTCAATACCCGGCTGATGCATAACAAATTTAATATCGAAAAGAGTTTTCTTTCGAACGGTACCCACCTGTCGGCAAGCAATTGGCAATTCTTCCGACAGTAACAACTTGCCATTAAAAATCATCTAAAAAGAACTCAGTGACAAAGCTCAGAAAAAGTGATGTCACAAGTGTTCTGCCGTTCGGAACCGGCTAAAATAAGTAGGTCCATTCTAATACTGTCCAAATTTAAGACGCACAACAGTAATGGAAGAGAAGCTCGGCCAATGAGCCCTTTGGGGCTTTAAGTGCCACATATTTATTTTTATTTTTATGACCTGAATACCCGAAAGAAAAGCAAATGTTTTTGTTACACTACAATGCACTGCCTCACACATCCGTCAATGGAATAATGAATTCACCACTTCATACGCAAGACTGATCTGAAGGAAAAGTTATAAAACAAATTTATTCTATTTCTTTTAGGTTTACATACTACTTCCAACGACACACGGATATCTTTAACTCGTCCAAATAGAGTCTAACATGAGCAAACCCAATGTACCAACAGCTTTCATCCGCTTAAATCTGAATTTAATATGTGACAAACAGTGTCTAGCACCATCTACCAGCAGATTTTCGACGCTGCCCGAAAATTCATCACCTCTCGAACTAGCACGACCATGCTGATCGGAACCGGCTAAGGACCGTACTGGAAAAACTAGGCACAAGGGACCTTCGGGGCGAATAAGTGCCACTTGTATATACTTACAAAGACACACTCATTGCTCATTGCTCATTGCACAAAGACACACACATTGCTCAGCTCTTTTGATGAGTGCTGTCATCTTTATGTTGAATTGGGCAACATTTTGCATGCGATGAAGGCATGGTTTTCAGGCGATTCCGCTCTTTCACGTATTTATCAGTTTGTTGGCAAAAATAATCTGGAGTACCAATTATAATTGCAGTAGTTAAAGTACGAACAGACATACATGGACAAATCGTCTCGGTTAGTGATTTTGAAAAGTAAATTTTCCATACCTGTCATATCTTGTAAAGAGCGATGATATTTCATCATGAATCGTTTAACACCAGAACAACACTTCCAAATTGTGGAATTTTATTTTCAAAAAAACAATTCTATTCTCGAAGTTCATGGAGCAATTTTATCGAAAAATTGTGTTTAGTGATGAAGCTCATTTCTGGCTGAACGGTGACATTAATAAACAAAATTTGCCGCATACGGAGGGAAGATAATCCTCAAGCAGTTGTTGAATCACCAATACACAACACATCAAAACATTTTAAAAATAAATGACATGAAATCATCAAACAGATTAAAATCGTATCACATCGTATCACACATATATTTCAAACAAATAACAATAAAATATATTTAAAATTTACAATCTTGAAATTTCCCTTCAAGACTCATATCTCAGAAAGATCTCAAAAGTTATATCCTTAGAAAAGTATCGACGAGTAGTTTCTACTAGTAAATTAAGACAAGCAATGTGTATTTATGAGAGTTTGAATTCAAAAATCTGAATATTACGTGACACATTTGCGTATTTGTTTGATTCAAATACTATTGTATGTTACATCATTATCATCATGAAGAAAATCTACACATGGATGGATCTTGAGTATTCAAAACTGTTAAAGTTGGTCTTTGAAAGTTCAAAAACAGTGTGCCCGCTTCACCAAAGGTATCCCCAAATGCACTCAAAGATTTGTCACAACGACGATCTATTTGTTCCATTTTTCAGAATAATGGCAACTCTAAATACTAATTGGACCTTCTACATTGAATTATGTTATTCTTTATGATTGTTAAGATGTTTTGAGGAGAATTTAAGGCTTTATCAAACCTGTTAAATAATACTAACTTTTAAAAGAAAAAAATAATAATAATATAATCAAATGAAACATGCATATGAATAAATATACAATATAAAAATGTTTATAAAAGTAAACTTGTTTCTGTTATTGTATTGTAACCACCAACCCATCAAATACAAACAAAAGAAAAATAAGTACAAAAATTAAAAATATTTTCAATTCAGAATGGCTCATTTATTTTATACAAAACAGTACACAATAATCCCATACATGTACATCAGTGCGACGGTAATCACATATTGGCACACATCCGAGCGAAACACGCTCTCATGCACTTAACCATTGAAGTGTAATCGATAAATAAATTGAATCAAATGTAATTGGGTGTGTCTGTGTGCGTGTGTGTGCGTCTGTTCGAAGTTATGTAAATGTGGTTACGAGCTTGTAAAAAGATATATAGTATATATGTATTGAGGTGCATGTGAACATGCGTATACAAGTGTGTTTTGGAGTATTGGTAAATTTGTACAAGACGGACGTCGTTTGTTCACTGTGTAAGAGTATGTTTTGAGCTTGCAAGAGTGTTGAATGTGGCAAGCAAAGCAAATAGTACATATTTATAAATGTGAAAAATGATGACATTTTTTCGTATCAAGCTGAAGGATCAATCTATTCAACTTGTTCGAATTGTCGCTTAAGCTTACAGTACAAAGAAGTAAGTACAGTCATAGGAAAAACTGTAAAATCACAAAACTAGCATACCACACAATTGTTTAAAAATGTAACTACAAACATACATATTCATCAAGTTCAAATTTTTTGAAAAATGCGTTCAACAACGGAACAAATAAATCGGATATACAATTTTGCGAAAAACGCATTCCACTACAGCTTTTATCGACGACAGACAAACATTTGATCAAGTACGCCAACCAAGTTTGTTGTATAAGCTAAATAGGGTTTCCATTACTTCGAAATCATCACGTCGTATCTGTAACAGCGGCTTTTCCCCAAGGTAATGTGCTGGGACCAGTCCTCTACGCTCTATTCACCGTCGATCTACCACTAACAGAAAACACTTATAGCTTGAAACGACTTCTATAATTCTTTAGAAATCTTTTTAATCTAGCAGTGCTGTTCTCATTCAGTTAAATTATTTCTGTGTTCTCTAAGTCGGTATACATACAAAGTGCTAGCCTTCTGAATTTTAGACAGTTGGAACTTTTAGATCGCGTAATTACACTTGGAACAAATTCGCAAGATTTTTGGATTATATATATATATATATATATATATATATATATATATATATATATATATATATATATATATATATATATATATATATATATATATATATATATATATATATATATATAAAAAATAAATAAATATGTGGCACCTAAAGCCCCAAAGGGCTCATTGGCCGAGCTTCTCTTCTATTACTGTTGTGCGTCTTAAATTTTGGACAGTATTAGAATGGACCTACTTATTTTAGCCGGTTCCGAACGGCAGAACACTTGTGACATCACTTTTTCTGAGCTTTGTCACAGAGTTCTTTTTAGAAGCTTTTTCATGGCAAGTTGTTACTGTCGGAAGAATTGCCAATTGCTTGCCGACAGGTGGGTACCATTCGAAAGAAAAATCTTTTCGATATAAAATTTGTTATGCATCAGCCGAGTATTGAACCACGACCTACAGATCAGAAGGCGAACACACTAACCACTGAGCTACGGCACCCACTATATATATATATATATATATATATATATATATATATATATATATATATATATATATATATATATATATATATATATATATATATATATATATATATATATATATATATATATATATATATATATATATATATATATATATATATATATATATATATATATATATATATATATATATATATATATATATATATATATATATATATATATATATATATATATATATATATATATATATACATATATATATATATATATATATATATATATATATATATATATATATATATATATAAATGGGTACTGTGTTCTCGAATGATAGAGCTGAGTAATATAAGAAACTTACTTTCAGCCCAATTTCTTTCCATTTCGTAGAGTGAAAGTTTTTTGAACTGGTTTCATCATATTTGCTATCACACGTCATTTATCCAGCAATGCATTTAAATAAAATAAATTAAATTGCAGCCAATTCATTTTAAGCAGTATACTTCAACTCATTGAAAAATATGGTTGACTACTCTATAACGGCAACATATGTAGAACTAAGCCATTATGTTCATATTTTTTCTTGTCACACTTTATCGTATGCTCTGCTTCATCACCTACTTCAGATAGTTATACTTACTTCATGCTACTTGTACATTCAATTGAAAACTTAAATTTCTGCGCACGAGACATAAGTTTAATAAGTCAATTCTGGATTTGCACCCAGATATAAGAGCCAATATATAATAATATTCATTTTAGAATTATTCTAATAATAATTTATATAAAAAACATTATCACACCTTCAGTTGGTTTTAGTATTTAGAGTATAAATAACTTCGAGCGAATCTGATAACAGTTGTCGCTACTAGTTTATTATTCCATTGTTCCTTCTGGCAACACTATCAACTTTTGTACCGAGTCCCGTTAAAAGGTACTTATAAACGCTCAAATGGGAAGTCCTACCTCATCAGCCGTATAGCCCAGACATTGCTCCTTCCAATTACCACTTGTTCCGATCGATGATACACAGAAAAACAGTGCTTTCATTCCTACGAAGAAACCAAAAATTAGGTCAAAACGTATCCGAACTTATTTATACTCCCCATATACGGATCAATAATGGTTAGCATTTAAAGATTATCTGATTTGTGTAAACTGTACCAAAAAACCGAAGTAACAAATCACTATTTAGCAAATTTCAAAAGTAGTTTTTTCGTAACTCGTTACCATAGCAATATAAAAAATCTCCTTACAGTCGGCTGGGGCCGACCAAACTATACCCTGCATATGTAGATTTGTATATAAAAAGTTTACTCGAATATCCAACTTTTCTTTTATTTCCACTTTTCGAGAAACAATTTTTGCATATACTACTAATTTACACCCGAAATATGGTTGACTTTGACGAAGTAAAAGGATTTTAAGATAATTCCGAGGCTTAGTATGGGAGCTATATAAAAAGTGGGCGTGGCTTACCACTTTCTAGTAAATCCAATTAATTTTTCAATGTTAATCCACACCTTAAATTTGGTGTCCTACGTTGAATAGTTTCTAAGTTATGGTGGTTAACATTTTTGTTTAATTTCCTCAACTTTGTATGGGAGCCCCAATAAGAAGTGGGCGTGGTACGCTGATTTTTCGCCAGATTATTTCCGACTACGATATTAATTTAAGTGTCAATTATGGTTATTGTAGACATTAGATTGCCTAAGTTACAGCTGTTTTAATTTAAAATTTGTATGGGGGCTACGATAAACACTGGGCGTGGTGCGCCCATTTTCTGTGAGCCTAGTTGCTCGTACAATACTAATCCATACCCTAAGTCTCGTTGTCCTAGGCTAAATGGTTTGTAAGCTATGGAGCTTAAAATTTTAGTTTAATTCACTCGACTTTGTATGGGAGACCCATGAAGGAGTGGGCGTGGCACACTGATTTTCTGCCAGATTTTTGCCGACTACGATATTAATTTAAGTGTCAATTATGGTTATTCTAGACAGAAGATTGCCGAAGTTACAGCTGTTTCAATTTAAAATTTGTATGGGGGCTACGATAAACACTGGGCGTGGTGCGCCCATTTTCTGTGAGCCTAGTTGCTCGTACAATACTAATCCACACCTTAAATCTCGTTATTCTACGCTGAATAGTTTGCAAGTTATAACCGGTAACATTTTTTTTAATTTCCGCAACTTTGTATGGGAGACCCAAAAAGGAGTGGGTGTGGCACATTGATTTTCTGCCATATTATTTCAGACTACGATATTAATCTAAGTGTCAATTATGGTTATTCTAGACAGAATATTGTAGAAGTTACAGCAGTTTCAATTTAAAAGAAGTACAGACACTTTGTATGGGAGCTACGCTAGAAAGTAGGCGTGGCTCACCCACTTTTGGCGAGGTTATATAGTAGTATAATATAACTCTATGTGCAAAATATTGTTGTCCCAAGTGGTATATTATGTGAGTTATAGCAAGTTAAAGATTTTGAAAATTTCGAGGTTAGTCGCTTTGAATGCTTGGTGTGGGCGTGGTTATTGACCGATCATGCCCAATATCAATCCCCTCCGTACCCTTGGATCATAGATTACTTATGCCAAATTTCATCGAAATAGCTCAATATTTACTCAAGTTATCGTGCGAACCAGCCAGGTGACAGACAGACGGACGGACGGACGGACGGACGGACGGACGGACGGACATCGTTAAATCGAAAATTTAATCGACGCTGATCACGAATATATATCCATGTCTATATCTCCGGAGATTCCTTCAAGTGGACACAAACATCTGACCGAAATGAATATACCATGCATATTGCATTATGCAGGGTATAAAAAAAAGTAGCAATATACGACACTTAGAAAATCAGCTGCTATCAAACGCCAGTTAATTTAACAGAAAATTATCTAGTAAATTGCTGTTCATAGTGAAATGTTTTAGTGAATTGTCATCTAAGAAATTTTCAATACAAGGTGCATCCCAAATCAAACAGGACTTAAATAAATACAAAATGAACATTTTTGGAAAATGAGACACCAACTCGTCTTTCTTGTACCGACACTATAAACACACTGACACTTTAGGTGGGATATCTCTGCTTCTATTTATCGAATTGTCATGAAATTTGGCGGGATGTCAGGGAAAGATGTACCTTTCAATTAACCATCAATAAGTAGCGCCACTAGAAGGGGGATATTTTTGAAAAAGTAGAATTTGAAAAATCATGAGTAAAATTACATTTAGGACAGTTCTCGTCTTCGAAGACCTATATTAAAATTTTCCGAGGATTAGTTTCTCTGAACATTTTAACCTACTATGGGTGACGGAAAAAGCCAAATTTTACACCACTGTCAACAAATTTTTTGACGTAGTGGAGCAGAAAGAGATTATGGATTTTGTTACTAAAGTCAAATGCTAACTTTGAGGTTGGTTTGGTTCGCCCCCGAGTAAGTATGCTTCACTGTGTAATTCAAATGAGAAACCACTACAATAAATAACATTCATTCGCTTTTAATGAAAACCAATAGCAATTGGAAAATAACACGGCCTTGCGCTTGAGTGAACTTGAGGAATAGTATATGTTCATATATTTACATTAGAGTGATTCATATTGTTATGGGAAATATCAACATTGCTTCGAGTTTTATATACTGAAAGTTTCCATTCGAGCGCACTTTCAAAATTGATCGAATTTGGAACATATTTTACGAACCCTAATATTGCATATGTGGAAAATGTTTAAGTAGTAGTAAAGGTACACTTTTTGAATTCATCTTCAAATAAGAATATTTCAATTTATAATAAGAATTTAGGGTCGGTGAATCGTAATCGAAAAACCATTTTGGTTTTGAAGCATTTTCAAGGTCAGAAAGTTAGGTACTACTCATATAAAGTATATAATGAAAGATGCTGCTATACTATTGATTTGGAATATAATTTGGGACCTTTGAAGACCGGGACTGAATATGGCATATTCTGTTTATACATTAGTGCTAGTCTGATGTATATGATTTAAAATGCGAAATGTAAAAATTGCTGTTAGACCAACGTTTCTTAGGCAAGTATACTTAGAATCATCGGTAGTTTCTTTCTATATATAAATTTTTGTGGACTGAAAAGTTGATCCGCCCTACATGTTTATATCTATATCATATACATACAGTAATAAATTCGAGCGCTATTTACTTTAATATATACAAATGAAAACAAAGTATTCATAAAAAATATCGCGATATGAAATAATGCTATAAATTGTATGAATATATGTATACTATACATACTAGTATATTCACATACAATTGTTATCATATACACCGCAAACGTAAAGCTTTGCTGACAGGTGGATCTTATATATTGTATTTTACATGCGAAACAATCTACCTACGTGTATTCGTGCATAGTATGTAACACTTATGTACGAATATGAATGTATAACTTTATGCGTAAATGGCTTTAAGCAATAAATGAATCAATGTTCAATGGTTGAATATGCAGAAAAAAACCTTTCAAATAAATAAAAAATACTACGAAAAAATGAACTATTTAATTTTGAAAAAATTAATGTTTATAAATTTAAAAGTAATTTGATATGCATATGCATATTTAAAAGTACTCGTATTTATTTAAAAATGAGGATTAATGATGCCAGTTCCGGAATTCTGATTTAAAAGTTGTTACAAAAGTCCAGCTGTTGTTGTTGTTAACTGGTTTTAAATCAATGAACATTTCGAAAGTCATCGTATTTTAGTGGAAGTTTATGGTGGCCATGCTTTAGCTGAACGAATGTGTCAGAAGTGGTTTGCACGATTTAAAAATGGCAATTTTGATTTGGCAGACGAAGAACGACCCAGAGCGCCACCAAAATTCGAGGATGAAGGCTCAATGAAGATTCCTCACAAACGTAGATTAACTCGCAAAAACACTTGGAGTCACTCAGCCAACCATTTGCCATTGTTGAAACGCAATGGGAATAATCCGAAAGGTAGGAAATGGGGTGCCGTATGAACTGAAACCAAGAGAAGTCGAACGTCGTTTTTTCACGTGTGAACAACTGCTTCAAAGGCAAAAAATAAAGGAGTTTTTGCATCGAATTGTGTCTACCGATGAAAAATAGGTCCATTAGGATGATGCAAAACTTCGGGCAATGTATAGATACCCCGACCATGCCTCATCATCGACGGCCAAGCCGATTATTCATAGCGAGAAGATCATGCTGTACCGATGAAAATTGATGCATTTAAGCCGAACATTTTGAGAAAAATGGCTGCAGTACGCCGATAGATACGTCAAAGTTATGCTGCAATATTATAATGCCCGGCACCCGTTAAAATGTACTTAGAAACCCT
Organism: Megamerina dolium; assembly: GCA_963854835.1. NCBI lineage: Eukaryota > Metazoa > Arthropoda > Insecta > Diptera > Megamerinidae > Megamerina > Megamerina dolium. Next base: position 27,954,128 of record OY978527.1, on the reverse strand, counting down.
CAAATGGGAGGTCTTACTCCACCCGCCGTATAGCCCAGACATTGCTTCTTCCGATTACCACTTGTTCCGATCGATAACACACGGCCTGAAAGAACTGCGTTTACATTCTTCAAGAAATGATGAAAAATCAATCGATGTTACTCCAAACATTGCTATCCAGACCATGAGTTGTCTCAAGATATGCCACTGGAACGCCAACGGCTTAAGCCAGCACCGTTTGGAGCTAATTAAATTCCTTGAATCCAGCCAAATCGACATAATGATGATATCTGAGACCCATTTCACTGACAAAAATTGCTACCAAATACCATATTACAAACTGTACACCACAAATCATCCGCATGGTAAGGCACGCGGAGGAACTGCCATATTGATAAAAAGCAGAATAAAACATCATGTTCTTGAAGATTTTAGTAGCGTCTACTTGCAAGCAACATCTATATGTCTGGAAGAATACATCTCTAAGCTAGTAATATCTGCGATATACTGTCCCCCAAGATACAGTATTACCGAACAGCAATATAAAGAATTTTTCTCAACTCTTGGTAGCAAATTCTTGGTTGCTGGCGATTTCAACGCCAAACACACTCACTGGGGCTCCCGATTAATAACTCCAAAAGGCAAAAGACTATGTTCAATCATCACTAACCACGGCTACGATGTTATTTCAAATGGTCAACCGACATATTGGCCGACGGACAAGAGGAAAATACTACATAGACTTTGGAGTCGCCAAAGGTTTGCAGATGGAAAATATCTCCACAGAGTGTAATTATGATCTATCATCTGACCACTCACCCACGGTAATATTTATAAAATCACCAAGCCCCCAAAGCAATTGCGTTAGAAAGAAAATAGACTGGTTAAAATTCAAGAAATATATAAATTCCCATCTTCCTCTGATTACTGTATTAAGAAATGGACACGATGTAGACTCAGCACTCGAAAAATTCAACCAGCTGCTCTCATTAGCTCTCAGCTCAGCCACCTGCACAAAGGTATGCAAGCAATCAAACTATAGCCCATACACACCAGCCGATATTGAATTGCTAGTAAGACAGAAAAGAAGACTCCGAAGACAATGGCAAGAATTCAGATCACCGAATCTGAAAACACAGCTACAGCACTGCACTCGAAAGTTAAAGCAAGCCTTAAAAAATAAAAACAACAAAGAGTTAGAAGAGCACATAGCGAAATTAACACCTGGTGAAGCGTCAGACTACTCTTTGTGGAAATCAGCAAAAAAATCAAATCGGCCAATTCTCACTGATTCCCCCATCCGTTTGAGTGACGGTAATTGGGCTAGAAGCAACTGTGAGAAGGGTTTGGCTTTTGCAAACCACCTAAAAAGTGTGTTTACACCCAATCCACCCTCTTCACAGTCCTCATTACCAATATTAACTTCTTAACCTTGCTCAATAACGCTCAAAATTAAAAAAGACATATTCAAAGCAATTTATAAAGATTTAAACCCAAAAAAATCACCTGGTCCAGATAAAATTACCGGTAAAATGATAAAAGAGCTACCTCCGGCTTCAGTAATTCATCTGATGCACATTTTCAATGCTATCCTTCGTATTAAACACTATCCCAAATGCTGGAAAACTTCAAAAATTATTACGATAGCAAAACCAGGAAAAGACCCTACAAAAGTTGCATCGTACAGACCTATCAGCCTCCTGCCTCTACTTTCTAAAGTATTCGAAAAGCTACTTGTCATGAATATAATTCCATTTATTAATCTCAACCAACTGATTCCTCAACATCAGTTTGGATTTAGAAAACAGCACGGCACAATAGAACAAGTCCACCGCATTGTAACTCTGATAAGGAACACTTTTGAAGAAAAAAAGTATTGCTCAGCTGTCTTTCTTGATATCACTCAAGCTTTCGATAAAGTATGGCACGATGGCCTTATTTACAAACTCAAACTATTACTGCCTGCAAATGTCTCCTCATTGCTTAGTAGCTACCTCACGAAAAGACAATTTCTCGTACATCACAAGGATTACACAACAAATCCATTGGATATTCACGCTGGCGTTCCTCAAGGAAGCGTTTTGGGTCCCTTACTGTATCTCTTATACACTTCAGATATGCCCAACAATAACTATACATTCATATCGACCTTTGCTGATGATACGGCAATATTGTGCTCTCGCTCTAACCCCATAGAAGCTACTAAACTCTGGCTAGCAAAATGGCGTATAAAAGTCAATGAATCAAAGAGCGTACATGTAACCTTCACGCTAAGGCTAGATACATGTCCACCACTTAAAATTAATGGCCAATCAGTTCCACAATGTTCCTCAACAAAGTACTTGGGTATTCACCTCGACAGAAGGCTGACATGGAAAAATCACATAGAGGCAAAGAAAACTCAGATCAAGCTTAAAATGAATCAGTTATGGTGGCTGTTACACAAAAGATCAAAGTTGAATCTTGAATACAAAGTGCTATTATATAAAGCAATCCTGAAACCAATCTGGACTTATGGTATTCAGTTTTGGGGCACCGCATCTCCCTCTAATATCGAAAAATTGCAGCGAATACAATCCAAGTGTCTGCGAATTATTGTAAACGCGCCTTGGTATATGAGGAACATTAACATCCATCGAGATTTAAATGTATCCACAATTTCTGAGGAAGTTGCAATGTCCTGCAGAAGCTACATTCAAAAATTACACAATCATCCGAATCCCCTTGCTAGGCAATTGTTGCTGAGCAAGGGGCATGGTCGATTAAAAAGAAAAGACACCCTGAATATGCTGTAAAATTGCTACATCTCGCGACTCACCAAATTGTGATGGAACGTAGGGGATATCACATAGTTTTATTTAGTTTGTAAGATTTGAATACTTATTGTTAGTTTCTTGTATTTAAGAAAGATTCAATAAAAAAAATAAGCTAAAAAAAAAAAAAAAAAAAAAAAAAAAAAACATTCTTACGAAGAAGCCAAAAGTTGGGTTGATTCATGGATTGCCTCAAAACATGTCGATTTCTTCCGACGCGGATTCCGTATGCTGCCAGAACGATGAGAAAAAATATTTGCTAGCGACGACGACCAATTTTACATAATAAAAATTCAGTTTTCGAAAATAAATTGCACGAACGTATTTATACCCCCAATAATATTATTTCATTCAAAAGGCAAAAAAATTATCGAACTTTTGCTTCTAAAATAAAAATGTTAAATATAAATTATCTAACGCAAATGACAAACTATAATGAAATTAAGAGGGTGCGTGAGTTCGTCTAAATTTTAGAACTTAAATTGATATCAGAGTGGAATATTACACCACAGCTTCTCGAAATAGGGAAGAAAATTGACGAAAGTGTGAGAGTTCGTTCCTAAATCAGACAAAAATTGCAATTTGAAAAAATTGTTTTTTAATTAAAGAATATACCTTTTATTTTTCACTCTTCTTTATTATTTTAATGTTATTTTGTTCTTTTCAAAACGAAAAATAACTGCTAACGAACTGCCCTGTTCTGCGTTATTGTAGTTGTAATTAATTGACAGCTTTTACAATATTTAGCTACTAAAAGGTTGCTTAAAAATTTCCTAAATTGTTCCTATTCACTGCAATATCCACATATTTTCAATAATTTCGGAAAAGTCACAAATTAGACACAGATTTAGATACGTAGAAATTCGCACGCACCCTTAATACAATTGTGGAAATTTCCCAAATATTGTACAACATTAGGGCATGCCAAATGTTTAGCCCACCAATCTCATATCGAAAACTTCTACCGATGATTCTATGTTTGTATTTGATGAAATTTGATCTCGTGGTATTTAAAATAAAAAAACCATATATTATTTGTCAAAATACAAAATGTCAAAAATAATTTTAGATCCAGAGTTTCTTTCGCAAATATACTGAAAATATACTGAGCAGTTTCATAAATTTTTGTTTTTCTTTTCTTGCCATGCACAGTAGTGGGAATTTAAAACGTAAAATGAACAACTTGAAAAACATGCTATGAATATCAATTATGTAAATACTCATATACTCGTAAAAAGTATACCTAAAATAGATATGTATGTAGTATACATCGATATCCATATCATGCAAATAAACAAGCAAACCGAAAATATTATAAAGTACATGGATACATGCACAACCAAAAATAAAAATAGACAAAAAATTGTAAGATACATATTTTATAATCATAGTTTTGTATCCAATGTAGCCATACAATGTAAAGAAATACGACTACCACATTCCAAATGCATGCATATTATATAAAATACACATTTGTACATTTGAAAGCCAAGCACACGTGGCAATAGTCTCCAAATGATGGTTATAAAGTGCATGTTTGTATGTGTGTCCTTATATCGCGGTTTCAACTTTATTTTCGTTATGTGGTTTGCAAATCTCGTAGAAAAATACAAAATCGTGATCCTGACATAGCGCAACCACATCATGTTTTTTCCAACTTGAATTTAATATATAATAAAAGTCATTTCATTTTTCTTTCTATCAATGGCGATGGTTTGTGCCGGTTTCTTTCTTTTTGTTTGTGTTAACCATAAACTCATCAAAAGTTTTAAAATGGTTAGCTATTCGTAGGTAAATAGTACTTATGTATGCGATCTGTGTTTTGCTGATAACAGTATTAAGCGTGGATTTATCCTAGAGGCGGAATAGTATTAAATATGCATTTATAAAAATTTTAACGCATAAAGTATTCTCAATTCCAAAGTCACGTTAACATTTCTAACGAAATTTTATTTTAGATTTTATCGTCTGAACAGCGTCTACATTAGATGAAGACTTTTAAGATTTAAAAGGTGACTTTTGTTTTTGCAAACCAAAAGTAAAAAATATTCATATAGTTCAGTCGATAAACCCATTTTCGGAGATCTTGCATCATTTCATTTGGTTCATAAATGGGTTGTTTCACTTTTTCTTGGCACTTATAGGGTCTGATGAGCCCTTTGGCAGAGTTTCTCTTCAGTATTATTTGTCAGTCATCCAGATATGGTTGTGACAGGTAACGTAGTTTTTGTTATAATATCGAACCATTATTCACCTAAATTGTTAAGGTGATGTTGGTTGAATATCAAGTTTAGTATTCTATTTGTTATTTCGCTTAAAAATGAAAATAAAGATTTTCACAAATTAAGACCTCAAATTCCTTTAAGTTGAATTATGTTAAGAATGCCAAGATTCTAAATTAAATGATGCTGAGTATTAACGTTTGGTATTTAAGAAACCTTCTCAACGTTACTGGCTAAGAACATCTGATGGTGTGGACGAAGACGCTCCTAGTGGAGCGGAATCGTTAGCTTTATCAGGTGTAAGCGAAGAGGACGGAGTCTCAAGATCAGAGCGAATCCTGTTGAAGAAACGGCAGAAGCAGAAGCGAAAGAGACAACGTAAAAATGCCACGAAGTCGTCGGAGAAGACCATTGAGCAGCTTTCGGGCCAACTCAGTGGACATCTGCAAGATGAGTCGACCTTGGAGGTGGAGAACTCAGGGAAGAGGTTCAGGGGCGATAGCTCCGGAGCCACTTTGAAAAGTTCAACGCCTGAGGAGAGGAAGACGACGGAGGGGCCAATTGAGGTGGATGGATGGAAGGATGGACAACCGTCCCTTGAGAAGGTTGATAATTCTTCCACGCAGACACCAAAAGAGGCAAGTGCTCGGAGAGATGGACAGCCAATTATAAGGCCGTCAGTCGCTCCGAAAGGGCTTGGGCTCGAGGCCCAAGCCTAACACGGGTAGAGTAGCTCTGGGAACGACGGGACAGGGAAATCCGACGTCGGGGGGTGATGAGCGGGGTGGACAATCTGGAAAGATTGTTAACCCAGCGAACTCACAGTCCTCGCATGCGGCACCTGGGCCGAGCGGTCTTGGCAGAGCAACTAAACGTCGGGCTGAACAGGCAAAGGGCGAGCCCACCAGGGCGAGGAAGACTTACGCTCAAGTAGCGGAAGCTGACCTCGTTATGGGAGTCATGGACTTGTCACTAGAGGGGCAGGATGCCATGGAGTCCCTTGAAGACGATGTCAATGACATTGGATTTGTCGGCAGGGCAAGGGTGGAGAGCGGATTGATTGTACTAAGGTGCAAAAGTCAGCTATCCAAGCAATGGCTGTGCAAGACCGTGGAGCACCTAAGCGGTTTGTGGGAGGCTGCGAAGCTCAAATGTGACAGCCTAACTGCCTTGTCGACAAAAAGGAAGATGGTGATTGTTGCTCATGGCAATGCTGTGACCAGCGACATCATCCTCAGAAGGCTGCAGCGCCAGAACGTCTGTGTGAAGGACACTTCCAAATGGAGTGTTATCCGCGCAGAAGGGTTTGGCGAGGCAGAAAGGGCAGGTGTCGTACTCACCGTGCTGTGTCCTAAGGAGGACGCGGAGGCCGCCAGGATCGCGGGGGGGAGACTCAACTGCGGTCTTGAATAGGCCATTGTTAAATTCCAGAAAGATGCAGTATGAGGGGTGCGACGCGGCTCCTGGCGTGGGGCTGGTGGCACATTCTGCAATGAAGAAGCCATTAGGGCGGGAGGTGGTCCCGCGCCAGGAACCACTAAATGTGTGTCAACTCAATATTCACCACAGCAAAGCAGCATCAGCAATGATGGTGCGGAGCTTCGATGAGGATGAGCTTGACATTGCACTAGTTCAGGAGCCCTGGATCCTTCATGGAAGGATCAAAAGCCTATCTGCACAAAAGACCACTTTGTTTTATCCACAAACAGAGGGGAAGTTGAGGACATGCATTTTAGTTAGACATGAGATACGTGCAATTCTAATGTCTAACTTGTGCTCACCGGATCTCACAGTAGTGAGAATAGGTGACGGTGCGGGATCATTTATGATCGCATCAGCATACCTTCCATACGATTCTCCAGACGAACCACCTTCGAGAGAGGTGGAAGCTCTAGTGAGATTCTGTGATGGTAATGGGGTTGGTCTGATCTTAGGCTGCGATGCCAATGCGCACAGTTCTGTGTGGGGCAGCAGCAATGAAAACTATAGAGGAGAGTGTCTACTCGAATTTATAGAAAGATTTGGTCTACAAGTTGCCAATAGGGGAACAGAACCGACCTTTGTCGACGCACCTCGTTGCGAGGTTATTGGTGTTACTCTGACGAATGTCAAAATGTTGGATAGGATTTTGGATTGGAGGGTTGTGGATAGACTAACCATGTCGGACCACAGGGCCATTCAGTTTGGGATTACGTCCGATAAAAGACATAGGAACGACTGTAGAATGGTAAGGATACCGAAACGAACGGATTGTACAAGGTACTGCGAAGTTCTTGAGGAATTATTGCCAAGGAGGTTTAAGAGACCTAGAACAACCGCAGATATTGAGTATCAGGTGAGGGCTATCAGCTCAGCCATGTCCTCTGTCCATGTCCTCATGTCCTCTGACGGTAGTGGACGAGGGAGATCCCACTCCATGGTGGAATGGGGGAACTGGAATCCATGAAAAAGGAGACAAGGAAGGCTTTTAATCGTCACATGAGAGGGGACCCCAACGCATGGGACGACTACAAGTCAAAGAAAAGGGAGCTGAAGAAGACTCTACGCAACCATAAAAGGAAAACTTGGAGGGAATTCTGCTCAAATATGCAAGATATGACCGATGTATGTAAACTACAGAGCATCATATCAAAGGACCCGGTGTCAAAGTTGGGATTAATTCGCAAAACGAATAGATCCTTTACAGAGACAATCGGAGAGTCACTGAAATACCTGATGGAGGTGCATTTCCAGGAAGCTTTAGATCGGAAGATCCTTGGGAAGCCACCCGCAAGGGTGCAAACAGGAATGAAAGATTGGAAGCTGAAAGGATAGTCACCAGAGATGGAGTGATAAACGCCATTAAGCGTTTCTCTCCATTCAAAACAGCGGGTACAGACGGGATATTTCCAGCCCTACTTCAGTGGGGTGCAGAAGCTCTGGTAGACAGGCTTCTGGGAATATTTATTACTTGCCTGGCTACAGGATATATCCCGACTAAATGGAGAGAGACTAAGGTTGTCTTTTTTCCAAAGCCGGGAAAAAGGGACTACTCAGAGGCTAAATCTTTCCGGCCAGTTAGCTTGACCTCCTTTCTGCTTAAATGTATGGAAGGAGTACTGGCGGACTACATGGAAAGGACAACGCTTCTGAAAAAACCACTGAGCAGGTATCAGCACGCGTACAGAGCTGGCAAATCCACTGAAACGGCCCTGCACGAACTCGTTCGCGTAGCGGAGAGGGAACTGTATTGTGGAGGGATATCTATGTCTACTTTTATGGATATAGAAGGTGCCTTCGATAAGATTGGTTTTGATAAGCTAAGGATGGCCCTTGCTACTCGTGAAGTCAGCCCAACCATTATAAGGTGGGTGGACAGCATGCTGAGGAAAACGGCAATAAACTTTCGAAATGGGAGTTACAGACTCAGAGGTAGGGTAGTCAAAGGGTGTCCACAGGGGGGAGTACTATCGCCCATCCTTTGGAATATCACGGTCGATTCCCTATTCCTGCTTCTGGACTCAAAAGTCATACACACCATCAGGTATGCAGATGACATAGCGGTAAAGGTGAGCGGTAAGTTCCTGGACATTATCTATGATACCAGGAGAGGTGCACTCAAAATGGTTGAAAAATGGTGCACGGAAGAAGGTACGGAATGCTAGTAAGTCGGAAACAGTACTCTTTACTAAAAGGAGGACTGGGCTAAAAACAGACCCCCTTAGGCTTTTTGGATCGAACATCAATGTATCCAAGGAAGTAAAGTATCTAGATTTCATCCTGGATAACAAGCTGACTTGGAACAATCACGTCGATGACAAGATCCAGAAAGGCAAGCGGGTATTGCGTCAGTGTAAGAGAGTGTTCGGTCTCATGTGGGGAATTATTCCCAGAGCTACTGGATCTACACAACAATGGTAAGGCCCTTAATAGCGTATTCTGCTGTGGTCTGGTGGCCTAAGGTCACCTAAAAGACCGCGAAAAGCAAATTAGATAGGATGCAAAGAATGGTTTGTATTGGGATTACAGGAACTTTCTGGGGCTGATGCCGCTGGACTTAGGCACGGCACGGATATAGGGCACAGGAGCATCCTGTCACTGGTATATAGCAGAGTAAAGGAGGCGCAAATGCCAATGGAAGGAATGGGTAGGCTAAAGATGACTGGAAAGTCACACAGAACACTCATTGAAAACAGTCTCACACATTATATATGTGAAGAAAATGACATTAGTATTTTCACTGATGGCTCACTAATGGATGGCATGGATAAAGAATCTCCATCTCACGAGAAGGGAGAACTTATGCACTTGTAGACAGGCAAAGAATTCGTTGAGGCTATCAAAGGGCAGTGAATAGGGGAGGGCTCTCAGTCTAAGCCAGTTAACTCTAAGCTGGTTGACTGCATTAATAACTGGGCATGGCAATTTCAGGTACCACCTCAGCAAGATGGGTCTTGTTGGCAGAGACAGCGGCGCACATAGTGTGCCAGTGTCCTGCATTGGCAAGCAGGAGGATGTCCACACTGGGTCGCCAATTTATTGATGAACTCGAAATGTGGAACATACCCCACAAAGAGATGCTTGAAATAACGCGTGATGTTATTATGAGGAAGGAAGTAGAAGAATTCTGCAACCGAAGAAATAATTAACACACGATTTGAGGGACGAAAAGGGACCCATATAAGTGGTATGATTCGGCTAATCCCTAAAATATATATATACTGGCTAAGAGCTATGCATCATCGGGCATATATGTTCGCATCATTTCTACATTTACACTGCAATAACAGTATTTCTCCTCTTAATTTTTTTATGCTCATTTTTATTAGATTAAGGCACGTCCGATTTTTAACATATCAGTTTTCAGGAACAATTTTCTATTTTTAAGTTAATAAGTTAATAAGTTTTAAATTTCAATGGAAAAATACTTAAGAACGATTAAAAATTATAATCAAATAATTTAAAATATTTATACCATTGCCTGTTATTTTTATCCCTTTGAGCTTATTTCACCATAAATTATTTAGTAAAATTTACCTTTGCGCTTGCGTGTAGCGCTATTATCGAATTGCAAAACGTTAGATTGTGCTATGATCCCCTGCCATTCAATTTAAATGTTTCAAAACAAGAGTTTGCAACGGCTGCGTTGAGCAATACCAAATCAAAAAGGAAAAAAGGTGCTGGAAAACGACTTCTCATAATTTTCCAAAAAGAATCCGAAGCGGAGTATTGATTGGGGATATTTATCGTGAAATTTTGACTGAATTTGACCGCTTTGAGTTTTCTTATGCACACATTTCATATGTATATATTTCAGTGATGAAACTATAGTAAATATAGTGAATCCTGATGGCAGTAAGTATATATGGTAACCAGAAGGGACAGCAATTGACCCAAAGTACATTTTATTACAGATAAAGTAATGCGATACCTCAATAAGGATCTGCATTTAATTTGTTTGTGCGAATTTGATACAATACATCGATCAAATATGTTGAAATACTACAAAAAATAATGTTGCCTTGGACCGAAGAGTATTTACCGGTTTTATGGAAATATGAGCAAGCTAATTTTTTTCAACAAACATTTTTCGAGTTGAAAATACAATTTTTAAGATAATTTATTATTCATATTTAATTCCAATGGAACATTTGTGGGAAGAAGTGAAATAAATAATGCTTTAAAAATGTTTCTTTAATATATCAATGAACAAGAACAATAAACACTACACGTTGAAAATCGACCTTAACACGTATATAGTAGTGAGGTCAATACCACTAGATGATTTTTATCTAGCACAATATATTGTGTAAAGCCCATACTTTAATATTGTAAATTGTATGTATGACATTAGTAGTTAACAACACTCTTAATTTAGCGCAACCTTCATTTTATGTAGTGCCCTTGAAGAAATAGCAAACTTTATACATATTACACACAACTATATATGTATGCATATGTATGTATATATATATATATATATATATATATATATATATATATATATATACAGTATGTCAAGAATGAGCTTATGTGTTTGGTGAGTGTATTGAGAGATCTACCTACTACATATAAGGTACATAGTTCTAAGCTAAAACATAAAAAAGTAGAAATAGTCAAAAGAAATCGCCCACATGCATAATTCCTATACCAGTACATATGTATGTACATATATAGGTAGGTATATAAATTATATAATGCGGCAAAAGTCAGTGTCTGAGTGACATAAAAATCCATACACATAAAAATATAGCATATATCTACGAGAGTAGTTAGTATACATACTGTTCTATGTACCTTATACTTAACTAATATTCCCATTATTCACCAACAAGCTTGGTACAATTGTTCTCTCTGTCGTTGTTATTGTTGCTGTTGTTGTTATATGTTTGGCTTTGCTTGTTGCTACTACCGTTGTTGACGGTGTTTTGTTTACTTCTCAACTCAGTATAAAAACAAACAATATTTGTTTATTTTGTTTTAGCATACTTTAAGGCGCAACGACATACCCATTTAATACACACACATATATGTTTTTATGTTGTTGTCGTCACAAGTAAAAGTAATTTTACATTGCATATAGAGAATGCTGTTGCTATATATTCTTTTATATATTGTTCCTTTTCAATTCGGTGCTCATAAATGTGCATAAATTTAAAACAAAACTTACTTTTAAATGAGTACTCCCATAATCTTATGATGTGTACAGCTAACATATGAGTGAATCTATGTGATATGCCGATAGGTGTGTGTGTGTGTGAGAAAAAGTCTACACGTGTATGTATGCATATTTAACCGAATAGCAACGTTGACTGACACTTATGAAAATACATAAATTTACTTTTTAATTTACTTGTTTCCCATTTTCTTTCTTTATGCTATTCTTTCTGATCATTTTAAAGGCTAGTGAGACAAAAAATTAATTCTTTTGACACTAAAAGGTACTGAAAGACATATGTAATATAGCGTAGACTCAGGTGTTACATTTAGGAGAGCTTGTTCTAGTCGTGGGCAAATTTAACAGAAATGCCTTATGATATGATTTTAATATAATTTTATGGAATGAAGACTGCCCTACAACGAAATTGATATGCAACGAATCTACAAATTCGTTGCATATTAATTTAAAGAAACTCTACATTTTTGCAAAGATAACCCTTGGAAAAATATCCTCACAATAAAACATTTTCTAATTAATTGGAAGAAACAATTGAAAATAGCCAAGTTTATCCCACAGAATACACAATATGAGTTTTCTTCCATGAATATTCTTCTGACATATCGCTGTTAAAGCATGGTCACATAGTCCTAATGATGTTCTCTTCATTGTTTTATCTTAATGGATCCATGATTCCTTCTTTTCATCTATGCCTATTCATACTGCATCCAATTGGATCAAAGAGAACACTATCACCCATAGATATCATAAGTGACAGCCAAGCTGTCATTAAAGCCATGAATTTTTTTCTCATGAGCGGAGTAGAGCAGCACAATATTCTCCTGTTCTGAGTACATTGACGTAGAGTCGACGGACAGAGTAAGCAGAAACCCTAACCGATGGAAATACTCGTTTGGAGATCCAAATAGCCATGTGTAAGCATAATTTGTAGGTTATCACATCTACCGTCTTCCAGAAAAGATGGACGAATACACCTATCTGTTGGTTGGTGATATTACTGTGGCTCATACTCAGTAAGTAACGTTCACATGAGCTTACTGTTCTCAATAGGAAAGACTTTTCGAATTATATGACAGTGGCTACTGGTCACTGCCTCATTGGTCTGCACGCTATAATAATTTTTCCACTTCTATCTTCGATGTCGAACTCAGCATTCTTCAACATTTAAAACCGTTTACAGCAATTTCCCTCACTTACGTTCTTTGTCTTCGACGTCAAACTCATCGTAAACTTTTAAAACCACTCACGACAACTTTTCTCACTTAAAGGTACCTAATGCTTCTACAAGCAATGGGCACGAAGTGACTGCCGATTTTTTCCAATTAAAGAAATAAATAAAAAATTACCGCAAATAGCCCTTATTCGGCTCGAAAGTCGACATTTAAGTACAAAAAAAAACTGACACAAATCAATAATATGTCAAGATTATCGTGTAGTCACATGTCTAACATTACGATATAACGTTTTACATCTAACAATTTTAACCATGACTTCCTGGTAGCCCTAAACTTCGAGTATACACATATTACGGTATGCTTCCTTAATTATTTTTTTAGACGAGCAACATACAGATCGAATTTTTATACCCTGCATAATGCAATATGCATGGTATATTCATTTCGGTCAGATGTTTGTGTCCACTTGAACTTGAACTTGAGGAATCTCCGGAGATATAGACATAGATATATATTCGTGATCAGCGTCGATTAAATTTTCGATTTAACGATGTCCGTCCGTCCGTCCGTCTGTCTGTCACCTGGCTGGTTCGCACGATAACTTGAGTAAATATTGAGCTATTTTGACGAAATTTGGCATAAGTAACCTTTGATCCAAGGGTACGGAGGGGATTTATATTGGGCATGATCGGTCAATAACCACGCCCACACCAAGCATTCAAAGCGACTAACCTCGGAATTTTCAAAATCTTTAACTTGCTATAACTCACATAATATACCACTTGGGACAACAATATTTGGCACATGGAGTTATGTTATACTACTATATAACCTCGCCAAAAGTGGATGAGCCACGCCTACTTTTTAGCGTAGCTCTCATACAAAGTGTCTGTACTTGTGTTAAATTGAAACAGCTGTAACTTCTACAATCTTCTGTCCAGAATAACCATATTTGACACTTAGATTAACATGGTAGTCGGAAATAATATGGCAGAAAATCAGTGTGCCACGCCCACTCCTTTTTGGGTCTACCATACAAAGTTGCGGAAATTAAAAAAATGTTACCGGTTATAACTTGCAAACTATTCAGCGTAGAATATCGAAATTTAAGGTGTGGATTAATATTGTACGAGCAACTAGGCTCACAGAAAATGGGCGCACCACGCCCACTGTTTATCGTAGCCCCCATACAAATTTTAAATTGAAACAGCTGTAACTTCGGCAATCTTCTGTCTAGAATAACCGTAATTGACACTTAAATTAATATTATAGTCGGCAAAAATCTGGCAGAAAATCAGTGTGCCACGCCCACTCCTTCATGAGTCTCCCATACAAAGTCAAGGGAATTAAACTAAAACTTTTAAGCTCCATAACTTACAAACCATTTAGCGTAGGACAACGAGATTCAGGGTATGGATTAGTATTGTACGAGCAACTAGGCCCGCAGAAAATGGGCGCACCACGAACACTGTTTATTGTAGCCCCCATACAAATTTTAAATTGAAACAGCTGTAACTTCGGCAATCTTTTGCCTAAAATAACCATAATTGACACTTAGATTAATATCGTAGTCGGCAAAAATCTGGCAGAAAATTAGTGTGCCACACCCACTCCTTCATGAGTCTCCCATACAAAGTCAAGGGAATTAAACTAAAATTTTAAGCTCCATAACTTACAAACCATTTGGCGTAGGACAACGAGATTCAGGGTATGGATTAGTATTGTACGAGCAACTAGGCTCACAGAAAATGGGCGCACCACGCCCATTGTTTATTGTAGCCCCCATACAAATTTTTAATTTAAACAGGTGTAACTTCGGCAATCTTCTGTCTAGAATAACCATAATTGACACTTAGATTAATATCGTAGTCGGAAATAATCTGGCAGAAAATCAGTGTGCCACGCCCACTCCTTCATAGGTCTCCCATACAAAGTCGAGGGAATTAAACTAAAACTTTTAAGCTCGATAACTTACAAACCATTTAGCGTAGGACAACCAAATTTAAGATGTGGATTGATATTGAAAAATTAATTAGATATACCAGAAAGAGATACGTCACGCCAACTTTTTATATAGCTTCCGTACAAAGTCTCGGATTTATCTTAAACATTAAAACACCCATAACTTACTAATTAATACGCCTAGTATTATAGAAAGAAATTGATCCTCCAAAATTGGTGAGGTACGCCTGCTTCTTAATGTAGGTCCTATACAAAGTAGTGGAAGAAAAGGATGGATATACGAGCAAACTTTTTATATATACCTCTACATATGCAGGGTATAATTTGGTCGGCCCCAGCCGACTGTAAGGAGATTTTTAGTTTTGTGTTTCTTGTTTTGAAGTCGGTTATAAGTGATTACATATGCGGATAAAAAATAAGAAATGTTTAAATACAGCAATATTATATTATTTTTAGCCGCTCACATATTCTTTAAAAATATAAATATATACTTGTACATACTCAATAATTGTTTATGCTTACGAATCTATAACACACCAAGCACGAGCTAAAGTATAACACATAACACACTTAGGTATATATTGCTTTATTTGCATTTAATTAAAAATTAAAATTAAAGTGTCTTATATCAACCAGAGTCTTATATCCACCAGATGTTCATTCGTATATATAAATACGTGCCTATGTTCTTCATTCATTCATGATGCTCAGCTACAAACATATATACATACACCCATATGCCTCAATACCAAAACGTAATGCAATAAAATTCTTTGCAACAATAGCATTTTTGTAACAGTACATATACACATGTGTAGTACAGTACATCTACCCTTTTATCTCCAACACTATCCATTTATTTAAGTATCTTTTAAATGTGATGGTAACGTGGTGGTTCGATCTTTGTTTTCTGCTTCTCTTCCATATTTTTTGACTGCTGCTGAGTATATACTTAAGTCTTTATATTAGCACTCTCAGTCGGTTACCTTAGCTATTTATTTGTACACAAGAACACGTACATATATCCATCCAGATACGTATGTATATTACATTAGAGTGGTTGAAACAATCTTAAGAACCTGTGTTCGGGGCGGAAGGACATATGACATAGAAGTGGAGAACTCTTGCAAGGACTACACAAATTCTCTCAATTATAAAGTTATTTTCTTAAAGAACAAGAATTGTGAAGTAAATAAAGTGGTCATCTTTCGTAGATATAGCTATTAGCCTCACTTTTAGATCCTGCAATTGAACAGTTTCCAATTAAATTAAATTTAAAGAATTATCTCCCTATACTCCTTATTATCCCTATTCGCGTCCATTAGGCATTTACAAAATTGCTGGAACAATTTCAGTTTTTTTTCCATGAACCTCTCTAATGTATAAATAGTACATTTACTAGGTACTATTACATTTACTCGTACAGGTGATTTATATAAACGAGAACTCGTAAATTTCCCTATTTAGATGTTTTTATTCTTATGAATCCCGTACATGATTTTATAATAAATAAATGCATTAATAAAATTTTAAAGCGCAATTAAAAAAAAATTAAAACAAGTATCAACGAAATCAAAAATAATTTAAAATTCATGAGCTCCATAATTGAAATTGTATAACATTATTTATGAGTTGCTATTATTAAATTTAATAGATATTTATTTTTCCCACAAAAGATAAATAAAACATAAAAAATATAATATAGTATTAGATCTTATTTTTACGGCGGAGAGGAATTTGATGCTCTAAAATAAAACTTCTAATTTGAAATGTTGAAATTATTGAAAAAAGTTGACAACACATACTATCACCGCTTTGGTCATATTATGTTATATGGATCTAGAAAAAATGTGGTTTCAACAAGATGGCATCTCCGTGTTTCTGCTGTAGTGCGCTATTGTAAGAGAAGTCCCCTGAAGGTGTTATTGCAACAACTGGCAATGCCAACTGTCCTTAAAGATCATAATATTAATAATGTATCATCGCAGACTTTTCTTATGTGACTATACAAGAGATCGTGTTTATGCGAACAAACCTCACACATGGTTTAAACATTCGCGAGGTTATGGTCGAAATGTGCCAAAAAGTCAACAAAATTACCGCTAAAAATATTCAGTTCTACAGATGGTCTGCGGCGATCATTTAACTGATTTTATGTCCCATGCATACTTACAATGTTCAAGTAATGATTTCATAATAAAAATTCATTAAAATCTGAATTAAAAACATAACCCTAAAAATTGAAATATGTGCTTATTCCATACTTTAAGCTTGTTTTCACAAGTGATAAAAATTCTCCATAATCAACTTTTCAGGCTCTTTATGATACAAGTATGTTTTCACGCATTAATGTGATTCATGATTGATAAGTTAATTTCATTTTTGCTATCATTTTGTACTCTACGTCATGTGTGCCCAAGAAAAAAATACCCGGAGCCAAAAAATAGCAAAATGTTTAATTAAATTTTAAAATATACAAAGACTCGATGATAACCTAACTATAGATATGAATGTATCACTTTATTAGTCAAATAAATGTTGATAGACTGCCAATTTGTTTGTGATTACGATTATGCTCTTATAGTGATACAAGTCGACGTTATCAACTTTATAAAGACATTGCTAAAGCCTACAAGCTCTCTATGCCACTTTATTCTTTGTATTTTTCATAGATTTTTCAATGAAATCTTTACGAAATCATTGCATACCATTTATCTACTTATAATAATTGGTGCAAAAAAAATCAAGTGAATGGACACCTACATAGATGTATAAATAAGCAAAACGAAATTGAGAAATACACAATATGAAAGAAGAAACAAATGTTCAATTGGAAGCAAATCAATTTAAAATTTTCCCAGAATTAAGTGTACATATAGCTAAAAACAAATATATAAGAAATGTGAAAAAAGTCAAGAGTCTTATCCATACACAGGTAAGCAAACAAAGTTTGTAGCAACCTACACATACATACTCGTATGTACATATGGTACATGCTTCAAAGTTGTTATTGAGCAATTGATGAGGATTTCCAAGTTTGTACTTGTTAAACGAACATTTTTAAATGAAAAAGAAAATGAATTTTCTTATTCGTATCCCACTTGTGTGTGTGTGTGTGTGTGTGTGTGGTACATGTGTTTAAATAATATACATACATTTACGGATACCCATAAAATATATATTATAAGTATACAATACAAAGTATAGAAGTAAGTAATAAGTAAACCAACACATATTTCTTAGAGCATTTCATACAGACGATAGATCGTTGCAACCACAACCACAATATCATACTTGCCCCTATCCCAACCAACGTTTTACATCAATACACCATAATCATTACGTATGTATGTAAGTTAGTTACAATACCTACCTACGTTATTTGCTTTTCCCTAAATAAACTTGTTCATTTTTTATTTTTATTTTTTGTTTTTATATTTCACTGGAGCAATTGCAAATAGAATTTTTATCGCACACATACTTATAATATACCAACAACCACGAGAATAATATGAATCTCCGAATGCAGGGGTGGAAAAAAAAGGAAATTGGGAAAATAAAAGAGTTCTGGAAAGTTTAATGGGTGTTTTGACTTTATTGTTATTAGCATCAAAATCAATTGAACGTTAGTATGTTATTTAAAGCTTCAATCTAATGTAAATAAAAGCTTGTAAACCTGTCAGTTTGTATTTGAAAAGGAACAAATAAATCTATTATAGATTGGTTATAGCATAAATGATAGTATGGTAATTTTTTAATGTTACACTATGTCTCTGTCTATATCATGCAAGTGAAAATAAATGGCTAAAGTACATACATACACACTTTGGTTGAGCTTAACTTCAGGTGAGTTAAAAAATTCGAATATTCTTTAGAAGACAAAGAGGACTGAAAAAAATATCTTTAAAAATTATAAATTATCTATTCAACCGAATTAAGGATTTGCAAAGAATTTGTTAGGTTTTTGCTGTGAGCGTTTAATTATGATATGAATCAACCCTGTAGAAATATTTATTACTTTATTGAAAACTGAATGCATTAAACAACAAAAGCAATGTTTAATTTATTCAAATACAACTAGTACTAATAATACTTAGAATGAGTCTCATCTGAACCGTCCGCTTTTTTATATTCACCTGACATAGTCTTAAAAACATGGTCTATTGTTTCTGGTTTTTGTCCATCGCTTGTTCGTATTTTAGTAGGGGTATGCGGTTAATCGTTTAATCGAGCAGTCTGATTAATCAAAATTCTCATAAATCAATTATTCGATTAATTAAAATTTTGATTAAGCAAAATACTAATTTTGATTAATCAAAATATTTTTCATTTTTAGTTTCTCTTTGTTTCTGAAATTATACTTGGAAATAAAAATTTTAAACGATCCGTCAACTTTGTATTGGAAAAAAATATTATAAATATTTTGAATATTTTTTGTTCGATTAAACGATTAATCGCAGAGTCCCAATCTTTAGTTCTGGTTAATGGTGGATTTAGTCAACACGTAAGGACGTAAGGTGACGGAAAGTAAAGTAAAGTACTCTGAAACGTGTAATGCGATTAGTCAACTGGATTAGTTCATATTTTCCATAGATTCCAGCGTTACTACGAATTCATTCAGAGTAATCGCTTGTTTGGCTTGCTTAGTATGTAACACGTCGTAACAGCTGGAACGTTAGTTACTGATAAGTATTGACTAATTGCACCATAATTCTACTGCATTCTTCATTGTTTGTGATTGTTCAGTATTTAATTATTGGTTACCAACTATTTAGTTAAGCACTTTGAATTCTAGCGGAAGTGTTGCATGAATCATATCAACCGAATGTAACGATCGACTCTAACCTAGAAAATGTACTATTAAAAATCATGTTGCGAACGCGAATGAAGAGAACCCTCTAACTTCAAATCGAAGCATCCAGTACTATATAATCTATCAGTGATCGAAATTTCCAACTGGAGACAAGGGGCAGACAATAAAATCCATTAGCGAAGTATACGTACGGGGACGTATCATAACACCTTATGAGTATTTAATGACAATGATTTTCAAATATTTCAAAATCTTGAAAATGTATTGGTATTAATTTCGACCAGCTAACATTTACGAAAAGTTTACAGAAAAGTTCCCAATAATTGAAAGTTGAGAAAAATATTCTCCCAATCAATACTTTAATAGCTAAAATATACAATATGTATTATACATTATATTGTTCTACTGTTGTGAGTTTTATGCCAGAGTTGTTAGATGAGTTCTTCAAAATTTGCGTCTTGGGATATCGGTGCTGTCGGGGATATAGGGAAACTATAAATTCCATTTTTATGATCTGGTACTCTTAAACACGCCATACACAATTTAACAAACATCCGTTCATTAGATACGATTTCGTAGCAATTGAAAATAGCCAAGTTTTTGTTTTTCTTTTAATATGTTAAAAAAACTCTTTGATTAAGTAAAAAGCAAAACCAATATCAAAGTTAAAAATTACTAGAAGTAGTTTACTGAATTTTGTTGTGATTATACGCACACAAATGACTCTAAACGCTCAGTACGTTCAATTGACGTCACGACCGAAGCAAATGCATACAACTACGTTAAAAAATATATGAAATTTTGTTGAATAAATTAATTCTGTGTTTCGTTTATCACATAACTCTCAGCCTGCCCCCCCTCATATATCATTGAATTTAATAAAGAAGTAAACTTAGTTATTAAAATATTACATTTTTATATTCCTGAAATTACATCCAAATACTTACGTCGTGTAAACGTGTATGTATAGCTACATTCTGGTTTATACGTCGTCGCTGTTATTAAAACCAATCAAAATTATGTATATAAAGAAAAACAACAATAATGTTTTTCATTGCTTCTTAACCCTTAAACTTCACTTCAGCCACTATAGCATCATCCAATCTCAATCAACTGCTGTCACTTATGTTCAACATGTGTTCTTCTTATGGTATGCGTATGAATTTGTGAAATTATAATATCGTACAATACGTATGTATGTACTAGAGTATTAAGGTAAGTAGATGTATATGCGTCTGTATTTATATATTAAGTATTAGTACGTTGTATGCATGTGTGGGTCATATCATTCATGGCTTTATATTTGCTTTTGTTGTTATCTTGTTATCTTGTACAGATCCTGTTGAATGATTTACAATTTATTATCCACGAGGCTTTTACCAACAGTTGTTTAACTGCTTCTTTCACAAGTTGTAAATTTAAATAAAACTTTTTAAGATAACAAATTACACAAAAGGTTCCCCGTGGAAGGACATACCAAAAAGTATATAAATACATACGTATATTGGTAGTATTAAATTAAGGCAACAGCAAAAACGAAAAACAAAACACAAACATAAAAATAAGGCGAACATAAAATGTTATAATACTATAATAAAATATCTGTCAGTGACATTGTTTTTTATTGTTGTTTTTGATAAATGAAATCATACGTTTGTATACATATTTTATACACATGTCCAAATGGAGAATGTTGTTACATACTCGTACATGCATAAAAATATGTATGTACCAATGTATGTACATATGTATGTGTCAATTTAGGAACCAGAAGTATCACATCAATATGCGGACACCAAAACACATATGCGCTATTAAATAAATAGATACACATACATATTAAGGTCCATCAAAAGTATATTACCAGCAAAGGATAAAGCAAAAATCAAATCTACGAAATAAGGCAAAATAGATTTGTTGCAATTTAAATGTGCTTGGAAATAAATTGCACGGAAAAAGGAAACTTTGAGTTCCATTATATTTCAAAAAACCAAAAAATTAAATACATTCTGTCAATTAGGAACAAGTCAACCTTTTGTGTGCGTTGCGATTTTTACTATGGATAAAAATATCGAACAAAGAGTTTGTGTGAAATTTTGTGTTTCAAACGAAATTTCTTGTGCCAAAACGTTGGAAATGTTGAAAAAAAACATTTGGTGATTCAACCATGTCGAAAACTCAAGTTTACGATTGGTATAAATCGTTCAAAGAGGGGCGAGAAGAAATCGCAACGCACACAAAAGGTTGACTTGTTCCTAATGACGCCGTAACCAAACTAAATGACACATAGCAATAAAAATTCACAGAATAGTGGTTGACAGTTGTGCCAACCTGGGAAAAAAAAATTTTTGAAATATTCTCAGAGGGAAAATTAAAAATGAGAATTTCCGGGTACTTATTTGACAGAATGTATACATTATTAATGTTTATTTCATATACATATATTAAAGAATCATTATTAACAAAAATTATCTACTTTGAACTTCTCTTTATCTTGAATTTAAGTACGAGTATTTCCTTCCGGGCAAATTGAGTCACCCTAGCATATCTGACATATTTATATTAACATCGAATGCAATAAAGATGGGATACTCCAATAATTTATCTTCAAAATATGTACTGTAGAAAGATGACTTAAATAAATCAAACGCATTAATCAAAAAGCCCCAAAAAGTATTGTTTATGGACGTAGTTCTTGCTTATTTCTGTGCAAAATTGACAGAAATTCGATCTTCTAAGAGAGCACACTAAACATAATCCTAAATATTACTCCGAACAACATTATGAATAAATGGAAGACTCATTTTGGAGTCATACATGATCCCTTATACGACACATAAGAACAATTTGTCCAACAAGTAATTTTCTAATTTAGTGATATCCTAAACTATGACAGACAGACATATTTTTGGAAAAACATTATCATACATTTGTACGGAAGGTTAAGTAAAGATAAAACAACACACTATGAAGCAAATAACCACTCCGAAAAATATAATTTGTCAAACTATTCACAATACGCTTCTGTCTCAGCGATAATCTCGTTTGAGTTAAATTTTGTTCCTCGAAGCTATATTTTTTTATGTTTTGGAAAAAATATATCACTGCGAACTAGGTCCGATGAGAATTTGGATGAGGCAGCAATTCGTAATGAATATGCTGGTACGTTATCGGGGAGAGCAGCGCTCCATTCTCAGTCGTTCGTTTGCTTAAGTATTTCTTACTATGAAATACAATCGAAATGAGATGTAGTGAGAAAGATAGAATTTTTAATCGATTGCAAACGTATTTATTGATCAGTTGAGATCAGTATTTTGTATATTGTATTTTGATCGTTCTCCGCGCTCTCCATGAACACGCCTCTAGGGTGCCGACTGGAAATAGCCCAGTCGCAAACGTGAGGTTACGTGAGCTTACGTGAGCGTACTGCGAATCTCTGCGCAGGCGGACCTTTATTTCTTCGCAACTCGTGGAACAACATTAATTGTTACTCAAAAAAAACTGGATCTATATCCGAAAATACGGGGGTTCAAGGGGTGTTAACGGATGGAACGGTGGACAATATGGCTTCACCAGAGGCCAAGCTGTTAGCTGCACCACTCATTTCTACCTCTGGAACTCAAAGCGAAATTCCTGCAATGGCGGACAGTACTGGCTCATGCGAAGTAGTGCTGATAGCCACTGCGGGAAAAGTAGTGGAGGCGGCGCCGAAAAACCGGCGGCTGTGACGGTGTCGAACAAAGGGAACGGTGTCACCAGGTCGGCAGGGAAGCCGGTTTGGAGGCACCGGGAAGCATCCGGCGGAACATCTAATGGTGCGGACGAAGACGCTCCTGGCGGAGTGGAATCGTTAGCTTTATCAGGAATAAGCGAAGAGGACATAGCCTCCAGAGGTGAGCAAATCCCCTGGATAGCACCGGAACCACTTTGACAATTTCAACGACTTTGGAGCCTCATCCGAAGACGACGGAAGGGAAATCAGCGAATGATGAGCAGGGTAGACAATCTAATAAAATTGTTAACCCAGCGAACCCACAGGCCTCGCATGCGGCATCTGGGTTTTGGCAGAGCGCATAAGCGTCGGGCTGAGCAGGCAAAGAACCTGGCTACAGGATATATCCCGACTCAATGGAAAGAGACTAAGGTTGTGTTTCTTCTAAAGCCGGGAAAAAGGGACTACTCAGAGACTAAATCTTTCCGGTTAGCTTGACCTCCTTTCTGCTCAAGTGTATGTAGTTCGAACTCGAACACGAACTCGTTCGTGTAGCGGAGACAGAACTGTCTTGTGGAGGGATATCTATGTCTACTTTTATGGATATAGAGGGTGCCTTCGATAAGATTGGTTAAATAAACTAAGGATGGCCCTTGCTACTAGTGAAGTCAACCCAACCATTATAAGGTGGGTGGACAGCTTGTTGGGGAAAAGGGCAATAAACTTTCAAAATGGAAGTTACAGGCTCAGAGGGAGGGTAGTCAAAGGGTGTCCACAGGGGGGAGTACTATCGCCCATCCTTTGAAATATCATGGTCGATTCCCTACTCCAGCTTCTGGACTCAAAAGCCATACACACCATCAGGTATGCAGATGACATAGCGGTAAGCGGTAAGTTCCTGGACATTATCTATGATACCAGGAGAGGTGCACTCAAAATGGTTGAAAAATGGTGCACGGAAGAAGGTACGGAATGCTAGTAAGTCGGAAACAGTACTCTTTACTAAAAGGAGGACTGGGCTAACAACAGACCCCCTAGGCTTTTTGGATCGAACATCAACGTATCCAAGGAAGTAAAGTATCTAGATGTCATCCTGGATAACAAGCTGACTTGGAACAATCACGTCGATGACAAGATCCAGAAAGGCAAGCGGGTATTGCGTCAGTGTAAGAGAGTGTTCGGTCTCATGTGGGGAATTATTCCCAGATCAGGGCACTGGATCTACACAACAATGGTAAGGCCCTTAATAGCGTATTCTGCTGTGGTCTGGTGGCCTAAGGTCACCTAAAAGACCGCGAAAATCAAATTAGATAGGATGCAAAGAATGGTTTGTATTGGGATTACAGGAGCTTTCTGGGGCTGATGCCGCTGGACTTAGGCACGGCACGGATGTAGGGCACAGGAGCATCCTGTCACTGGTATATAGCAGTGTAAAGGAGGCGCAAATGCCAATGGAAGGAATGGGTAGGCTAAAGATTACTGGAAAGTCACACAGAACACTCATTGAAAACGGTCTCACACATAACATATGTGAGGAAAATGACATTAGTATTTTCACTGATGGCTCACTAATGGATGTCATGGATAAAGAATCTCCATCTCACGAGAAGGGAGAACTTATGCACTTGTAGACTGGCAAAGAATTCGCTGAGGCTATCAAAGGGCAGTGAATAGGGGAGGGCTCTCAGTCTAAGCCAATTAACTCTAAGCTGGTTGACTGCATTAATAACTGGGCATGGCAATTTCAGGTACCACCTCAGCAAGATGGGTCTTGTTGAAGGGGAGGATGCTGACATTTGCAGATTATGCCTGGAAAAGGCAGAGACAGCGGCGCACATAGTGTGGACTGGCAAGCAAGAGGATGTCCACACTGGGTCGCCAATTTATTGATGAACTCGAAATGTGAAACATACCCCACAAAGATATGCTTTAAATAACGAGCGATGTTATTATGAGGAAGGAAGTAGAAGAATTCCGCAACCAAACAAATAATTAATATACGATTTGAGGAACGAAAAGGGACCCAGATAAGCGGTCTGGTTCGGTTATATATATGTAATATCAGATTTTTTATAGAACTAGGAATTGTGCTTCTTTTACTAGATTTGCTTTAACCCACTTTGAACATTAATCCGAATGGTAGAAAATTCTTTTAACATTTTATTTTTTCAAGGGCACCTATTTTCGAGCACATTCATATATGAGGTAGAAATATTGCATATATAGTTAGTACGAGAATTTCCTTGTAACTGAATAGATTTGTATGTGAGGTATAAAATAGTCTCAAAATTGTTTAACCTTGAAAATATTGTAAATATTGTTTAGTATCTAATCAAAGTGAACAAAACAGAATAATACAACTTTATGCCAAAAAATTTAGCAGAAACACTATTTATTTTATGCAAATATTGCTCGCAAACGCAAAATAAACCAAACTAAAAATAAAACCAATTTGTATCAAATTACTTATAAAATATTACAAGAATATGTATTTCTGTCCCAAATGGTAATACTTTTGTGTTTCTGATACGTTTTGTTTGAGTATCAACTATGCGTACGTTGCAGGTGTCTGTCCGTCTTCCTTCTGCCAATGGTCTCTATATATAGTAAAATGGAAACAAGCAAAAAAAAAAAGACAGAAAATATAATACAAATGCCATTTGCACAACGATCTTAGCCATTAAATAATATAAAAATCTCCTTACAGTCGGCTGGGACCGACCAAACTATACCCTGCATATGTAGATTTATATATAAAAAGTTTACTCGAATATCCAACTTTTCTTTTATTTCCACTTTTCGAGAAACAATTTTTGTATATACTACTAATTTACACCCGAAATATGGTTGACTTTGACGAAGTAAAAGGATTTTAAGATAATTCCGAGGCTTAGTATGGGAGCTATATAAAATTGGGCGTGGCTTGCCACTTTCTAGTAAATCCAATTAATTTTTCAACGTTAATCCACACCTTAAATTTGGTGTCCTACGTTGAATAGTTTCTAAGTTATGGTGGTTAACATTTTTGTTTAATTTCCTCAACTTTGTATGGGAGCCCCAATAAGAAGTGGGCGTGGTACGCTGATTTTTCGCCACATTATTTCCGACTACGATATTAATTTAGTGTCAATTATGGTTATTGTAGACAGAAGATTGCCGAACTTACAGCTGTTTCAATTTAAAAGAAATTCGGTCATTTTGTATGGCGGCTACTATCAACAGTGGGCGTGGCGCGTCCATTTCCTGCGAGTCTAATTGCTCCTACAATACTAATCCATACCTAAAATCTCGTTCTTTTACGCTAAATGGTTTATAAGTTATGTCGCTTAAAAGTTTTAGTTTAATTCCCTTGACTTTGTATGGGAGACCCATGAAGGAGTGGGCGTGGCACACTGATTTTCTGCCAGATTATTTCCGACTACGATATTAATTTAAGTGTCAATTATGGTTATCCTAGACAGAAGATTGCCGAAGTTACAGCTGTTTCAATTTAAAATTTGTATGGGGGCTACGATAAACAGTGGGCGTGGTGAGCCCATTTCCTGTGAGCCTAATTGCTCGTACAATACTAATCCATACCTTAAGTTCCGTTGTCCTAGGCTAAATGGTTTGTAAGCTATGGAGCTTAAAATTTTAGTTTAATTCACTCGACTTTGTATGGGAGACCCATGAAGTAGTAGGCGTGGCACACTGATTTTCTGCCAGATTTTTGCCGACTACGATATTAATTTAAGTGTCAATTATGGTTATTCTAGACAGAGGATTGCCGAAGTTACAGCTGTTTCAATTTAAAATTTGTATAGGGACTACGATAAACACTGGGCGTGGTGCGCCCATTTTCTGTGAGCCTAGTTGCTCGTACAATACTAATCCATACCTCAAATCTCGTTGTCCTACGCTAAATATTTTGTAAGTTATAACCGGTAACATTTTTTTTAATTTCCGCAACTTTGTATGGGAGACCCAAAAAGGAGTGGGCGTGGCATATTGATTTTCTGCCATGTTATTTCTGACTAACGTGTTAATCTAAGTGTCAATTATGGTTATTCTAGACAGAAGATTGTAGAAGTTACAGCAGTTTCAATTTAAAAGAAGTACAGACACTTTGTATGGGAGCTACGCTAGAAAGTAGGCGTGGCTCATCCACTTTTGGTGAGGTTATATAGTAGTATAATATAACTCTATGTGCAAAATATTGTTGTCCCAAGTGGTATATTGTGTGAGTTATAGCAAGTTAAAGATTTTGAAAATTTCGAGGTTAGTCGCTTTGAATGCTTGGTGTGGGCGTGGTTATTGATCGATCATGCCCAATATCAATCCCCTCCGTACCCTTGGATCATAGATTACTTATGCCAAATTTCATCGAAATAGCTCAATATTTACTCAAGTTATCGTGCGAACCAACCAGGTGACAGACAGACGGACGGACGGACGGACGGACATCGTTAAATCGAAAATTTAATCGACGCTGATCACGAATATATATCCATGTCTATATCTCCGGAGATTCCTTCAAGTGGACACAAACATCTGACCGAAATGAATATACCATGCATATTGCATTATGCAGGGTATAAAAAGGATATTTTCAACGCCAGCGCAATAAAAAATGGAAAGATAGAGAAAAATAAGAAATGAAACAATATTTCCATACATACATAAGTATATATGTATATAATATGTAAGCAAAAACGAATTATGAATAGAAATAAGAGAGTAAAAATTCGAAAATCAATGAAAGAAAAGGTCTGCTTGTTTACAAGAGCTTTTGAGGGCATTCAGTTGGCGCGGGAACGATTAATACATACGAACGATTATTCGTACATACATACGTATATACTATGCACTTGTATAATAGGTATGTTATAAAAATAGCACATGGTTTATATAATAACTATTTTCAGTAGAGAATTAACTCAAGCTTCTGTTGTCATTGGCTTTGGCTGGCGCTAAGCCAGTCAGATTAACTTCTCACGCGATAATGAAAATATAAAACAATGTTATATTGCATTTTCATTGCCAAGCACATTTATGAGAATATTTTTATATAGTTATTGTAAGAAAAACATGAAACACTTATGAAAAAAAAATGTACGTAATTAAGGTATTAAATTTGGAAAGACTCAAAAAGTTTCTACAGACTTAAAGCACTATTTATTCTTCAAAATTTGTTTTCTTTTTCGTACTGCCTCCATATGCCAATGTTTTTTGATAATCATCAAATCTTTTCAAATACTCTTTTTCTGGGATGGTCTTCGAAGTGCACAGCCATTCACCTCTATACAATATCCTCCGAGCATTCTTTTGAGTACATTGAATTTCTAGAGGCCTCATAGTACTAAATAAACCAAATATGGATTTCTTTACAGGTATTACCACACGCTGATTTAGAAGTTATAGACAGTTATGTTATGCTGTATTTGGTAAAAGTGGTCGTACGTTAGTTTTTGGTGAAAAGGGACCATGCCGACCGGCAGGTGCGATAACCGAGCTTTTTATGGGATTCGAAATTAATAATTATCATAGACTTTTTAAAGAAAGGAAGAACAATCACGGGGCAATGCGATACTGAAATTGAAGAAAACATGTTCCTTAATATCAAAATATGACACAAAGGAAAATAAAATTCAAGTCAAACCGAAGACTACTGAATAACTTAAAATTCATACAACTTTTATTACGTTACGCACACATTTTTTTTTTGTTTTTTTGTTTTTTGTATTCTCATTAAATTTGAGCCGTTGATCTATTACTTCAATGTGCATATATTTAATATATTAATTAATTATTATAAAGCAAAAATGTACAAAATTTTTATTTCATTATAAAAAAATTTCGACATTATCGTATAATTTTTGCGATAATAATGCAGAACAATAAAAACTGGTCATATAGCGAAGTATGGGTGTACCGCATCACGTTAGATCACTTGTGATTTATTTGCATCAAAATGTGAGTTGTAATCTTCAAGTTAGATAATTCCTATGCCTGATTAGTGTGCAATGAGTTTTCACATATGGTGTTTTCTTTTTGTGTTTGAAGGCCTACAGTAAAATGGTGGCATTTTATACCTGCATGAGTGCATGGTATATCCATGTCGGTCAGATGTTTGTAACAACTTGAAGTAATCTCCGAAAATATAGAAAAGTATATGTATACATTCCTGATCAGGGTCGTCTACATAGTTGATTTAACGATATCCGTCCGTCCGTCCTTCTGCCCGTCTGTCTGTTACCAGGCTGTTTCCCACGATAACAAAGTGCTCTTTTAAATTTGAACCGATGTAACTTCGGCAATCTTCTGTTTAAAACTACAATATTTGACACTTAGATTAATATTATAGTTGGCATAATATTAGTGAGCCACGCCTTCTTCTTTATATGTATCCCATACTAAATCATGAAAATTAAAACAATTTCTACCAGCCTTAATTTACTATTCAGCATAGAAGAACCGTATTTAAGTTGTGAATTAGTACTGTAAGCAAAGAAAATAAAGTGATTAAGAAGTATTATCTTCCAGTCTACACGAAATTTGTCGGGAAAATAAGGCAAGTGAGATGAGTAGCACCAAAACAATATACAAGTTGGTGTTGCTTTCATGCAGGGTTCTACATGTTGGGAACTGTTTGATTACCATTTGAACAGCTTCAAACCTTCCCTTCATGCACTATTATCAAAATAGTAAACAAAAATCTCCTTACAGTCGGCTGGGGCCGACCAAATTATACCCTGCATATGTAGAGGTATATATAAAAAGTTTGCTCGTATATCCATCCTTTTCTTCCACTACTTTGTATAGGACCTACATTAAGAAGCAGGCGTACCTCATCAATTTTGGAGGATCAATTTCTGCCTATAATACTAAACTACATAGGTTGCAATGGGTTGACCTAGGCGTATTAATTAGTAAGTTATGGGTGTTTTAATGTTTAAGATAAATCCGAGACTTTGCACGCAAGCTATATAAAAAGTGGACGTGACGTATCTCTTTCTGTATATCTAATTAATTTTTCAATATCAATCCACACCTTAACTTTGGTTGTCCTACTCTAAATGGTTTGTAAGTTATGGAGCTTAAAAGTTTTAGTTTAATTCCCTCGACTTTGTATGGGAGACTCATGAAGGAGTGAGCGTGGCACACTGATTTTCTGCCAGATTTTTGCCGACTACGATATTAATTTGTATGTGTGCCGTAGCTCAGTGGTTAGTGTGTTCGCCTTCTGATCTGTAGGTCGTGGTTCAATACCCGGCTGATGCATAACAAATTTAATATCGAAAAGATTTTTCTTTCGAACGGTACCCACCTATCGGCAAGCAATTGGCAATTCTTCCGACAGTAACAACTTGCCATGAAAAAGCTTCTAAAAGAACTCTGTGATAAACAGCGGGCATGGCGCGTCCATTTCCTATGAGCCTAGTTGTTCGTACAATGCTTATCCATACCTTAAATCTCGTTGTCCTACGCTAAATGGTTTGTAAGTTATGGAGCTTAAAAGTTTTAGTTTAATTCCCTTGACTTTGTATGGGAGACTCATGAAGGAGTGAGCGTGGCACACTGATATTCTGCCAGATTTTTGCCGACTACGATATTAATTTAAGTGTAAATTATGGTTATTTTAGGCAGAAGATTGCCGAAGTTACAGCTGTTTCAATTTAAAATTTGTATGGGGCTTACAATAAACAGTGGGCGTGGTGCGCCCATTTTCTGTGAGCCTAGTTGCTCGAACAATACTAATCCACACCTTAAATCTCGTTATTCTACGCTGAATAGTTTGCAAGTTATAACTGGTAACATTTTTTTAATTTCCGCAACTTTTTATGGGATACCCAAAAAGGAGTGGGCGTGGCACACTGATTTTCTGCCATATTATTTCCGACTACCATGTTAATCTAAGTGTCAAATATGGTTATTCTGGACAGAAGATTGTAGAAGTTACAGCTGTTTCAATTTAAAATTTGTATAGGGGCTACGATAAACAATGGGCGTGGTGCGGCCATTTTCTGTGAGCCTAGTTGCTCGTATAATACTAATCCACACCTTAAATCTCGTTATTCAACGCTGAATAGTTTGCAAGTTATAACTGGTAATATTTTTTTAATTTCCGCAACTTTGTATGGGAGACCCAAAAAGGAGTGGGAGTGGCACACTGATTTTCTGTCATATTATTTCCGACTACCATGTTAATCTAAGTGTCAAATATGGTTATTCTGGACAGAAGATTGTAGAAGTTACAGCTGTTTCAATTTAACACAAGTACAGACACTTTGTATGAGAGCTACGCTAAAAAGTAGGCGTGACTCATCCACTTTTGGCGAGGTTATATAGTAGTATAACATAACTCCATGTGCCAAATATTGTTGTCCCAAGTGGTATATTATGTGAGTTATAGCAAGTTAAAGATTTTGAAAATTCCGAGGTTAGTCGCTTTGAATGCTTGGTGTGGGCGTGGTTATTGACCGATCATGCCCAATATCAATCCCCTCTGTACCCTTGGATCAAAGGTTACTTATGCCAAATTTCGTCAAAATAGCTCAATATTTACTCAAGTTATCGTGCGAACCAGCCAGGTGACAGACAGACGGACGGACGGACGGACGGACGGACGACGGACATCGTTAAATCGAAAATTTAATCGACGCTGATCACGAATATATATCTATGTCTATATCTCCGGAGATTCCTTCAAGTGGACACAAACATCTGACCGAAATGAATATACCTTGCATATTGCATTATGCAGGGTATAAAAATAAGATCACATGTGTTATATACAAATTTATGTTTTTTTTTTTTTTTTTTTTGTTAGCTTATTTTTTTTATTGAATCTTTCTTAAATACAAGAAACTAACAATAAGTATTCAAATCTTACAAACTAAATAAAACTATGTGATATCCCCTACGTTCCATCACAATTTGGTGAGTCGCGAGATGTAGCAATTTTACAGCATATTCAGTGTGTCTTTTCTTTTTAATCGACGATGCCCCTTGCTCAGCAACAATTGCCTAGCAAGGGGATTCGGATGATTGTGTAATTTTTGAATGTAGCTTCTGCAGGACATTGCAACTTCCTCAGAAATTGTGGATACATTTAAATCTCGATGGATGTTAACGTTCCTCATATACCAAGGCGCGTTTACAATAATTCGCAGACACTTGGATTGTATTCGCTGCAATTTTTCGATATTTGAGGGAGATGCGGTGCCCCAAAACTGAATACCATAAGTCCAGTTTGGCTTCAGGATTGCTTTATATAATAGCACTTTGTATTCGAGATTCAACTTTGATCTTTTGTGTATCAGCCACCATAACTGATTAATTTTAAGCTTGATCTGAGTTTTCTTTGCCTCTATGTGATTTTTCCAGGTCAGCCTTCTGTCGAGGTAAATACCCAAGTACTTTGTTGAGGAACATTGTGGAACTGATTGGCCATTAATTTTAAGTGGGGGACATGTATCTAGCCTTAGCGTGAAGGTTACATGTACGCTCTTTGATTCATTGACTTTTATACGCCATTTTGCTAGCCAGATTTCGAGAGAATCGACATGAGTCTGCAGGAGTTTAGTAGCTTCTATGGGGTTAGAGCGAGAGCACAATATTGCCGTATCATCAGCAAAGGTCGATATGAATGTATAGTTATTATAACATATATATATTATATGATATAACCAGCCACACAACAACAATAGACATGAGTAAAGGATGAATAGAGAGTCACGCATGTCTATTGTTGTTGTCGAAAACATGTATGTAAATTTGTTCGCATATATGTTCAGCCACGCAACAACAATAGACATGCGTAGCTGTCTATTCCTTT
Source organism: Megamerina dolium (assembly GCA_963854835.1). Lineage (NCBI taxonomy): Eukaryota > Metazoa > Arthropoda > Insecta > Diptera > Megamerinidae > Megamerina > Megamerina dolium. The sequence goes on along the minus strand of OY978527.1, from coordinate 27,920,977 downwards.
GTGTGACGGCAGAGCCAAAGCAGAGAAAGCCGAAAATGATACGAAATTACAATATGGAGCAACAACAACGTCTTCGTGTGTTTGGACACTGCTTTTCCTTTACTTTACATTGAGTTTGAATCAGTGACATTACTTGCTGATATTTTTGATTGCCTGGTTCAGGACGTACAGTGCTCCTTGTCAAAATATTGTAATTTTATCAAATCTTAAATTATAAAAATGATATTTTGTTAAAAATCATATATGTATATATGTATAGTAAGAGCATATATTAGAAATATTTAATTTGTATACCTATAATATACTCCATATGCATATACTACATATATATTTTGAAAAATTGAAAAAAAATCTATTGTATATACATATACTATTCCAAATATATAGAATTCATTGATAAAAATATTTACTAATTCACATATAAATTTGTATATAACACATGTGATCTTATTTTTATACCCTGCATAATGCAATATGCAAGGTATATTCATTTCGGTCAGATGTTTGTGTCCACTTGAAGGAATCTCCGGAGATATAGACATAGATATATATTCGTGATCAGCGTCGATTAAATTTTCGATTTAACGATGTCCGTCGTCCGTCCGTCCGTCCGTCTGTCTGTCACCTGGCTGGTTCGCACGATAACTTGAGTAAATATTGAGCTATTTTGAAGAAATTTGGCATAAGTAACCTTTGATCCAAGGGTACAGAGGGGATTGATATTGGGCATGATCGGTCAATAACCACGCCCACACCAAGCATTCAAAGCGACTAACCTCGGAATTTTCAAAATCTTTAACTTGCTATAACTCACATAATATACCACTTGGGACAACAATATTTGGCACATGGAGTTATGTTATACTACTATATAACCTCGCCAAAAGTGGATGAGTCACGCCTACTTTTTAGCGTAGCTCTCATACAAAGTGTCTGTACTTGTGTTAAATTGAAACAGCTGTAACTTCTACAATCTTCTGTCCAGAATAACCATATTTGACACTTAGATTAACATGGTAGTCGGAAATAATATGGCAGAAAATCAGTGTGCCACGCTCACTCCTTTTTGGGTATCCCATACAAGGTTGCGGAAATTAAAAAAATGTTACCAGTTATAACTTGCAAACTATTCAGCGTAGAATAACGAGATTTAAGGTGTGGATTATTATTGTTCGAGCAACTAGGCTCACAGAAAATGGGCGCACCACGCCCACTGTTTATTGTAAGCCCCATACAAATTTTAAATTGAAACAGCTGTAACTTCGGCAATCTTCTGCCTAAAATAACCATAATTTACACTTAAATTAATATCGTAGTCGGCAAAAATCTGGCAGAATATCAGTGTGCCACGCTCACTCCTTCATGAGTCTCCCATACAAAGTCAAGGGAATTAAACTAAAACTTTTAAGCTCCATAACTTACAAACCATTTAGCGTAGGACAACCAAAGTTAAGGTGTGGATTGATATTGAAAAATTAATTAGATATACCAGAAAGAGATACGTCACGCCCACTTTTTATATAGCTTGCGTGCAAAGTCTCGGATTTATCTTAAACATTAAACACCCATAACTTACTAATTAATACGCCTAGGTCAACCCATTGTAACCTATGTAGTTTAGTATTATAGGCAGAAATTGATCCTCCAAAATTGATGAGCTACGCCTGCTTCTTAATGTAGGTCCTATACAAAGTAGTGGAAGGAAAGGATGGATATACGAGCAAACTTTTTATATATACCTCTACATATGCAGGGTATAATTTGGTCGGCCCCAGCCGACTGTAAGGAGATTTTTGTTTACTATTTTGATAATAGTGCATGAAGGGAAGGTTTGAAGCTGTTCAAATGGTAATCAAACAGTTCCCAACATGTAGAACCCTGCATGAATGCAACACCAACTTGTATATTGTTTTGGTGCTACTCATCTCACTTGCCTTATTTTCCCGACAAATTTCGTGTAGACTGGAAGATAATACTTCTTAATCACTTTATTTTCTTTGCTGTAAGGATAACTACATTTACAAGAGATAGGCAAGCCACAACAACTAGTTGTAGCTCCCATACAAAATGACCGAAGTTCTTTTAAATATAAACTGCTGTAACTTCGGCAACCATAATTGACATTTATTTTAATATGGTACTCGAATCTGGGACGCAATGTGGCTCCCATACAAAGTCGCTGAATTTCAAATAAAAAAATACTTAAACCACTATAACTTACCAACTATTGTGCGTAGGAGACCATATTTGAATTGGCATTGCGAAAATAATTAGATTTACAAAAAAGATACATGCCCACTCTTTTACATAGCTCCCATATAAAGTCTCGGAATTTGTTATATGTTTAAACCGCCGTAACTTCAGCAGTTTTCAGCTCAAAACAACAATATTTTGCACGAAATTTGATATTGTCCTTTATGTCCTACACTTAGACCATTTAAAATATGGAAAGTCCATGTGGGATATCTAAAAAACCCAAAAAAAAATCAATAAAACCAATCTAACCAAGGGTCAAAACTTATCACCAGCAAATTTGGTGTACTAAAATAATAGTACTAAATTTCAACATGTAAAACCAGTTAATTATACTATAATTGCATAAGTATAAATACTTAAGAATTCAATTTGAATGTAAATATGAGCAGTCTTAAACTAATCTGTCAAATATATAAATTCAGGAATTTCTGTCAAATTAGAACAAATGAATTATAAATGATTACGAAATATTTTATAAATAATTCGCTAGTAAATACATAAACATTGCTATTTTATTAAATCAATTCAAAATTTCGACTTACTTATAATATGCAAACGGATTGGATACCTTCTGACGAGTTTCATTTGACACATTCGAGATAGATGTGCTCATATTTAAATACATTGGGGAAATATGAGGACCAAAAAAAAAGTGAAGTATACACATAATAAATTGAATCAAATCATATATAATGCATATACATACGTAGCATCATATGTGACACATTATAATATTTATATAAAAAAATATATGTATATACTTTTTATGTACGAGTGTGAGTTGAATTGTGGCTGCCACTTCATTTTCGCATTCAAGTCCCATTTATTTACTCTCATTCACACAGCTTTAAATAAAAAATGATAAAATGTTACATTCACTTGTTGTTATTGTCGTTATTATTATTATGATTATTATCCCTACATTATGTTGACGATACCCTCCGGCATAATATTCACATATACATAACATATTTTGTGATTTAAGAATAAAAGACGTAGAAAAAAATCATATGAACAGCTCAGTGCCTGTTTGTGTTGACAAATGTTATAAACTGACACATAAATATTTAATGTACCAGAGCACTAAACACATGTGGGGTGGGGGTGGCTGTATAATTGTGAGAATTTACGATTGTACTTATTAGGGTTGTACAAAGTATTTGCATTCGCATTCACATTCGAAATTTTTATGGAAGCTCTGTTTTATGTAGATGTAAAAAAGTGAAGAATAATTTTTTAAACATTAGTCGACACCACTGAAATTATTCAATATGGCAAAAACAAAAAAAAAAAGAAAGATTTTTTGATTTATTTTCTGTCTAAGTAATGTAGCGGTACTTTTGTTAGTAAGACTGTAAGCCCAGCACAAAAGTCGACGTAGCTGAGTTGGTTATTGCGATCGATTTTGGGCATGAGTCGTAGATCGTGAGTTCGACTCGCGGTCTAGGCAACTATATTAGCAAAAAATTTGCAATGACAAAGTCGCTGGGTAATTTTAGGTGAGACCTAATTACAATCGACCTATATTAGCGAGGATTTAAAATCTACAAACGCTTAATGTTTGTGAAATGTATGACTTCTAGCAGCTTAAAACCGTAATTTTAAGAAAAACATTTGTTTCTTTTAAACTGTTTTGTTACTGCAACATCTAGAACTTCAGGTTCTAATTTTAGACCGAGTTTTGTTTTTTCATTTCTGTATGTGTAATTTAGAACTAGTATTTCGTTTGGTTTTGTTTTTGTGAATGAATATTGGAAATAAGATAAAAAATATATAGGGGGTTCCCCATACAAATTTTATGATGACTTTTATATGTACAATTCTATATGTTTGTTTGCAAAGTTCAGTTGAATTTTGTTTGCAAAGCGGTATAAGGTGGAATTTGCTAGTAAAAATTTCGTTCAAATCTAAACACATACTCTTACTTTGAGGCAAAAGCTTGAAATTTTAAATAAACTAAATAAAGGTGTACGAGCCAATCGACTAGCTAATGATTTTAATGTTACGAAAACTGCAATCAGCCAGAAAAAGTCTACGAAAGAATTAATTCTGGATGCTATCTCCGAGACTTATGAAATAGCGAAAGCAAAAGGTATGCTTTCTACTAAGTATGCGGAGATGGAAAATCGAGTGGTTGCTATTGCGCACAGTTGTATTGTATCCTGTTAAAAAGGCAAATGCTTTTATTTCATGCGATAGATGGTTCACAAAATGTAATCGTACGTAATATTTTACCGATTCGTAATGATATCGAAATATCTTCTCCTAAGGGAAAAAAAAACAATCCTGTATAACAAATTACATCCAAAAACAATGAAAAATACTAAAAATGTTATTTATTTTATTTTATTTCTACTTAGAAATTGTCCAGAAATTAGAACCACTCTAGAATTCGGATCACCTCAATTACAAAGTGGTTCTAAATTGTAAGCGTCTACTTTATTGCAAATGATTCTAAAGTACATGTATTTGTTTTAATTTAAATTAAACTGTATGTTATTTTCGTACTAATAACAACAACAAAAGAGTTTTGAAACTGATATTTTTTCAGAAACATTCCATCCATTGCATCTTTAGTCCAGAAAAAATTATGATACACGTAAGTAAGAAATATTTGCGTATATATGTACTGTGCTAAAAGACCCCATTTTGTATTTTATAATAATGATAATATCATAGTACGGAATGACGAAAAACAACCCCACATTTATCTTCAAGAGTACAACCACATTTTGCTAGAATTGGATACAAACACTTCATAGTTACACAACAACACAATTTTTAATCATAGAAATAATTATTCATAGAAATTAATCATAGAAATAATGTTAATAAAGAATTAACCGATGTTATGCAAACAATCGAATAACTATACAGGCCCTTAGGGTGAATATAAAATAGGAATAGAGCCAGAAACCGTTACCAAGGTCTTGGAGAACTGGGTTGGCAGGATGCATTTCTGCGAATCCAGCCGATGCAGCAACATGAATGAAGTCATGTTCCTTATATGAGGCAGACTTGATTATAGATTGATTACGCCCACTCCTATATAGATTTATTTTCGTGAATAACTGACCTCATATATTGAGTTCAAGTTCGATGTATTTATATTTTCGTGCGAAGCATACTTTTGTATAGGAGGTAGACGTAGTTTTCATCCAACTCCACTCATTGTCAGATATATTAGTTCTTTGTTAAAACAAACCTTATGTACTAAGTTTCACTTCGATAACTTTATATTATTTTTTTTTTTGCATTTATATTGCATATACAAACGAGTTTGCGTATAAAACCCAATTTGCCTATCATCACTTAATGCTTCCTAGCTTCTACATTTCACGTCTCATTGGAGCAAAATTATACTTAAACTTTTCCCAATAAAATTATCGTTCTCCTTCTATCTTAAAAATATATGAAATGATTTATTTTTCATGTCAAGGGATCAACTGGAAATGAAAAATTTTCAAAAAAAAAGTCAAAAACCAACTTTTCCCGTATTTCATCTCCCATAATTTAATCCGATGGACACAAAGAGGAAGTTAGAAGACCACACCTTTCGAATACCATGCAAATTATATTATATGGACAAATCGTTTTCGAGATTTTTGCCATTAACTAAAAAAAGTGCAATATCTCGAAAACGCTTCTTACTTTTTCAGCAACTCTAGATTAGTTCAGAAAACTTACTTTTTTGAGCTACTCGCAAAAGAGGAAAAATTATTGAGTAGTGTAATGTATTTTGCAATAGATGAGTCACATATATTTTTATTTCCAAATATCGACTAAAGTGCTATAAATTTTAACGTATGACAGTTAAAATCCCGGTTTTTACATAATGCTGAACATCCCATCCCATTCGACAAAAGCTGTATCAAATACATCTCTTGCGGAATTAAAAGTAGTTTTGTTTCACCATGACAATATGACGCCTGATTATTCCGGCAAAATCCTCCACTGAACCCGCCTCGAGGGTGCCGACTGGAAATAGATACCACAGTTTAGCCTGTACGATGTCAGGCGGTATCTAGCTAAGATAAGGGTAAGTTGGTGAGTGTTTGTTACTCTTCAATAGTACAGCATTCGGCAACGTACTCTTATCATGGTCGGAGGTGAGGGGCTGGATTAAGGTGTTAAGCGATCCGTGCCGAAAATCAGCCTGGCTGGGGGCCCCTTTTTCAAATAGCCCAGTCGCTAACGTGAGCTTACGGATACCTGGCGCCCTCCGTAATAATTAGCCTTACCTGCGTACTGCGAATCTCTGCGCAGGCGGACATTTATTTCTTCGCAACTCGTGGGAACAAGATTGATTGTAAAAACCCAAAAACTGGATCTGGGGTTCCGAGGGTGTTAACGGGAGGAACGGCGGACAATAAGGCTTCACCAGAGGCCGAGCTGTTAGCTGCACCACTCGTTCCCACCTCTGGAACTCGGAACGAAATTCCTGCAATGGCGGACAGCACTGCCTCATACGAAGTAGTGCTGGTAGCCACGGCGGGAAAAGTAGTGGAGGGGATGGCGGAAAATGAGGCTTCCATAGAAGCCGAGCTTTTAGCCAGCCCAAAATCAATGGCAGCATCTGTTGCGGCGGACGGAACGGGTCTCGGAAGACCTAAGCCGGCGGCTACGACGGTGTTGAACAAAGAGGACGGTGTCACCAGGTCGGCAGGGAAGCCGGTTTGGAGGCAGCGTAAAACATCTGGCCGAACATCTGATGGTGTGGACGAAGACGATCCTAGTGGAGCGGAATCGTTAGCTTTATCAGGTGTAAGCGAAAAGGACGGAGTCTCAAGAGCAGAGCGAATCCTGTTGAAGAAACGGGAGAAGCAGAAGCGAAAGAGACAACGTAAAAAGGCCATGAAGTCGTCGGAGAGGACCATTGAGCAGCTCTCGGGCCAACTCAGTGGACTTCTGCAAGATGAGTCGACCTTGGAGGTGGAGAACTCGGAGAAGAGGTTCAGGGGCGATAGCTCCGGAACCACTTTGAAAAGTTCAACGCCTGAGGAGCCTCATCCGAAGACGACGGAGGGGCCAATTGAGGTGGATGCTGGGAAGGATGGACAACCGTCTCTTGAGAAGGTTGATAATTCTTCCACGCAGACACCAAAAGGGGCAAATGCTCGGAGAGATGGACGGCCAATTATAAAGGCCGTCAGTCGCTCCGAAAGGAGCTCGAGGCCCAAGCCTAACACGGGTAGAGTAGCTCTGGGAACGACGGGACAGGGAAATCCGACGTCGGGAGGTGATGAGCGGGGTGGACAATCTGGAAAGATTGTTAACCCAGCGGACTCACAGTCCTCGCATGCGGTACCTGGGCCGAGCGGTCTTGGCAGAGCGCCTAAACGTCGGGCTGAACAGGCAAAGGGCGAGCCCACCAGGGCGAGGAAGACTTACGCTCAAGTAGCGGAAGCTGATCTCGTTATGGGAGTCATGGACTTGTCACTAGAGGGGCTTCTGGAGGATACTCATCTGAGTACCTTCAAGGTATCTTTGTTGGATGCCATGGAGTCTCTTGAAGACGATGTCAATGACATTGGATTTGTCGGCAGGGCAAGGGTGGAGAGCGGATTGATTGTACTAAGGTGCAAAAATCAGCTATCCAAGCAATGGCTGTGCAAGACAGTGGAGCACCTAACCGGTTTGTGGGAGGGTGCGAAGCTCAACTGTGACAGCCTAACTGCCTTGTCGACAAAGAGGAAGATGGTGATTGTTGCTCATGGCAATGCTGTGGCCAGCGACATCATCCTCAGAAGGCTGCAGCGCCAGAACGTCTGTGTGAAGGACACTTCCAAATGGAGTGTTATCCGCACAGAAGGGTTTGGCGAGGCAGAAAGGGCAGGTGTTGTACTCACCGTGCTGTGTCCTGGGGAGGACGCGGAGGCCGTCAGGATCGCAGGGGGGAGACTCAACTGCGGTCTTGAACAGGCCGTCGTTAAATTCCAGAAGGATGCAGTATGAGGGGTGCGACGCAGCTCCTGGCGTGGGGCTAGTGGCAGATTCTGCAAGGAAGAAGCCATTAGGGCGGGAGGTGGGCCCGCGCCAGGAACCACTAAATGTGTGTCAACTCAATATTCACCACAGCAAAGCAGCATCAGCAATGATGGTGCGGAGCTTCGATGAGGATGAGCTTGACATTGCACTGGTTCAGGAGCCCTGGATTCTTCATGGAAGGATCAAAGGCCTATCTGCACAAAAGACCACTTTGTTTTATCCACAAACAGAGGGGAAGTTGAGGACATGCATTTTAGTTAGACATGGGATACGTGCGATTCTAATGTCTAACTTGTGTTCACCGGATCTCACAGTAGTGAGAATAGGTGACGGTGCGGGATCATTTATGATCGCATCAGCATACCTTCCATACGATTCTCCAGACGAACCACCTTCGAGAGAGGTGGAAGCTCTAGTGAGATTCTGTGATGGTAAGGGGGTTGGTCTGATCTTAGGCTGCGATGCCAATGCGCACAGTTCTGTGTGGGGCAGCAGCAATGAAAACTATAGAGGAGAGTGTCTACTCGAATTTATAGAAAGATTTGGTCTACAAGTTGCCAATAGGGGAACAGAACCGACCTTTGTCGACGCACGTCGTTGCGAGGTTATTGATGTTACTCTGACGAATGTCAAAATGTTGGAAAGGATTTTGGACTGGAGGGTTGTGGATAGACTTACCATGTCGGACCACAGGGCCATTCGGTTTGGGATTACGTCCGATAAAAGACATAGGAACGACTGTAGAATGGTAAGGATACCGAAACGAACGGATTGTACAAGGTACTGCGAAGTTCTTGAGGAATTATTGCCAAGGAGGTTTAAGAGACCTAGAACAACTGCAGATGTTGAGTATCAGGTGAGGGCTATCAGCTCAGCCATGATCAAAGCATTTGAAGCTTCATGTCCTCTGACGGTAGTGGACGAAGGAGATCCCACTCCATGGTGGAATGGGGAACTGGAATCCATGAAAAAGGAGACAAGGAAGGCTTTTAATCGTCACATGAGAGGGGACCCCAACGCATGGGACGACTACAAGTCAAAGAAAAGGGAGCTGAAGAAGACTCTACGCAACCGTAAAAGGAAAACGTGGAGGGAATTTTGCTCAAATATGCAAGATATGACCGATGTATGTAGATTACAGAGGATCATATCAAAGGACCCGGTGTCAAAGTTGGGATTAATTCGTAAAACGAATGGATCCTTTACAGAGACAATCGGAGAGTCACTGAAATACCTGATGGAGGTGCATTTTCCAGGAAGCTTTAGATCGGAAGATCCTTGGGAAACCACCCGCAAGGGTGCAAACAGGAATGAAAGATTGGAAGCTGAAAGGATAGTCACCAGAAATGGAGTGATAAACGCCATTAAGCGTTTCTCTCCATTCAAAACAGCGGGTACAGATGGGATATTTCCAGCCCTACTTCAGTGGGGAGCAGAAGCTCTGGTAGACAGGCTTCTGGGAATATTTATTACTTGCCTGGCTACAGGATATATCCCGACTCAATGGAGAGAGACTAAGGTTGTCTTTCTTCCAAAGCCGGGAAAAAGGGACTACTCAGAGGCTAAATCTTTCCGGCCGGTTAGCTTGACCTCCTTTCTGCTTAAATGTATGGAAGGAGTACTGGCGGACTACATGGAAGGGACAACGCTTCTGACAAAACCACTGAGCAGGTGTCAGCACGCGTACAGAGCTGGCAAATCCACTGAAACGGCCCTGCACGAACTCGTTCGTGTAGCGGAGAGGGAACTGTCTTGTGGAGGGATATCTATGTCTACTTTTATGGATATAGAAGGTGCCTTCGATAAGATTGGTTTCGATAAGCTAAGGATGGCCCTTGCTTCTCGTGAAGTCAGCCCAACCATTATAAGGTGGGTGGACAGCATGCTGAGGAAAAGGGCAATAAACTTTCAAAATGGGAGTTACAGACTCAGAGGTAGGGTAGTCAAAGGGTGTCCACAGGGGGGAGTATTATCGCCCATCCTTTGGAACATCACGGTCGATTCCCTACTTCAGCTTCTGGACTCAAAAGGCATACACACCGTCGGGTATGCAGATGACATAGCGGTAACGGTGAGCGGTAAGTTCCTAGACACTATTTATGATACCATGAGAGGTGCACTCAAAATGGTTGAAGGATGGTGCACGGAACAAGGTCTCTCTGTAAATGCTAGTAAGTCGGAAACAGTACTCTTTACTAAAAGGAGGACTGGACTAACAATAGACCCTCTTAGGCTTTTTGGATCGAACATCAACGTATCCAAGGAAGTAAAGTATCTAGGTGTCATCCTGGATAACAAGCTGACTTGGAATAGTCACGTCGATGACAAGATTCAGAAGGGCAAGCGGGTATTGCATCAGTGTAAGAGAGTGTTCGGTCTCATGTGGGGAATCACTCCCAGAGCAGCGCACTGGATCTACACAACGATGGTCAGACCCTTAATAACATATGCTGCTGTGGTCTGGTGGCCTAAGGTCACCCAAAAGACCGCGAAAAGCAAGTTAGATAGGGTACAAAGAATGGCTTGTATTGGGATTACCGGAGCTATCCGGACGACCCCAGTAGAAGCATTGGAAGTTTTTCTCGCATTGGAAGCTGCTGCCGTTGGACTTGCATATTATGAAGTCAGCGGCATTAACAGCATTACGTCTGAAGACAACCAATAATTGGTATGGATTCGGCACAGAGAGGGGGCACAGGGGCATCCTGTCACTGCTATATAGCAGTGTAAAGGAGTCGCAGATGCCAATGGAGGGAATGGGTAGGCTGAAGATGACTGAAAAGTCACACAGAACACTCATTGAAGACGGCCTCACACATGATGTATGTGAGGAAAATGACATCAGTATTTTTACAGATGGTTCATTAATGGATGGCAGAGCGGGTGCTGGAATCTTCTCTAAAGAGTTGGGACTGGCATGCACTCTGAATCTGGGAAGATACGTATCGGTATACCAAGCAGAAATGCTAGGTCTAATGCATGCGTTAGACCATCTACTGGATGGAAAGGTGCAAGGTAAGAAAATCTTGCTAGCACTCGATAACCAGGCGGTGGTCAGGCGGCTGCAACAACCTACGATATCTTCTAAGTTGGCGCTCGAATGTGTTCAGAAACTTAATGGGTGTGCTCGTAGTAATGCGATTACTCTTATGTGGGTGAAGGGACACATTGGTATAGAACAGAATGAATCTGCAGACTCCTTGGCTAGACAAGGATCTGAAGCTGAATTTTATGGACCGGAACCAGTAGTTGCTCTCAGCAGCGGGACGGTGAAGGCAAAGGTCGAAGAGTGGATAAAGAAACTTCATCTCACGAGATGGGAGAACTTATCTACTTGTAGACAGGCAAAGGCTTCGTTGAGGCTATCAAAGGGCAGTGAATCGGGGAGGGCTCTCAGTCTAGGACGAATGACTCTAAGCTGGTTGACTGCATTAATAACTGGGCATGGCAATTTCAGGTACCACCTCAGCAAGATGGGTCTTGTTGATGGGGAGGATGCTGATATTTGCAGATTATGCATGGAAGAGGCAGAGACAGCGGCGCACATAGTGTGCCAGTGTCCTGCATTGGCAAGCAGGAGGTTGTCCACACTGGGTCGCCAATTTATTGATGAACTCGAAATGTGGAACATACCCCACAAAGAGATGCTTGAAATAACGCGTGATGTTATTATGAGGAAGGAAGTAGAAGAATTCTGCAACCGAACAAATAATTAACACACGATTTGAGGGACGAAAAGGGACCCATATAAGTGGTCTGATTCGGCTAATCCCTAAATTTATAAAAAAAAAAAAATTCCGACTGACCAATACATTTCATTAACAATGTGACAAAATGAAATATTCCAACAGTTCTCATATTTTAACTGCGATTAAACGGAAAATTTTACATTATAATTACACTTGTGCAGACAAAGTATTTCTTCACTGTAAAATATGCTAGTGTAAATTTGTCATATGGCAGCTGGTATTTAAACATACACACACAAGTATATACATATTTACTATCCATGCACATATACAATATTTACTTACACTAATTCGCTTGTAAATTTTATTTTAATGAAAAACCAAATTTAACTGAAAGTAGCTTATTGTAGCTGTCATTTTCATTTAATTGAAGCACACCTGTTCACCGGTTATTGTGAACATTGTACGTATGTATGTGTGCGAGAGCTTCAACTGCAAATGTATGTGTGTGTCATGTTCTGGCAATCTGGCAATAAAATACAAAAGCAAGAAATACTCAAAAATGAATAAAATTGAAAACAAAATTTACTAAAGTGAATGATTTGCATTTAGTTTGCATACAATTAAAGACCGTATGAAATACGATGATATGAAGAATGACATAAAATATGTACAAATACGAATATCTTCTATAAGAATGGCAAACGTTGGTCTGGCATGATATTAAGTAGATATATGTGCATTTATATTTGAATATGTAACACAAATAATTTGCGTAATATTAATTTGCTTACATTAAGAGTAAATTAATTTAACTTTGCAAAATAAAAAAAATTTACATACATACTTAATAATACATATATATTCTGGTATATATATAAATGTAGATGTATACGAAAGACTTGCGCATTTGTCACGCGTAACTAAAGCATACAAAGAGCAAATATAATTATGTAAATATGAACATTATGACGTCTCATAAATAAGCGCGTTAAATACATACAGTGGACAATAAATAAATAAAGAAGAATAAGAAGAGTACAGAACTCGAACAGAATAGCAACCATGAGTAATTAGAAGGGTGGCTAATAATATAAGGGTTCAGACAAGGTAATTCAAACTGCTTATTGAGAATGGCAGATGTTAATTTGCATCACAATCGTAGTAGATTCAACATAAATTTCATCCAGTTGACATATGCATACGATCGAATGGGTCTTATGGGAATCGAGAGCAAAACAAAGTGTCTAGTGTTAAGAGAAAAAGTCTTCTCTGCATCAACTTTGTAGAGGTGCTTCCTTCCATAAGAAATGGAGAATTGTGGTAAGGTGGTATATATGGCAAATGTTGGCAAATACGAATTATTAGAGACCTGGACAATTATGAGGTTAATTGTCTCTTTTCATGTGATTTAAAATTCAGCTTGGAGTAGAGCCTCCCGGTGGGTGGCGTAGCTCAGTGGTTAGTGCGTTGGCCTTCTGATCTGTAGGTCGTGGGTTCAATCCCCGGCTGAAGCATAACAAAATTAAATATCGAAAAGATTTTTCTTTCGAACGGTACCCACCTGCCGACAAGAATTGGCAATTTTTCCGGCAGTAACAATTTGCCAAAAGTGCTTCTTAAAATAGCTCTGTGACAAAAACTAAGTTAAAGTGATGTCACAAGAGTTCTGCCGTTCGGAACCGGCTAATATAAGTAGGTCCCTTCTAATGCTGTCCAAATTTAACACGCACAACAGCATTGGAAGAGAAGCTCAGTGGTATCACAATGGGCCTCTCTGGCCTAAGTGTGTTCTCTCAGAGAGAGGGCAGCCACATAACCTAACCTAACCTAGAGCCTCCCGGAAAGTTATGATTTAAAGTAAATTTATTCAGAAGAAGAAATGTTGAGTAAGTAAAATGATTGAGTGATATATTCGATCACTCTAAAGGCACTCTATTCACGGAGAGAACGTAATTCATATGAATATAATTTTTGCAAAGGAGCCCCACTAAACATTATAGAAAAGGATTTAGAAAAAAAAACTTATGATGATATTAAATTAATGGGGTCGTTCATTTATTTTACCCCACTAGGAATGATTCTGGCTATTTGAATGAATTCCTATTTTCATAACTACCGTTTTTTTTTTAATTAGGAACGGAGTGCGACCGGATCTAGTCAAACGAACCGCGGATTACAATTCGGTAATCCCAAATAAGTAAAAAATTGTTTAAATTGTCTTGTGAGCAATCACTATTTCTTATTCTTTATTAATTCTACACATGCACAAGGCTGAAGAAATACATATGTGTAATTTTATACACTACATTCTATGACAAGAGATGCCCTTCGCATCTCTTGCACACATCATGAGAGATATATATCAGTATACATATTCTTGCTTAGTGTTGCCGTAGTTGATCAATCAAAGTGTAATCGGAAATCGCAAATATATCAATTTCGATCATCGTCTTCATCTTGAAATGTATTATATAAAAAATCTTAGCCTACTAGATGCTAATTAATTCAGAGAATATTAAAATTAGAATCGAAGTAGGTATATGTGTACCATTCAATTACGTAAAGGTTGATTAAAGATTCCTTTCACATTTAAATATTACTCATACGTCATGCTCTCCATAGTGTGGTAAGTACTGGAGATGCGTTCTTCTTCTTCTTAGAGTTTTTCCTATTTCTAAACATCATCAGGACAGTATCTGTAGTAAACACTTAAGTTACGCATCTTATGTACATATACAAAACATTACTACAATTTCATTTTTAGTTTCACAATCGTGTAAACTACAGATTCTAATAATCCCCCCTCGACTAATTCACTTTATTTTATTCTATTGGCTTATTTAGCAATGCACTTTGAATTTATATACTATTTTATTTATGTAATTGTTCATATGTATATATGTATTTAGGTAATCATACATCATGAATGTCCTCCACATGCAACCACTTTCCAAATACGCACAATAGCATTAACACAATGTGTTTAAAATGTATTGAAAATGTTTGACAATTATAAATGAAATATGCATACCAATTACCAATTGAAAAAGAAGGCACGTGTACATGAGTATGGAAATTTATGCGTGTACATATATAAATAGTATACGACTACATGTTTATTTATACATAATTTATGTAAAAAACTCATTAAATTTTAATCAAACACATTCCAAATATTAACGAAAGCAGAATTCAAAATAAATAAAATTTAATTTAGGTTTTGAAATTTGTACACTTGACGTGACGTGTCTTTTTAATTTATTATAAATTCTAAAGTGTCTTTTTGTGTTACATTTTAGATACACCCGCATTCACGTAAATATGAACTTGTAATGCATATCAAACATGCATTCAGGGTAGGTTTACTCCACCCTTTAGTATCTGCAATGCAAGATATTATTGTGGATGACATAGCGCAGTATTTAATGCGTTGGCCTTCTATATATAAGAGCATGAGTTCAAACCAAGGTTGCGACCAACTTATCAATATTTTAATCAGAAGGACAAATAATTTGTTTTGACATTATTTTAAGAAATAATAATATTTAATAAATAATTGGAAATCTACCGAACTCAGAACATCGGTGCAACCTGACCATCTGACCATTTTTAATACTAAGAATTTATTGAATCTTTCTACAATTCGTAGAAACTCACAATAAGTATTCAAATTAAAATTATATGATATTCCCGTTGTTCAATCACAATTTGTTGAGTCGCGAGGTTTAGCAATTACACAGCGTATTGAATGTGTCATTTTTTTTAGTCGTCGATGGCCTGTGTTCAGCAACAATTGCCTAACAAGGGGATTCGGATGGTTGTGTAATTTTTGAATGTAGCTTCTGCAGGACTTTGCAACTTCCTCAGAAATTGTGGATACATTTAAATATCGATGGATGTTAACGTTCCTCATATATCAAGGCGCGTTTACAATAATTCGCAGACACTTGGATTGTATTCGCTGCAATTTTTCGATATTTGAGCGAGATGCGGTGCCCCATAACTGAATACCATAAGTCCAGATTGGCTTCAGGATTGCTTTATATAATAGCACTTTGTATTCGAGATTCAACTTTGAGCTTTTGTTTAGCATCCACCATAACTGATTACTGTTAAGCTTGATCTGAGTTTTCTTTGCCTCTATGTGATTGTTCCAGCTCAGCCTTCTGTCGAGGTGAATACCCAAGTACTATGTTGTGGAACATTGTGGAATTGGTTGACCAGGAGTTTAGTAGCTTCTATGTGGTTAGAGCGATTGCATGTGCAATTAATTTACAATTCTATCCGCAATGTTCATTTATCATGATAGCCTTTCTGAAATATATCTGTGATAAAGCTAAAACAATGATGTCAAAGAGCTATGGTGTTCGGGATCGAATATTGTAAGTAGATCCTTACCAAAATTATTAAAATTACACTCTAACTACAACAATGTAAGATATGCTCGCCCAAGTTTCTCTTCATTAAAATAATAATAATAATGAAATACATAGTAATAATAGTGGGTACCGTAGCGTTGTGGTTAGTGCGTTGGCCATCTGATCTGTAGGTCGTGATTTTAATCCCCGGCTGAAGCATAAATTTAATATCGAAACGATTTTAGTTTCCAACGGTGCCCACCTGTCGGAAAGCAATTGACAATTCTTCCGGCAGTAACTATTTGCCATGGAAAAAGCTTCTTAAGGAGTTCTGTGACAAAACTCAGAAAAAGCAATGTACAAGGTTTCTGCCATTCGGAACAGGGTAATATAAGTAGGTTTCTTCTAATACTGTCCAAGTTTTAACACGCACAACAGTACCGGAAGAGAAGCGCAGCCAAGCAGACCTTCAGAACTTATAAGTGCAACATATTTATTTATTTTTGTATAATGAAATAGTAATAATGACTTGAAAATTATTTTCGTACTCTTTCTTCCTAAGGTCAATATGATTTTTAATGTATTTCTTACTGAGAAGGGGCAACAACAATTTAGCCGTCCTTCTGTCTGTGTTTATGGCAATATATTTGCAAAAAGCATAGACTTTATAAATTCGACATTCAAAAATCCATAGGGGAATCTGCTACATAAAGCATCATCTAAAGATTATCAAAATCTGAAAAAAAAAATATCCACATATCCCATGATACTCGTATATTGAATGTTTCCATCAAATAACTTTAAAAATTGTTTAAACAATTATTTTAGATTTAGGAACCATTGACAATCTGGATAATAATTGAATTGTGGGAGATGCTATTTGAATATCTCTTCATATGCATAGACATTTTAAATCTCTAATTTTATTATACAATACACCTAATTTAATTAGTCATTCATTCAACAAGACTTATTACAATCATCAGAAATGTATTCATTTTGATCTTAATTATAGGAGTTTTTTAACAACAACTTTAATTAAATATTTTGTTTTCACTTACAAAGTTTTCTACTATAAATTTTAAAGAGTATTCATGCAAATTAGCTCACATCCATTTACAACAATTTATAGTGTGTATGAATTTTGTTCTTCTTTAACGAAATTTCTTAATTCACTTACTTATGAACTAAATAATTTTAAATGTTCTTCACTCAGATGCTCAACTCATACATAAATAGTTAAATAGAGTAGATGAATACATATTTCATTTACAAAAATGCAACACACACTCATACAGATTCCTCCACACATATAGTTGCTCTCAAATTATACATACACCCATAATATATGTATACAGGCAAAGTTTCTTCCATACGCAATAATGCACATATTGGAAACAGTATAAGCAATACGGCAATCGGCTTATATGCGGCAATTGCAAATGGTGCTGCCTGCTGTTCCTTTGTGAATGGGAATCATAAAACTTAGGCAAAAACTTTGAAAAACTTTGACATAATTTTGTAAGAAAAATGAAGGCAACAGTGTGGATAAAGAGAGAGATTTAAAAATGCATAATACAAACGTAACAGTCGTTGAATGTAGAGCGAATGTTACGAGCAACTGTCAAATATGTGATATATATACGTAAGCGACATGTAGCGTCAACAATGACAGTATATGAGCGTACTGTACTGACTGACTATATGTCGTTGCAGCATCATTAATAATGTTGATCCTGATAACTTTTGTACGTTTCACATTATTGTAATATAAGTACATATAGTTTATGGAAATGTAAGCACATATGATTAAGTCCAATTATGCTGATAACATTAAAGCTATACGAATATTATTGTAGTGAATTAGAATGTGGTGATACAGCAAGTTACAGATGCAGCACATCTAAGCAAAATTTATAAAATATCTAATCATCCTGCAGATAAAAATGTTTGCATAATTCACAGCAGACTGGCACACGCAAAAACCAGATAGATTTAGGCTTACTTGGAATGGAAATAGGGCTTATGTTTATGACGGTTCAGACTTTTCAAGGATACATATTTTTAATCTAGAATTTAGATATCTCTGGAGGACTTCATTCATATATACACTAAGAGTATCGATAATTATTGCTCATATTAAATATGGGCAGTGCTAGAAGCAGCAAAAATATGCAGCAAAACCGTTACGGCATGGCGAAGTAAGCCCTCATTGCATATAACTCCTCAATTGCGTTGGTAAATGCATTAGTTTGTCCTTGATATCGGTTTCGAATCAACCTCATACAGCCTGAGAGCGATGACATCCTCTGCAGCATTTCTCTTAGCTTGATTCGCTCATCAAGACCACCATTAGTGATTTTTTAAGGCTCGTATTTTGCAAAGCTACAGTTCCGATTGTCTTTCCTGGAGAGGAGCAAGATATGCGTGCAGACCGCTTTATATGAGTCTGCATCGCTTTCGCCCTAAAGTAGGTTTCAAACTTTTGTTGAGGTTGAGCTTCAAGCGCGATCAAACCTTCTCAGTTTTACTTGTAAAACTTGTAGATTCACTCAAACGGAACCATTTGTAGTACAACGCGATGCTGAGCACATTACAAACTTCATAATTCTTCAGTCATGTTCAGTGGAATAAGCGTTTGTTTATTATAAGAACCAGTCTAATGTTTGTATGTATTACATTTTCCTTTTTCCAGTAATGGTACTATCGACTTAGGATAGTTCGTTGTTAAAGTACTTCGTGACATCACGTGACTGCAATGTCGACAAGTATCGACAAGTAGGATAAACGAAGACTTTCATGAAATACCAGAGGGATGGAAAACTTTCACAACAAAGTAAATTATTACAATTATGACAAAAGCTCATCTATATACCCGTCTATACTTTGTAACATATATAGTAAATGTGTACATATCGACTGTACATATTTTATACTATGAAGTAAATATTTCTATCAATATGTTAATGATTTCAACCGTGTTGACAATATTCATAAATACGAGCACATACGAAATCATATTTTGATTTGATTTGTTCAATTTGGGAATTGCTAGAATAGTACTGTGAATTATTAAAAATTCGGAATTATTTATTCATCAATATATAATTATAAATAAAATATTCAAAATATTTATTATATTCTATTTTTTCCAATACAAAGAAAACAAAGTTGCTAATATAAGAGTCCGTTTGAAATGTTTATATCAAAAAAACTAATTTCAATCAAGATTCTGATTAATCGAATAATCTATCAACACGTTTCAAGAGCGTAAGAAAAATCTTCTATAAAAATGAGAACAAAGTGAAAAAGTACGAGAACGGAAAATTTGTAAGATTTACTAGTAATTTTCAAACTCGTTCAGTTCTGTCACTTGCCAGTAAGAACAGCTGTTTTTTCTATGAAGTTCTGGAACTTCAAGTTGATTTTTGATCCGATACCCAATATGTTCCACTATCAAATCAATCTTGTTCATTATGTTTATTTTCAGTATATTTTGTAGCCCTGCAAATTGAAAGGAAACACTAAAAGGCAAACGGAAATGTTAGGAAATAGTGAAATGTAATGTAGAGTGAAGAAGTTAAAGTGCATATTTTGTAGTTGGTCATATGTTGTCATTTGATAGTTAGAGAGTGCCACAATGTTGTACAGTGTTTTATAGAGTACAAATAACACACCAACTAAATATTGATCCTACACACTATGTACAAGAAATGAGTATAAAAGGATGTTTACTAGGAGAAACTTTTTTCCGATTTTTGTTTATATTTTATATAAAAGAAGCAACAAAAAATGCTACACGATTATGTGACATTACACCACAACGGTAATAAAATAGTAATGCTCATACATTTCCATCCGTGCAATACTCCTATTTTTTTATATAGAAACTTACATATGTACATACGAGTATATAAAGTAGAAAGATGCGAACGCGTGTAAACATTTGTTACTTTTGCAGATTTTTGTTCACATACTTAGTACAAAAGTATATGTTTTTTCTACATAGTATGTACATATGTTTTCTATACAAACCTAGCCTATATATAAAACTAGATATAAATAAGACATTGTCTACTTATGTATTCTTATATGCGCTTATTCCCAAGCATACAGATATAAACATCAGCCAGCATTTCCACAAAAATTATTATTTTAGCTTATTTCCACAGCTCGAATTAAAATTTATTAAAACACGTAGGTACATACATTGATTTACTGTATAGGGATACTCAAGACAGTTGGCAAGAATAAAGTGCAACAGCAAAACGTTGCAATATATAATAGCATCTAATTCTGACTGAAGCTCTGGCAAACAAGATTAAGCGAAAACCATCCCCAATCATACTCCCCAGAATATATGAGCAGCAACTTCAAAAATGATCTTACGAAAGGGCGTTAAAATCATACTTAATATCGAATTCACAGTCATTGATTAACTACAATACTTAATGTCAATAGATTTATTATTAAACGGCTGGCAAAGGTCCTTTCCAATTTTTACTGCACAACGAAAGTTTTACGATAACATTCCGCAAAGTCTAATTAATTAGGAATTCTGAACTAAGATATTGTTGTATAGCGATTATCCCTTGCCGGACTGTCGAAAGCGTCTTTATAATCGATAAATCGGTGGTGTGTGTGGATCAGTTTTTCTTGAGTGTTCTCCAGGATTTAGAGTAGTGTTAAAATTTGCTCGATGATAGATATATTAGGTCTAAAGCTATACTGAAAATATCAAATCAGGCTATTGAGCATAGGCTTTAATCTTTCACACAATGCGCACGATAAGACCTTGTATGCGATACTCATACTCAGACTTATTCCACGGTAATTGATACAAATTATGGGGTCTCTTTTCTTTTGTACGAGACAGAGAACACTGAACCTACAATCATCAGACATATTTTCGTCCGACCATATTCTACTGAATGCAGGAGAGCAGCTCATTGCCTCAACTCGGCAGGCAATCAATCTGCACCTGCAGCTTGGTTCTTCTTCAGCCTTAAAATAGCTGCTTTGATCTCGTCGTGATCGAAAGGTCGAACGTCAACACTATCATCTGTAATTTGGGTGTTCAGGGAATCTACTCCACTGACAGAATTGTTCATTTCATCGCCATTCGGTAACTTGGAGAAATGTTTCTGCCATAAACTCAGTACACTATGGACATCTGTGTCCACTTTCGTCACAAGAAAAGGCTTCGTGATATTTGAATCTTATTATTGTCTCTAGTCATCTCTATCTCCGCACACTCGCATCTTACTAGCTCTCTCCTCATGCGCCTGAAATGACATATCTCTGCACGCCTTTTCTCTCTGCTCCTCGTCAGCTCATGTAGCATCCGTTATTCTCTAGGCGTAAAGGGTGTTCTATTTTCTGAAATCGGTCAACTGTAACTCATTGTACAATCTCTCGATCTCGATTTCTCTAATTTATCGATAATGGGTTTTCATTACGTACGTCTCGTAGCAGTTATATTTCAGATTCAAACTCTACCTAAATCAGAGCTCCATTTTTCGGTGATTTAGCCATAATATTTAGGCTGTCTGGGAGTTCGTCGAAATTTTAGGACCTGAATTGATATGAAACTGGGATATTACAGCACTGCTGCGAAATAGGAAAGATAATTGACAAAAATTGCGAGTTCGTTTCTAAATTTGACATTTCCTAAATGGAGAAACAAACAAAAGACCAGCTATTTGAAAATTTTCGTGTTTAAAAATAAAGAATATGGCTTCTCTTTTTCCATTTTCTATATTTTTTTAATATTTGTTTTGTTCTGTTTCAAAACAAAAATAACGCTTATCAAACTTCGCTGTTCTGTGGTAATACAGTTTTAATTCTTTCACAGCTAGTATTTAGGTATGAAAAGGTTGCTTAAACATTTCCTAAATTGTTTTTATTCACTGCATTATCGATATATTTCAAATAATTTAGGAAAAGTCACAATTTATACACCAATTTAGGCGAACTCGCACACACTTTTATTATAGAGTAAACATTTATCATAGAAATGCGTTGATTCATTAATATTATTTAGTGAATCAAAATTAGTACATGTTACTGTACTAATTTTGGTTTCCAAATACTATACATAGTAGCTATTTGATTGAACGAAATTATAACAATTGCATTGTTACATTTAATCCTCTATATATCACGTCTCAAAACTTTCAACAACGGAAATTTCAAATTAAAACTTTTCTCAAAATATCTTAAAATTATGAAAACTTTTTTTAGTAAGAGCAAAATTTTTTTCGCTTTAGATTAGTGAACTTACTTACAGTGTAAATATTTATGTATATAAATACGTAAGTTGCAATGAGCTCAAGGTCGATAATTTCAAGAATACTACCTATCATATACAATTTGATATAATTTTAAGACACTTTCTGTTTATTTTTATTCTTGTAATCTACATGCATATTCTGATTCTTAAGAGAGACTCGTTGTTGCTGTTGTTACTTCTGTACTCGTAAAAATATCTGTCTTTTTGTTCTTTCTCTGAGAAATATATGTATATATGCTTTTGTTGTTGACATTTTCACAGATCCTACGACAGCTATTTGTTTAGATTTATACATACTTCCGGATTCATTTGAATTAGTGTCCTTTTGATTTTCTTCCTCAAAACTCATCTGCAATTGTGTTTAAATTGGACGACGAAACAGCTGTTGTTGATTTAGTATTTTGCTATCATCCTAATAATCTTTGATTGTGTAAAAGTTAGAACAAATATGTTTCATTCGAAAGATGTGGAAATGGCTGATGCTTAATGGATGCCGATGCTGATGTTGCTGTTGCTCCTGCTGCTGGTAGTACTATATATTACATAACATTCAAGATAACAATAACCATATAATCATCAATAAAAATAATGCATAACAACAACAATAATAATGTCATGTTGAAAAACGAGTTTAACTTAATGCACTTGGGCACATTTATTATAAAATGTAATTTACTGTGAAACACAATTTAAAGGATTACAAAAAAGATAGCACATAAGTCGTATTTAGTTTTTTTTTTTATTTAAAAGTTTCTCTTTATCTTGAAATTAAAATACAGAAAAACAAACAACAACTTTAATGAAGTCCTATATCAAAGTAGAAATTTTGTTATTCACACACTGAAATCAATGTACCAACTTCTATCGTGTCTTAAGTGAACCATTAAGACTCCCAACAGCATAAAAACTTACTTCATGGAAATAATTAATAGCAAGTGGGTAAAATAAATTCCACATATATTGCATAATATTAAAATGTTCATCAAAAATAGATCAAAAGATTTTGATACCCTGACATTTGTCTACTATTTGAGTACCAAGAATTGTGTATACTAGGCTACCTAATTCATATTGGTATTGTCCAATTAATTTAGACATTTGTCTAATGATTAAAACATTCTTTCCAAAACCGCATATCTAAATCAGATTTTCATTATTTTTCTGACGCATTTTGAATGTCACTTTAAAAGGACGATTAGATATTTTAGTATTTAGTCTACAGCTACAGATTTCTATGTTACTGATAAAAGACGTGAACCAGTTTCTCAATAATTATCCTTTTGTTAAAAGTGATTCGATTGTTAGCAAATATTTTTCTGTGTATTTATATCTGCTTATAATTTTGATGCATAGTTGGTGTTAGTAGAACAGTTGTTTTATTTTTATTTTATTTTATTTTTTGCCTGTAGCATTTACGTAAATAAACTTCATACGTATATATGTATGTAGTGGGGTATATAATAAAGAGCTGCAATAATATATTTGATTTTCGAATGATTCTCTTTACTCTCAAAACATGTACAATATTTGCAAAGCATATCTAAATAGAATGAGAATGAGTGAGAGTGAAATTTTAAGTAAATAGAACACCCCGCTCATTTTTTGTACAAGAAATATTCCATACATCCGTTTTTTTTTCGAATGTTTGAGAGTACTACGAGAGTTTGAGAGTAATACGAGTGTCTTATACGTTATAATTGTTGTTGCTTTTCATGTGCCTGACTGATGTTTTGTATTACTGCATCATGTTGTCTTATCTACT
This sequence comes from Megamerina dolium, assembly GCA_963854835.1. NCBI lineage: Eukaryota > Metazoa > Arthropoda > Insecta > Diptera > Megamerinidae > Megamerina > Megamerina dolium. The sequence goes on along the minus strand of OY978527.1, from coordinate 27,896,629 downwards.
ATATTTTTTGCTTATATGTATTGTAATGTTACGTAGAAAAGCTAAACGAATGAATGTTTAGAGTACTCTCAAATGCTTTATGTCCATTTGCAAATGTTGGGGTTCTACTCATTCTATAAAAACGAGACATACACTCCATTCTATTCTATTTCTATTTTATTCATTCTAATTCAAATTTGCTTAGAGAGAATGAATGAGAGATTCTCTCTAATATCAATAGAGTGTTTTGAACATGCAAACGAATACATTCCTGCAGCACTCTAGTATGTAGTGTTACATAAAGTCGTTGTTGTTATTAACAGAGAAGACCAAAATATTATTAAATATATTGAACAGCTTTTCCATATTTTGAGAATTTTTAACAATATTTTCCAACGTTTTGCATATTTGAAAATATTTTGTAATTTTAAACAATTTCCAATTTTTACAAAAAAAAAATTTTTTGACTGAAATTATTATTTCAGAAAACCGTCCGAACTTGAAGAATGGATTTCATAAATCATTCAAAAATGTATTTTTGATATACAAATTTGTATTTTAATCCCCTCTGATCATTAGTAAAATCGCCTTGTTAATTACACCATGATCATTACTTTTTGTTATTTTTTTATTCATTAAACAATAGCTTTTGTTTGTTTAAGATTTGAACCCAAATATTGAAATTTAATAATGAGTATATTCTCTTTACAGAACTTTGGAACTGTTAGAAATAACAAATATACACAATTTACATAGATGTTATTTCTTATGGATGAGAGCTCTAAAAGAATTGAATCATTTCGGAAATAACTCATCTTTAATTCCTTTAAAAGCTGCATCAACGAGATTGCACTTTTGTCCACTGTGATCTGAACTATATTTTGTGCTATAGAAAATAGTAAATATGTTTTGAGGAAAATGTCGTGAAGAAAAATAAAAATATCAGTTGGCCTTATTATTTCACATCTCTAAATTTCTGGGGAGGTTTTGAAGTTGTTTCCCGATATGTAGGTGTTTTTATATTTATTTTCTGGAAAAAAGTTGGAGAAAGAAGAGATTGAAGGTTCCTTACATACTTATATCACTAGGAGCATCCAAAGAGTTATGGGAGCCCATGGAGTAGTAATACGATGTAAGTACGTTGGTGGTAAATGTTGGAGTGGATAAATTAATTTAGGTCGGTCAAATATTTTACCCAACCAGGGGCGACTCTGGTACAATTGTGGGATTCTTTTTGGAATATTCAAAAATGTTTGTCTATTAATTTGATCTCAATGCGAAGCTATTTACCTCAACCCAATACGTATTTTTTATGGGATCTCACAAAACAAGAGGGTGCAGTGTAACGAAAGCGAAACGTCATACACTATCCCATACCTAATCTTGATTTTGATTTACAGTATTTCTTATTTTTTGTATACTTGTACCTTTACCTGCCGATATACTCCTATTAAACATGCATACATGATGTCCACATACATATGTACATATCTTTGCTCTCGCAGGCACTTGATTGATATCTCATGTCAGAATATAATTAATTCCTCTTTGGTAGAGTTTAATTGATGCCAATTTATCAACCAATCTGTGAATACATGCATAAATGTATACTATCAACACGTACCCACACACATTTTTATTCGACAGAAGCAGGTGTAAATGTGAAGAGTTTTTATGAAAGCTGTAGAAAGCCAATCACACACACACATACACGTATGCATTCATATGTATGAGCAAGAAAGCCTGTGTGTTATTTCGATATATATGTACATAAATGATTTCAACTAAGCAAATATATATTGCTTTGGTGTCAACTTAATTGGTTGCTTCGTGCATATTTATGAACTTTTTGATTTTTTTTTTTTTTTTTGCTTTTTTGCTATTCATTTGTTTGCTATTATTTTACGAAATTGATTCAAATTCATTGAGTTTGTGTGGAATTGTGCATATGTATGAGATATGAATAATAGATATCACGTGCCTTGATTCAACCCTTTCGACGTATAAGTCATCATTACCTTGTTTTATATTGGATTATGGGATTTAATGAAATGCTAGTTATAAATTTAATAAATAGCTTCTCTTCTTTTCTGTGCTGCAATTCGATTTGGCACAGCTTTTAAAATTGTGATTGTGAGCTGATATGACAGTTCGAACAGCCCGGCCTTATGTAAAGAAAGCTAAAGTACAAAACAACTGAGCTAAGGCAATCATTTTTAAACATGCTTGCATTTGCATTTTTTAAGTATTCAGTCAATAGCTATGAAATTAGATGAGTCCATTTTTGAAATCACTATTTTTGCGTAGCTTTATTTAATATTTCTTATGAAGGGATTTTTTGCTTGTTCTTTCTGTGTGTGTGCATTTATATTCTTTTTTTTTTCTTCTTCTTCTTCTTTAACAGATGTTTTTCTTTATATTGTTCCTTTTATTCATATTACAAGTATTGTTTTATATTCTCTTGATTTATATTTTACCCTACTTTGTTGTAGTTTTTGCTCCTTTTCTGTTTATTTTTCTTTTGTATTCAAGGGTTTTATTTTCTGATATCATAACTCACATTTCTTAAGGCAGATTGTGTACATGCAATATCCATTTTAACACTTTGCTAATTATTATCTATTCCATTATGGAAATTGCGCTACAATTAATACTTCCAAGATCCCATATCGTATTATTATTATTGTTATTATTATTTTTTTTTTTTTTTTTTTTTTTTTTTACAAGCCTTTTTATTGGATCATTCTAAAATTACTTAGAAACTAACAATAAGTAATCAAATCTTACAAACTAAATAAAATTATGTGATATTCCCAACGTTCCATCACAATTTGTTATTATTATTGTTATTATTATTGTTATTATTATTATACTTACTACTTACTTATGTGGCCATAACAACCAAATATCGATTTAGGCCGAAAATAACATGCTTCGCCAGCCATCTCTGTTCTTCGCTAGCTGGCGCCAGTTAGAAATTCCAAGCGCCGTCAGGTTCTCCAGTACTTGGTCTTTCCACCGGAGGTTTGGTCTTCCTCTTTTGCGTCGTCCTCCAGCGGGTTTCGAATATAACACCTTCTTAGCTGGAGCGTGTTCTTCCATTCGCTCGACATGACCTAGCCAGCGCAGCCGCTGGATTTTGATGCGCTTTACTATGTCAATATCGGCATACAGCTCGTACAGCTCATGGTTGTACCTTATTCGGTACTCGCCACCAACGCAAATAGGTCCAAAGATCTTGCGTAGGACTTTTCTCTCGAAAACTCCAAGTATTCGCTCATCCGAGGTGGAAATTGTCCAGGCTTCAGCGCCATATGTTAGGACAGGCATGATGAGAGACTTGTAGAGTGTAGTTTTCGTTCTTCGAGAGAGGGCTCGACTTCTCAATTGCTTACTCAGCCCAAAGTAACACCTGTTAGCAAGAGTTATCCTACGCATGATCTCCAAGCTGACGTCATTACTGCTGTTAATGCTGGTTCCAAGATAGACAAAGTCCCATACTACTTCAAAAGCGTAGTTGTCAACAGTGACGTGCTGTCCAAGACGCCGGGACTCTTTGTTTGTTGACACTAGATACTTCGTCTTGCCCTCGTTCACCGTGAGACCCATCCGACGCGACTCTCTTTCCAACTCTGAGAATGCTGCACTGACTGCTCGCGTGTTCATGCCGATTATGTCAATATCGTCGGCATACGCTAACAGCATGACACTTTTGTTGAAGATAGTGCCATTATGTCGTAGATCAGCAGCTCATATTATTTTCTCCATAATAAGATTGAAGAAGTCGCACGATAACGAATCACCTTGTCTGAAACCCCGTTCGGTATTAAACGGTGCGGAGAGGTCCTTCCCAATTTTCACTGCACAACGGGAGTTATGCAGTGTCATTCTACAAAGTCGAATGAGCTTTGCAGGAATACCGAACTCAGACATTGTTGCGTAGAGGTAATCCCTTACCGGACTGTCGAAAGCGGCTTTATAATCAACAAATAGGTGGTGTGTGTCGATCTGTTTTTCTTGGGTCTTCTCCAGGATTTGGCGCAATGTGAAAATCTGGTCGATGGTGGATTTACCAGGTCTGAAGCCACACTGATAAGGTCCAATCAGGTTGCTGAGCATAGGCTTCAACCTTTCACACAGTACGCTCGATAGAACCTTGTACGCGATGCTCAGGAGACTTATTCCACGGTCTCCTTTTTTATGTACAGGACAGAGCACACTGAGCCTCCAATCTTCAGGCATGCTTTCATCCGACCATATTCTGCTTATGAGCTGGTGCATGCGGGTGAGCAGCTCATCGCCTCCGGTCTTAAACAACTCGGCAGGCAGGCCATCAGCACCTGCAGCTTTGTTGTTCTTCAGCCTTAAAATGGCCGTTTCAACCTCGTCATAGTCGGGTGGTGGAACATCAACACCATCATCTGTAATTGGGGTTATCGGGCATTCTCCTCCACTGGCGGAATTGTTCGTAGCATCGCCATTCAGTAACGTAGAGAAGTGTTCCCTCCATAGGCTCAGTACACTCTGGACATCCGTAACCAGATTCCCATTTCCATCACGACAAGAAGAGGCTCCGGGATTTAAACTTCCACTCAGGCGCTTGATCTTTTCAAAGAATTTTCGAGTCTCATTCTTGTCGGTACACATCTCTATCTCCTCACACTCGCGTCTTTCCAACTCCCTCTTCTTGCGCCTGAAAAGACGTCTCTCTGCACTCCTTTTCTCTCTATACCGCTCCTTAACAGCTCGCGTTACGCCTGCACGCAGGGTTTTTCTGTAGGCGGCGTCTTTCGCTGCGGTAGCGTCGCGACACTCCTGATCTTATTATAATATTATTATTATAATATTATTATTATAATATTATTATTATCAATATATTATTACTGTTATTATTGTTATATTAAGTTGTACTGCGTTATATAATTTGTCAGAATAATCAGGAAAAGTAAAAGCCGTTCGGAATCGTCTAATACAATAAGGCCCTTTCTAGTTCTGTGAAAATTATAAGTATACATATCGCACAACATAAATATTGAAAACTATAACGTTGATGAAGTTTACAAATACATTTGACACGAACAGCTCTAAAGAAAGTGTACCAAGCTAATAGGGTTAGGATTATCCCATGCCGAATGGCTTGTGTAATTAGAGCTTTCTCATAGACCTCTTTAAGGAATTTTTCTCTTGAGAATTTTGGTTATTATCGGAGCAATTGGGAATTCCGACAAGTAAAGGTTTGTGTGTTGGCCTTGTGATCTGTTGGTCGTGGTTTCAATCCCCGGCTGAAGCATAAAAAATTTGATATCGAAAACATTTTTCTTTCGAACGCTACCTAACTGTCGGCAAACAATTGGCAACTTTTCCGGCAGTAACAATTTGCCATGGAAAAGCTTCTAAAAGAACTCTGTGACAAAGCTCAGAAAAAGTGATGTCGCAAGAGTTCTGCCGTTCGGAACCGGCTAAAATACGTAGGTCCCTTCTAATGCTGTCCAAAATTGTGACACATATTTATTTTTTATTTTTTAAAGTTTCCCGAGAATTAAAAAAGTTAATACAAAATAACAAATTGTACAGAAGGATCCGATTTCGAACGACTTAACCGAGCTTCAGAGGTCTCCAGAGGATATATGATACAAAATGTTCTGTCTTATTTACTAAAATTATTTATTTTTATTTCTCAAAAAGTAGATTTTTTTTTTAAACTCAATACACTTAGTCCAGCATACTTGTCAAATTATATCAACTTCGTTTTCGTTGTGTTTCATAGAATTTATTATGTGGGAAAATGCAATTTTTTTAAATGGATTATTACTTCGAAAGTGGAACGATTTTAATTAAAATCCAACAATTCAATTAAATACGAGTTACTTCATTACTATTCCATACGTTATCATACTACACACTGAGTGTATTTATTATTACTATGTATTTTTTCATTCTTTCTTATATAATACACTCTTAATTGACTCTTTGAATTTGTTCTTTACCTTTATCTCTATTGCACTACATTTCAATGTTGTCCTCATAGTGAAAAGAAGAAAAATGAGAGAAACAACTTAATGATAATTCTTCAGCATTTGACCGCTAATGAATTACATTAGATAGCAATTCAAAGAATTTAATATAATAAGTACAATTTATTCTAATCTCCCTCTCCGCATTATTTGAAATAATATTGTCACTATATACAAACACTACATACATACATACATATGTCCATGTGCATATATTAGAACTCCTCATACTCAATAGAAAGATCTTAATTGAACCGAAACTTCCATACATCTTAAAAAAATGCAGTCTAAGAAAATACTTCTTGCAAAATTTGACTATACTTTTCTTAAAATAATCTTTATCGTAAATCTGTTTAGATCTATATACATGCTTTTTCTAACATTTCATATAGAAACTTCAACCGACTGTATAGTTTTGAAAGCTCGAATAGGTGAAGTGTCGAATAAACTAAAGTTAATTTTTAGAAGAAAACGACAAATACTTTTTGTAAGACGGCCTAATGAATGTATTACCACCCCTCATTTTCAAATGGTCAAGAAGCTTACACTAAATATAACGATACAGTAGTGTTTATTCTATTTTTCTTTTTTTTACGTAAAACCTAATTAAAAATTAAACAAAATAATAAGAATCCTCTTAGGCAAAAAGTACTTGACAGTATGAAGGCACTTGACAGCAAACATACTTTGGTTTGTGTTAGGGAATAATACAACAAATGTCCCCATGGGTGATTATAAAAACACGATAAAAAATGACAACAAAAAAATGAAGAAAAGATAGACAATTTGAACGCAATTGAATTAAAGAGGGATGTTGAATAGATTTATGAGAAAGCAAACGAGAAAGAGGTCGCAAATGAGAGTGTGGGAATATATGAGCAATATGTATTTACTTTATGTATCTTATTGTTCCATCATGCTCACATATTTAATGTTTTCGAAAGAAAAAAGGAATTTAATTGAAGAAATTACTTAAAATAAATAATGCGATTACAATTAAATTCAAATACAATTATACAACTGTTAAAAATGTATGTATGTAATAATCTAAAAATTTCGAAAAATATGCCAATGTGTTGAGAAAACTTGTATTTGAATCAACTTGCTGTAGATGACTGATCTTAAAGATTATAGTTCTATGCTTTTGCCAGAATACGTTGTTGTTGTTGTTGCCTAAATCGATTTACGTTTGTAATTTTTGTACCCCGCATGAGTGCAGTTATAGACAAATATGTAAATATAATCTTGATCTGTGTCCCCTAATTAGTCGATTTAACGATATCTGTCCGTCTTTCTATCACTTGGCTCAGACAATAACTCGAACGAGAGTTAAAAATGAATGAAATTTGAAAATAATTTTCCCATATAAACAAAAATCGACATTATTCCATTTTTTCGAAATTAATGCAACATTTCATTTTTGTTTTTTACGTAGAAAAAGAAAAAGCGGGTACAACTGTGAGTTATTAAGTCTGCTAGACTCTCTGGAAATATAGTGCTTATCAATACATTTTTAACGATTTGAAATATTGAGTCGGCCAGCAATTTACAAATTTAGGATGAAAAATACTGTTTTGGGTGTTTTTCGCGAGCCCCAAATAAAAAAAAAACGTATATGGTGCCTAGATGCTTTCAAGCAAAGCTTTCAATTAGGGATCTGAAACTTATTTTCCTTTTATGGAGAGAGACCCAACCTAATTTACAACATCGTTTACACTTACATGCGATATTAATCACTGTTTAATCTTGTCCAATTTTATTCATTTTTAACCTTACACAATTATTTCTACCCCTAACGATGGTTTCCGAAAAAAAATTACGTTCTGTACGGTAAATTTGGTCAAATTGAATAATGACTAGTCTTAATGACAATAAAATTACACTGACATCATATTTGTTAAATCAAATTCAGTTAATTGCATTTCGATCACAAAGAAATTATTTTAAAATTGATTATTAGATTGATCAGATACCAAAAATTCTCATATTAGTATAGTGTCACGAAAATTGCAAATCGGAGCTCAAGTTAAGTAGACTTTTGTGTTCAGAAACTCAAAATTAGACCATAAAATTATAATTTGCAAAGTGTTTAACAGAATGAATGAATGTTTTATATAACTTCTATGGACATTCGTTCACTTGAAAATAATTTTATAGAAATTAAGACACTATTTTTGGAGAAGCAATTGTTATGACATTAGTTATGGCTACTAATCTACCAGAAGACTAGCACAAAAATTACAATTTTCATTCATCGCATCCTTTGTTATTAGTTAGTATAATTAATTCACAAAACTATAACATGCAAATTCAAATTGTTCCAGATTTAATTACAAGCAATTACATTCTATTGGAATATCTTTTAGTTTTCAGTTTTAGTAAAATTATAATTTATATACATAATTTTGACTACCATAAAATGAATTTATTGTTTATAACTACTTGACAATAATCTGATTATGAATTTGTAAATTTGTACATTTTCATTTCATACTACCTGTCTTCAATCTAATTAAAAAATTAATACTTTCACTAAACGAATGTGCTTTGGGAATTTTACAGTGACTAATTTGGAAGAATTTTCAATTTCAACATCACTACTGCAATATGGCGCACAGAAACTAAGTGCATAGCATAATGCATATAATTACAATCTCACACGCGCTTATACCTACATATGTACATACTCGCACATATTTTAAACTGTTGATAATGAATTCAAATTTAGAAAATGGAAATTCACAATGATTACACATATATGGCGGCCACAAACTAATCAGCTTTCATAAAAACAACACAATTCAATTAAATTTGAAATTGTAAGCATTAATATACAAATTACATAATTTAGATTGTTAGAAAGCAAACTGAAACAAGGTTATGTACCTACTTAGATATGTATGTTAGGTTAGTTAGATTAGGTTAGTTAGGTTAGGTTATGTTGCTGCCCTCTCTCTGAGAGGACACACTTATGCCAGAAAGGCCCATTGTGATACCACCGAGCTTCTCTTCCAATACTGTTGTGCGTGCTAAATTTGGACAGCATTAGAAGGGACCTACTTATATTAGCCGCTTCCGAACGGCATAACCCTTATGACATCACTTTAACTTAGTTTTGTCACAGAGCTCTTTTAAGTAGCATTTTTCGCAATTTGGATGGTTATGAAGTTTGAGAGAGTAACTTCTGCAGAAGTTTGTGATTTAAGTCTCTGTGGATGTGTTCATTCCTTATATACCAGGGTGCTTTTACAATCACTCGCAGAAACATGGATTGTATTCGCTGGAGTTTTTCAATATTAGAAGGAGATGCGATGCCCTATAACTGCGTACTATAAGTCAAGATTGGTTCCAATATTGCTTTGTAGAGGAGAACTTTGTATTCAAGATTTAACTTGGAGTTTTTCTTTAAAAGCCACCATAAATTATTTATCTTGAGCTTTATTTGAGTTTTCTTGACGTCTATGTGCTTGCACCATGTGAGTCTTCTATCGAGATGAATACCCAAGTATTTTGTGGAACAGCATTGAGGAACATTATTATTTCTTTCAGTTAATTTTCAGTGGAGGACATGTTTCGAACCTTAGTGTAAAGATTACATGTACGCATTAGGATTCGTTTACCAGTTTCGAGAGAATCGAGATGAATTTGTAGGAGTCTTGTAGCTTCTATGAGGTTAGTGTGAGAACACAGTATGGCCGTATCGTCGGCAAAAGTTGATGTAAATGTATGAGAGTTAGTAGGCATATCTGCTGTGTACAGTAAGTACAGAAGAGATCCCAATACACTGCCTTGTGGAACGCCAGCGAGAATATCCGATGAGTTTGTTATATAATCGTTGTGTTTCCTTTTCGTTGGATAGCTGCTGAGCAATGATGAAACATTTGCGGGTAGTAAAAGTTTGAGTTTATGTATAAGACCCTCGTGTTATACCTTATCGAAAGCTTGAGTGATGTCGACAAAGAGAGCTGAGCAATACTTATTTTCTTCAAAAGTTTTCCTTATAAGAGTCACAATGCGATGAACTTGATCTATGGGGCCGTACTGTTTTCTAAATACAAACTGGTGTTGGGGAATCAGTTGGTTGAGATTTATAAATTTTTTTTTTTTTCTAACAAGCTTTTTTTATTGGATCTTTCTAAATTACTTAGAAACTAACAATAAGTAATCAAATCTTACAAACTAACTAAAATTATGTGATATTCCCAACGTTCCATCACAATTTGTTGAGTCGCGAGGTATAGCAATTTCACAGCATATTCAGTGTGTCTTTTCTTTTTAATCGACGATGCCCCGTGCTCAGCAACAATTGCCTAGCAAGGGGATTCGGATGATTGTGTAATTTTTGAATGTAGCTTCTGCAGGACATTGCAACTTCCTCAGAAATGGTGGGTACATTTAAATCTCGATGGATGTTAACGTTCCTCATATACCAAGGCGCGTTTACAATAATTCGCAGACACTTGGATTGTATTCGCTGCAATTTTTCGATATTTGTGGGAGATGCGGTGCCCCAAAACTGAATACAATAAGTCCAAATTGGCTTCAGTATTGCTTTATATAAATTAATAAAATTATTATTACATTTATTATTAAATTATTATTACATTTATGTTTGCTTTACTGCGATGTGACTCGCTTTATTACTGATTTCTTAATGATGAATTATCACTCGATTTCATTTCAAGAGACTGCTGTACTCACACGTGAGTAGGTATGTGGCGATAAGAGATAGCTTTTGGCATTCGTCATTGTTTCAAAGGTGTGAATGTTGTTGGTTTTACAAGCTATAGATTTTAGCGCCAATATCGAGCGTTGCTTAGCGGGTCTAAGGTGTTGTTGCCTTTTCTTCGACAACGGTGGTTCTCAGCGTCAAAGCTGTTGCTATACGGGTGTAGTAATGCTGTAGAGCTGAGTACGTTACACACATACAAATGTATGATAATAATAAGTGCAGTGAGTATCGAGTGCAATGATAACTCGTAACTCATGGATGTGTGAATATTGAGTGCAATTATATGCTCATAACTCGTTGGTGTTGGATTCCACACATAAGGTCGGCTTTAGGCTCCACATCAGTTGTTAGAAAGCGGTTTTAACATTACATCTTAACTATTCCCCTTGTCAAATTCTAAACGTCCTCTTTTCGATAAAGTCAATTTAGATCTCGAAAATCGATGTGATACTTGAAACAGGTGAAAAAAATTGTTTGCAATTGTAGTAGTTTAAAACTAGGTTTACAAAGTTGTTTTAAAGAAATAATTTAAGATAAAAAAAGGTATTTTCTTTTAATTCCATTGACTTGTTAATTTTAATTAAACTGTTATTCTATTAATTAATTATTATTGTCTTAATTAATTAGTTATTATTCTATTAATTATTATTCTATTTTATTTTATTCTTTAAATTTCATTTCTTCAGAAAAACATTAGAGAAAACTATCGCAAATTGCTTTTGTGGATTATTTTCCCTTCGATCATAACTGCAGTACCGAGATCCCTTTCGATAACTTTTTCTATAAAAATTTTATCAAATTTATTACCCAATCGTTTGTTTCTTCTCAAAAAAACCTTTTCTCCAACTTCGTATGTTTTAAGTGTTTTACTTGCATTAAATCTGTTAAGGGTTTTTTCTTGAGCTTCTACTAACCTTCTTCTAACAGCATTTAATTTTTCAGTTGGACAATTGTGAAACATGTCAATAGGCTTAGCGTTTATTACAGAGTGAATGCTATGATTATATTTGTGGGTTGCTAGTAAAATTAGGTCGGTAGTTTCATATATTTGCTGTTGTTCCTTAATACAACGCGCTATTTCGAGCAAGGTGGAGTGAAACCTTTCCACTTGACCGTTGCTTTCGCTGTAAAGTGTGGGTATAAAGAATTGATCAATAGAAAAGTGATCTCTTAGTATTGTTTTTATTAAATTGGAGTGAAAAGCCTTTTCGTTGTCGGATACAACGGTTTTTGTATTGTTGAACGCTAATAAAACTTGTAGAAGAGCATCTTTGACATCAACAGTGGATCTTGATGCGATTGGCTTTACTACGGCAAATTTAGAAAATTTGTCGACGCATGTCAAAAAATTTTGTTTGGTGGTAAAAAATATGTCTAGATGGAGAATTTCCCCTGGGAAGTTTGGGATAGGCGTTTTACCAATGCCAGGGTTTGGTGGCCTGCGCTGGTACTTATTTTCCAAGCAAATCTTACAATTTGCTATTAAATTTTTTAACATTTGTTTCAAACTCGGATAGTAATATTCTTTGGAAATTTGGTAAAAGTTTTCAGATAAGCAGCGGTGTGCTCGATTATGCTCAGAAGCGACTGTTTCCAGTTGGTCATCCTTGTTTGTCAAATCAATAACGAGTAATTCGGTGTGAACAAATTTTACACCTGGAAATTTAGATTAAATGGGATTCTGTATTTCCGTTAAAGTAGAGAGGTCACAATGAATTCCATTTGTGGCGTTATAATTTAGTGTAGATTTTAAACAGTGTATCAATTTTTCAATAGTGTCAAAAAAATGGTGTGTCGAATAAATTTCTGAAACAAAATTTTAGTGTTTTTACTGAAAGTATTCGATTTAGATAAAATTAGTTGATTTTTGAATTGCTTAACGGGTTGCTTTATAGTGTTTAGAGTGTTACTAGATGACTCTTCACTGTGAGCAGTTTCGTTTGATTCAGATTCTTCCAAAATATTAACGTACTGCCTAGAGAGCGCATCAGCTACCTTATTCTCTTTTTCAGGTTTATAGTGAAAGTTTGGCGAAAATTCTTCTATAAATGCGGCGCGCATCTCTTCTCTTCTCTTCATTTTACTATTTGGATTTTTTCTGATATGGAAAAAATAAGGGGTTGGTGGTCAGTAAAAATGTTTATATTTTTTATTCCGTAAAGGTAATGTCGCAACGTTTTCAAAGCCCATACGATTGCAAGCAGTTCGCTTTCATTCGTGGCGTAATTTTGTTATGTAGCAGAAAGAGTTCTCGAAATCATTGTAATGGGGCGACCATTTTGACACAAAACTGCAACTAAAGCGCTTGACGATGCATCCGTCGTCAGTTCGAAAGGTCGGTTGTAATTTGGATATTGAAGAAGAACGTCTTCGGAAGCTAAGACTCGCTTTACTTTTTCGAAAGCACTTAGCGCCTCACAATCGAGTGTAATTTCAACATTTTTCGATTTTTTTGCTCCTACATGTCCATTCTCACCACGAAGATATTTGGTTAATGGCTTTACCATATCGGGATAATTTTGTACAAAGCGACGATAGTAGCCTGATAGACCGAGGAATGATCGCAGTGCGCGCAGTGTTGTTGGAAGATTATAATTCAAAATGGCGTGGACTTTATCTAGGCAAGTTCTTATACCCTTCTCTGAAACCAAAAAACCCAGAAACTCAACTTCCGTTTTGTAAAACTTCGATTTTTCTGTCGACACTCTCATTCCCGCTTTTTCTAACATGCCTAAGATTTTATCGCATTTTTTAAACCGAAGGGTAGCCTACAAAATTCATACTTTCCATTGTTAATGCTAAACGCAGTTTTTTTTCTATCTTCCTCGCACATAACAATCTGGTGGAAACCGGATTTTAAATCTAAGGTGGTAAAATATTTTGAATTTCCCAAGTTGGCTAAAATTATAGTTGTGTCCGGTATTGGATATTGATCAGGAATAGTTTTTTCGTTAATTTTCCTATAATCGATTACCAGTCGTAGCTTCGGATTACCGCTTTCATCTAAACCCTTTTTGGATACTACATGGCCGGGAGAATTATACGGAGAACAGGATTCTCTAATTATACCGTCATTGAGGAGTGTTTTTATTTCGTTATTAATGAACGGCGCAACTGAAACCGGATACGGATAGCTTTTGCTATAAATTGGATCATTTGTTTGAGTACGAATCCTAGCCTTAACATTAGTGTTAAATGGTAGTGCTCTATTTGGGTCAGCAAATGCATTTATGTTTCTGTTAATCATATCGCGAAATTGAGATTTGATGTGAAATGGAACGGAGTCTTCTTCTATTGTAATCAAATTGCTTTGATTGCATGAGAGATGCTTTAGTTTTTCTCTACCATTAGGGTAAAACAAATATCCATTTTCAGTATCAATATTTGCCTTAATTTCTCTAAGAAAATCGTATCCAATGATACCATCAAACGTACTTAAGTTAGGAAATAAGTAAAACGTTGAGGTATGGTCAAAAACATTCATTAGGCATTTTTTATTAATTAAATTCTTCCCATTGATAGACTTCAACTTGAAGGGTTTATCGATACTTTTGATGCCATATAGAAACGAAAAATTTTTTACATAGTTCTTAGAAGTTCCGGTATCGATTAAAAGGCGTAGCTCCGACCGCTTTTGGAAGTTATAGTTATAAACGGCAGGAGCTACTTTAGTTTAAAAATTAATTTCCTCGACTTGTTTCGTATCGATATCTACGTGATTATAGTTATTGGTATCATCATCAAAACAACAACTTTCAGCATAATTTTTAAAACTGTCGCCTTGAAAATAATCTTCATTATACCCTTTACATTCTACTTGATCGAACATTTCTTTTTCAGGCATAAAGTTAACTTTTTGCATTTTATTTAGGGGTGTCTGATTTGAGGAGGATTGCTCGCGTTGCCGCTTAAATACCGGAGGATGAATTGTAAAAGGCTGCTGCGGCGGAGCATTTCGTGTTAACTGATGTGGTTGAAAATTATTTTTATTTTGCTGATAATGGGGATTATACTGATTCTGAGGAGAGGAGCTTTTATGGTAATAAGAGGTATTATTGTCGATTTCCATCGGCGTTGGTCTAATGTGGGCGTTTTGAAAATTGCGTGTACTGGGTTGAGTATGCCGATGAATCGGTTGAAAATGAGGTGTTACTTTTAATGAGTTTCCTGCGGCAAAAGCACGAGCAAAGTCATGACGCATGTGACTAATTTCGAGCTCTTGAGCTACTGCGAGTGCGGAAGATCCTTTGGCATTGCCGAAAATAGAATGTCGCACATTGGACAACGAAGCCCCGATATGAATAACCGCAAAGCGTTTTCTCTTGCTCGATCGTTAAGAGCAGCAATGATGTCCCTATTACCACTATGGGTCATTATTTGTTTGCTAATTATGAGAGTTAATTGCTTGTCGACTTTGTCATAGTACTCGGAAATTGACAGCCTATCTTGCCTTAACACGCTAAGTTCATTCTCTAGAACATACAATGGTCTTTTGTCGGAGTACGATTTATCTAACCTTGCAATAATTGCTTGAAAATTAAGGACTGTATTGAACGATGAAAGAGTAGAATTAGCGGATTCAGTAATCTTATTTCGAAATATGCCCATCGCAATGTAGTATTTTTCCGACCCCTCTTTATAATAATTCATTGTAAACTTCGCAGCGGTGCGCCAGGCCGGATATGATGAAGAATCACCTTTAAATTCAGGAAGTGACTTAATTAAGTCTAAGCTAGCACTACTATCCGCAACTGAAGGGTCAATAGATACTGGCACATAAGTTTGAATAGTGGGGAGCGCTAGTCGATTCACAGCTAGAGTTATTTGGTTAAGCTGCTCGGCAAATGCCTGTCTAGTACGCTCAGTAGCCTCATTGATTATTTGCGCCACTTGCTCACTACTTATGCTCATATTGATATTTAAGAAACGTGATTATTTTTATTAAACTTTTAAATCACAAAATGTTAATGTTCTTAATAATATAATTATTTACACGAAGGGTAAAGAAAAGGTAATTTGGTCAGAAAATAAACGAGTTTAGAAGAAAATATTGAATAATATTAAAGTTTACACACGTGTTCTAAGAGGTTATATTTTGTCACCGAAAGAGCACCCGTTCACTAAGCAAATCGAGATTTAAAATATCAATTTTGACAAAACAGGAGCCACAAAAACAATTTTACTTTCGTCTATCAATATCTGTTTAAGCTATGTTAAATTATTAGAACTCACAATGAAAAATTAAATATTTTTTATGTTATTTTAAATAAATTTAAAATAAATTTATTTAAAGTACTTACTTATAAATAAGTCACCTTTTTTTTAACACAATGTTTTTCGAAAGGAAATCAAAAAACAGATATATCTTTTTTTTAATAACTTTTATTTCCTCCCACGATTTTTCACGAACTTTATTAACTTTTTACTTTTTGTTTAAACACAATATTACCACTTTTATGATCTTGAATTAATACTTACAGACAAAAATTTGGTTATGTTAATTGTAGTTTATTCTGGATCTATATTTAAGTTTTTCCTCAGGATAAATGGTTCTCTCTATGTCCTTGGTGATTATGTTCCGATTTTAGGAATCCTTTAGAAGTCCTTCGGGTTGGGCGCCAATTAATAACATTATTATTACATTTATTATTAAATTTATGTTTGCTTTACTGCGATGTGACTCGCTTTATTACTGATTTCTTAATGATGCATTATCACTCGATTTCATTTCAAGAGACTGCACGTGAGTAGGTATGTGGGGATAAGAAATAGCTTTTGGCATTCGTCATTGTTTCAAAGGTGTGAATGTTATTGGTTTTACAAGCTATAGATTTTAGCGCCAATATCGAGCGTTGCTTAGCGGGTCTAAGGTGTTGTTGGCTTTTCTTCGACAACGGTGGTTCTCAGCGTCAAAGCTGTTGCTATACGGGTGTAGTAATGCTGTAGAGCTGAGTACGTTACACACATACAAATGTATGATAATAATAAGTGCAGTGAGTATCGAGTGCAATGATAACTCGTAACTCGTCGATGTGTGAATATTGAGTGCAATTATATGCTCATAACTCGTTGGTGTTGGATTCCACACATAAGCTCGGCTTTAGGCTCCACATCAGTTGTAGTGTTAGAAAGCGGTTTTAACATTACATCTTAACTTATAATAGCACTTTGTATTCAAAATTCAACTTTGATCTTTTGTGTAACAGCCACCATAACTGATTCATTTTAAGCTTGATCTGAGTTTTCTTTGCCTCTATGTGATTCATCCATGTCAGCCTTCTGTCGAGGTGAATACCCAAGTACTTTGTTGAGGAACATTGTGGAACTGATTGGCCATTAATATTAAGTGGGGGACATGTATCTAGCCTTAGCGTGAAGGTTACATGTACGCTTTTTGATTCATTGACTTTTATACGCCATTTTGCTAGCCAGATTTCGAGAGAATCGACATGAGTCTGCAGGAGTTTAGTAGCTTCTATGGAGTTAGAGCGAGAGCACAATATTTCCGTATCATCAGCAAAGGTCGAAATGAATGTATAGTTATTGTTGGGCATATCTGAAATGTATAAGAGATACAGTAAGGGGCCCAAAACGCTTCCTTGAGGAACGCCAGCGTGAATATCCAATGGATTTGTTGTGTAATCCTCGTGATGTACGAGAAATTGTCTTTTCGTGAGGTAGCTACTAAGCAATGAGGAGACATTTGCAGGCAGTAATAGTTTGAGTTTGTAAATAAGGCCATCGTGCCATACTTTATCGAAAGCTTGAGTGATATCAAGAAAGACAGCTGAGCAATACTTTTTTTCTTCAAAAGTGTTTCTTATCAGAGTTACAATGCGGTGGACTTGTTCTATTGTGCCGTGCTGTTTTCTAAATCCAAACTGGTGTTGAGGAATCAGTTGGTTGAGATTAATAAATGGAGTTATATTCATGACAAGTAGCTTTTCGAATACTTTAGAAAGTAGAGCCAGGAGGCTGATAGGTCTGTACGATGCAACTTTTGTAGGGTCTTTTCCTAGTTATGCTTTCATAATAATTTTTGAAGTTTTCCAGCATTTGGGATAGTGTTTAATACGAAGGATAGCATTGAAAATGTGCATGAGATGAATTACTGAAGCCGGAGGTAGCTCTTTTATCATTTCACCGGTAATTTTATCTGATTTTTTTGGATTTAAATCTTTATAAATTGCTTTGAATATATCCTTTTTTTTAATTTTGAGCGTTATCGAGCAAGGTTGAGAAGTTAATTTTGGTAAAGAGGACTGTGAAGAGGGTGGATTGGGTGTAAACACACTTTTTAGGTGGTTTGCAAAAGCCAAAGCCCAATTACCGTCACTCAAACGGATGGGGGAATCAGTGAGAATTGGCCGATTTGAGTTTTTTGCTGATTTCCACAAAGAGTAGTCTGACGCTTCACCAGGTGTTAATTTCGATATGTGCTCTTCTAACTCTTTGTTGTTTTTATTTTTTAAGGCTTGCTTTAACTTTCGAGTGCAGTGCTGTAGCTGTGTTTTCAGATTCGGTGATCTGAATTCTTGCCATTGTCTTCGGAGTCTTCTTTTCTGTCTTACTAGCAATTCTATATCGGCTGGTGTGTATGGGCTATAGTTTGATTGCTTGCATACCTTTGTGCAGGTGGCTGAGCTGAGAGCTAATGAGAGCAGCTGGTTGAATTTTTCGAGTGCTGAGTCTACATCGTGTCCATTTCTTAATACAGTACTCAGAGAAAGATAGGAATTTATATATTTCTTGAATTTTAACCACTCTATTTTCTTTCTAACGTAATTGCCTTGGGGGCTTGGTGATTTTATAGATATTACCGTCGTTGAGTGGTCAGATGATAGATCATAATTACACTCTGTGGAGATACTTTCCATCTGCAAACCTTTAGCGACTCCATAGTCTATGAGATCGGGTATTTTCTCTTGTCCGTCGGCCAATATGTCGGTTGACCATTTGAAATAACATAGTAGCCGTGGTTAGTAATGATTGAACATAGTCTTCTGCCTTTTGGAGTTATTAAGCGGGAGCCCCAGTGAGTGTGTTTGGCGTTAAAATCGCCAGCAACCAAGAATTTGCTACCAAGAGTTGAGAAAAATTCTTTATATTGCTGTTCGGTAATACTGTATCTTGGGGGACAGTATATCGCAGATATTACTAGCTTAGAGATGTATTCTTCCAGACATATAGATGTTGCTTGCAAGTAGACGCTACTGAAATCTTCGAGAACATTATGTTTTATTCTGCTTTTTATCAATATGGCAGTTCCTCCGCGTGCCTTACCATGCGGATGATTTGTGGTGTACAGTTTGTAATATGGTATTTGGTAGGAATTTTTGTCAGTGAAATGGGTCTCAGATATCATCATTATGTCGATCTGGCTGGATTCAAGGAATTGAATTAGCTCCAAACGGTGCTGGCTTAAGCCGTTGGCGTTCCAGTGGCATATCTTGAGACAACTCATGGTCTGGATAGCAATGTTTGGAGTAACATCGATTGATTTTTCATCATTTCTTGCATCATTGTTTGCATTGAGTTCATGAATTGGTTCATATTCTGAATTAATGTTTGAAGCAAATGTTCAAGGGTACTTAGTTGTTGGGTGGGCAGTGAGTGTTTCTGCTCATTATTTACATTGCTTTGTTGGTGTGGGTTTTGTTTTAACACGCTAGCGTATGAATTGGTTTGATTCTTGTTTGGGATTGCAGAGAAGAATTGTGTTGCAACAATATTTTGTCTCTTACTTGAGTTGGCTATCTGAGTTTGCTCAACTGGTTTTAGAGGTTGATTGCTAGCGGAGAAATTTAGCTTTAGGGTTCTATATACTGGGCAACCTCTATAATTTGCGGTGTATTACCTCCACAATTGCTGCATTTTTTCATGCTAGCATCGCCTTTAGATTTTGGGCATATGTTTGATTTATGGAGATCTCCACAAATCACACAAACAGCTGGCAGAGTACAATATGTCTTAGTATGTCCATATTCTTGGCAGGTACTGCACTGAGGAGGTCCAGTTCTCTTATGGGGTTCTTCGATTGTGATTTTGCGATGCAATAAATATCGAATTTTATATATGGGGTGTACTTCACCTTTTTTTAGGGGTTTTGTTTCAGGCTGAAGCTCAATACGATATAACGGTTGAGGTATATTGCTCTTGTTGAGAATGTTGAATACTGTTTTGGCTTGAAACCCTTCTTCCTGAAGAGCAAGTTTGATTTCGTTAATATCAACGTTGGGTTCGACGCCTTTGAGTACAACGATTAAGCCCTTACTATTTTTTAGCTGATATGTGTAGTAATTCTTTTTTACAGCATCAAATTCCGCAATTACTTTGCGATAATGAGTTTCGCTGTAGATTTGCATTTTCGTTTCCTCAATTAGGCCTTTGCGAATAGGAACAACGTGGAAATTCTTTGGTCCTATAAGACTTGTAATTCTAGAAATCAACTTATCTGAGTTGCGTTCTCTTAAGAAAATGGGTGGGGGTTTGAAATTTTTCTTGGAGATAATATTTTCGTCACTTTCATCACCTGAAAGCAAAGCGTATCTATTTTCCGAACTAATAGGGGCAGTGTTCTGCTTTTGAATTTTTGTTGAATTCATTTGTTTTGAATTTTGTGGACTTCTTTTTCGCTTTACTACAGTAATGTAGCGATCAATTCCAGTTTGAACAGCAACTGGTTCTTTATTAGTCATCGCACTAGTTGCTTTAACTACTGGGTCATGCACTTCAGTAGAAAGGCCGTTATTTGTTTGCTTTGATGTTGTAGCTGTTGGTGTTACAGCAGGAGAAGCGCATTGTACACTCCACGGTATAGAGGGAGATAGTATATCACGAGAGAACATATTTTTTTTTGTCTGTATTTATTGTTATTGCAAATTTTGATGTAGTGTTAGAGAGAGGAATATGTGCAGGCAAAAGATTTGCACTGTTACTTTCACTTGTGCAGTGTGTATCAACTGATTTTTTTGATAATGCACTTATCGGGGGGGTTTGCGCGGGTGATTGCAAATTATTGTTTAAACACACATTAACAGGCGATTGCCGTTGCCGGAGAGGAGAGCGCTGAACACTCATATTACAAACAAAATGTTTGCAAACGATATTATTATTATTTTTTTCTTTGATTTTATTGGTCTTTTTGCTTATTTGTATAAGCAATAAAGAACCACAGAAATAACTCCTTGAGTTTACTTAGCGTTTATAAATGAAGTTATTTTCATAAGCAGTAGTTTTTCAAATACTTTTGATGCATGTGATGTGATGCATGTGATGAACGACTGAAGCTTGAAGTAGCTCTTTTATCATTTTACCAGTAATTTCGTCTAGATCTGGTAATTTCTTTGGGTTGAGATCTTTGGAAAATATCCTTTTTTTTATTTTAAGCGGTATTGGATTTGGCTGAGTTTTAAATGGTTTTAAATGGTCTGCGAAGGCCAAAGCCTTTTCACAGTCACAAGTGTTAGTGCATACTTTTAAACATTTGTTACGATATAAAAATATCATAAGAACATAAAATATCACTGCAACCCTTTGTATAGTGTCAAACCATCACAATGCAAAAAAAGCTTCCATCCACGCAGAAACAGTGTTACACAATGTAAATACATATGTAATAATCCAGCAGTGATAAGTACCTACTAAACAATTTAATAACGTCAATCATTAAATCGCCATTTCTTGATGTCCTATTGTGCTCGCTATTCGCATTTCGCCCTTTTTATTTTATTTTATACTTCGCAAATTACCATTCAATACAATTGATGCTTTTTACAATCTTCATCAAAGTATATTTGAACATTTTTGACTTTTATTAATGTCTCTAAAGCATTTTAAAGTTTTTCACTTTAATAAATTGAATGAGTTAAAATAAGTTTTATATAAGCTATTCCCTGCGGCAATGTTTACAAAGGTAATGAATGAATGAAAAATTTAAAGAGTGAAGACGAATGCATACAAAAGGGAATAAAGAAGCATTTAAAAAAAAAACTATTTGTATAAATTCAAAGTTTTCAATTTGAAAACTGCTATTTAAAAATCTGGCAGCAACATTAACTATGTATGCTGTATGAAACATATCTCAGCAAGTTTTTTATCGCTATTTTGATTTTATTTTTTGATAAAAGTCTCTGCGCTTGTTCTGCGCTTCAATCGCTCTTTTTGATTGTTCGAAGAGTTGCTTAATTAGCTGTCTCTTATTCAAAATAATTTTTTTTAAAAACCTCTTGTTATTCCATCAATTGTGACATCATTAAAATGGCTCAACTTGTTTATGTACTTTGTGGGCAAAAGCAATCAAACTCTATAAAACGAGATAACGAATATAGTGGAAATTTTTCTTTCAAACGATTAGCAATTCTTCCGCCGGAAAATTCTTCTTAAAGAGCTCTGCGAAAAAGCTCGTAATGTTAAAATATTAAAATAATGTCACAAGGATTGTTTTATTCGGAACCAGCTAAGATAAGTACTAAATCCCTGGAAGAGAAGCTAGGTGGTATCAAAACAGGCCTTTCTGACATAAGTGTTTCCTCTCAGAGAGTCTAACCTAAGCTATCATTGGTAATACCACCTATATATTGCAACATCTAGGTATATATTGTATTATATAATCCTTGTTTTACATTTTTACGAAATCATCTTCGTTATACGAAAATGTCCATAAAATTGAAAAATAATTCTTTTTAATTTCTTTGCTTTATTATATGTACTGTATTCATAACGATAATGGATTTCGTATTTCTTTAGTGAAATATTTGCAAAACTTTTAGCTGCACTTGGCAAATTATGCGGTCAAAATAAATAAAAGTGAAAATGATGATGATTTCATAGAATGATAAAGATATATTGTAGATAGTGAGTATGTGGTGTTGGTGTATTTAATGAGAATATAAATCTTTTAAATATACTACTACTACTAGTACTCAGTATTTGCTAGTAATGCCGTAAGTAATTAATCTTATAAAAATTAAACTCCTGAAAGTAAAATATTTAATACATTTTCTAACTAGCTTTCACATGTATTCACAAAGGTTTGTCGGCAAAAAAAAATTCAACAACATTTTTTTCAATAAGCTACTAGTAGAATATCTTTCTATTATCTGTCAATGTTGTATTAAGTTAAGATTAAGATTAGCAAATGGAATTTGGAACTCTTTGATTTTTTTTATGATTGTAACATGACAAATATTAAAATGAATGCAATTTTGATTCGCTTGTGAGTGCCGTAGCTTAGTGGTTAGTGCGTTGGTCTTCTGACCTGTAGATCGTGGGTTCAAACCCCGGCTGAAACATAACAAAATTTTCATATCAAAAAGATTTTTCTTTCGAACGGTAACCACCTGCCGGCAAGAACTAGCAATTTTTCCGGCAGTAACAATTTACCTAAAATGCTTCTTAAAAGAGCTCTGTGACAAAAACTAAGTTAAAGTGATGTCACAAGTAGGCAAATATAAGTAGGTCCCTTCTAATGCTGTTCAAGAGAAGCTCGGTGGTATCACAATGGGCCTTTCTAGCCTAAGTGTGTCCTCTCAGAGAGAGGACCTAACCTAACCCAGCTCGCACTTGAAGAACAATATTCAGTACGGCCATATTCAATTTCAATAAAAATGTTTTACTAAATTCAGATTATATTTTAAAGAGTATTTATTTATTATTATCATTTCTTTTGCTGATGGAATGCAATTCTATTCTATTCAGTTTGAACTCGAAAGGCCAACAAAATTATTTTTAATTCAAACCATTACACATATCTAGGTACATATTGTACCTTACACGCAGCTCTCAAACAGAAAGGCAGTCAGTCATTCAGAAGATGTTGATGCTAATCTGATTACAATACGAAGCCAACAACAGAACAAGACACAACAATGCCATTGACATGAAATAAGATATTGAATACAAAATAAGTCAATGGGAGAATTAAAAAAAACATTTCCAACAACAAAAATCCTAGTAATATTGTACATATAATACATACATATTGTATAAGCAATTTATTTTGATAATATTTATTGTGGCCACCGCACTCCAACGACACCATTAACGACAATCCAAATCAACTTGTATAAGCTTATTATTATGATTGCAGACATTTGTGTTTAAATCACACATTTTCAATATATTGTATAGTGCATATAGTAAATATGTACATATATATAGTTATATACACACATATTTACATGTGTACTTTCCATACACATATTAACAATTACACCCACTCATATTGTTGTTGTTGTTTTTGTTGTGCAACAATTTGTGCTGCGATGATTTCCATTTAATAAAATACAAACATATTCTCAAAGGTACCATGTGCTCTAGATAGAATTTAATATGTTTATGAATAATATTAAAAAAAAATAAATCCATTATTTTTCCAATAGATGGCTTTAGTAATCTGTATCTCGCGTTGTATAAGTGCGGTCGGGTTACGGTACGGTAGATGGCGTTAAAAAGATAGGATTTCGTACTAAATAAATTTTCCAGGCAGTTTTATGATTGCTGGACTCAGTACTGTTTGAGCACGCGTGAAAGATGGACACCAGTAAAGAGAAAATACGCAATATTATACAGTTTTTCTTCGATAAAGGCGAAAACTCAAGCCAGACGGCTGAAAATGTGAGTAGTGTTTATGGTCCTGATACTGTAACAGCCAATCACGTGCAATCACGTTTCGTAGATTCCGTTCCGGTAATTTTGATGTCAAAGATGCACCACACTCTGGAAGGCCAATAGTGGAAAATGTCGATAAAATAATGGAAATCGTCGAGTCTCACCGTCATGTAAGCACTGTTTCTATTGCCCAGGAGCTAAACATTGCACAAAAAACCGTTTGGAACCATTTAAATAAGACTGGATACATAAAGAAGCACAAGTTAACGCAAAAAACCTCGTGGACCGAATTTCCATCTGCGAATCGCTGCTGAATCGCAACAAAATCTATACATTTCCGAAGCGCATGGTTACTGGTGATGAAAAGTGGGTCACTTACGACAACGGACCTGTACTGTCGACAATGAAGGAAGCCAGATTTGGCCAATAGGAGAGGAACTGTGTTCCATCATGACAACGCCAAGCCACAAACATCGATAGTGACTCGCCAGAAGCTCCGAGAGCTTGGTTGGGAGGTTCTTATGCGTCCACCTTATAGTCCGGACCTGGCACCAAGTGATTACTACCTGTTCCTGTCTATGGCGAATGATTTTGCTGGTGAAAAATTCGCCTCAAGAGAAGCTGGTGAAAATCGACTTTCCCGTTTTTTGCCAATAGAGACGAGGGTTTCTATGAGAGTGGCATTATGAAATTACCTTCAAAATGGCAAAATGGTTATCGAACAAAACTGTGCATATTTGACCTAAATCATATCATTTTAACTATGCTAAATAAAACCTTCAATTTAATGCAAAAATAATGGATTACTTTTTACTAGACCTTATATGATATATATATATATATATATATATATATATCCTACGCAAGATCTTTGGACCTATTTGCGTTGGTGGCGAGTACCGAATAAGGTACAACCATGAGCTGTACGAGCTGTATGCCGATATTGACATAGTAAAGCGCATCAAAATCCAGCGGCTGCGCTGGCTAGGTCATGTCGAGCGAATGGAAGAACACGCTCCAGCTAAGAAGGTGTTATATTCGGAACCCGCTGGAGGACGACGCAAAAGAGGAAGACCAAACCTCCGGTGGAAAGACCAAGTACTGGAGAACCTGACGGCGCTTGGAATTTCTAACTGGCGCCAGCTAGCGAAGAACAGAGATGGCTGGCGAAGCATGTTATTTTCGGCCTAAATCGATATTCGGTTGTTATGGCCACATAAGTAAGTAATATATATATATATATATGTGTGCATATGTATATAATAAGTAAGTATGTATGTATGTATTAAATAGAGTCGCATTTTTTGTACATTTGTCTTGTTTTTAAGTCTGACCCTGTTTTTGCAGTTAGCTTGATGAGACAATTCTTATAATATTCTAATTTGATCCATGCATTAAAAAAAAATAAATATGTGGCACTTAAAGCCCCAAAGTGCTCATTGGCCGAGCTTCTCTTCCATTACTGTTGTGCGTCTTAAATTTTGGACAATATTAGAAGGGACCTACTTATTTTAGCCGGTTCCGAACGGCAGAACACTTGTGACATCACTTTTTCTGAGCTTTGTCACAGAGTTCTTTAAGAAGCTTTTTCATGGCAAGTTGTTACTATCGGAAGAATTGCCAATAGCTTGCCGACAGGTGGGTACCGTTCGAAAGAAAAATCTTATCGATATTAAATTTGTTATGCATCAGCCGGGGATTGAACCACGACCTACAGATCAGAAGGCGAACACACTAACTACTGAGCTACGGCTACGGCTACGGATTCATGCATTACCTGACCAAATAATAAATTATTGTTTACATCATATATGTGTTTTTGAATATTTTCATAGTTAAATTAGCAACTTTTTTGTTTCAAATATGTTTTATAAGCAATGGAATTTATGCCTGTTTTCCATGTTAGGAATGGTTAGGCTACGGTGCAAAAGGTCAGATCCTTAATGCCATCAGTGGATGGTGGGCGAGAACCATCCGGCGTAGATATCCTGCAATCTCTCAGGCTTTGCGGTGCTTCCCCAGATCGTGCAGCCTACTAATGCTACTGGGCTGGGTTTAGTCTCCAAGGGCAAGCAGGAGGCGTTGGACACGGAAGGTAAGGCAGATCCAATTGAATTCCGGCTTCTGGGCTTGTGAATTGACACAGCTACTGACGATGAATCTTTGTCGCAGGTTAGCAAAGCCGATGACATAAGTCCGGAGGTCGAGATGATGTTACTTGACCCGCAGCCTTCCACATCCAAGGTCTCCGTGTCAGGAAGGGAGACAGGGCGGTAGCATATAGGAAGATGAAGAGACGAGATCCATCCTCTCTCACAATGAGGGAGAAGGATCTCATCAAGAGGCACGAAAAGGCCGTTGCAAAATTTGAAAAGGATAATGCCGTTATCTCTTCGATCATTGAAGGAAAACAGGTCGAGACAAAGTCCACTAAGGATACCGCAAAAACCGGTAGTGACGCGCCAACGGTCAAGTTTTCAGGTCACAGGTCCCTCATAGAATCCGTCTGCCAAAACCGTCAAACGGAATAGATTCGACGAGGGTACGGTGGCATCGGAGAGGAGGTTGAAAGTGGTGCTCATCGCTGACAACGAGGTGGATGTAGACCCTGGCTCGTCAGAGGCAGGGTTAGTGGACTACGCTTGGATGGGTATCGTCTCTACACTCCACCAACAGAAGGTAAGATTAGAATCTGTATTGTTGTAAAGAAAAATATTAACATTTTTCCTCTTACTTCCCTCAGCAAAGGAGATCTCACGGCGGTGGTATGCGTGCAAAAGTTATTAACGTCCACATACTTCCCATACGACGAGGCGGAACCACCATCACAAGCTTTCCGACGACTGGTTGAGTACGCGGAGTCAAAGGAACTGGACCTGGTGGTCGGCTGCAACGCGAATGGGCACCATGAGCTCTGGGGTAGCAGTGATACCAATGACAGGGGTGAGTCGATTTTTGAGTTTATTCTTTCTACCAACTTAACTTTGTGCAACAAAGGCAACCAGCCTACGTTTAAAAATAGAGTTAGAGAAGAAGTTATTGACACTACGATGGTTTTGGAATGCAACGCCTCGAAAGTAGATAATTGGAGAATATCTGACACGTTTTTCTTTTCGGATCACAGTCGTATTCTCTTCACAATCACCTTAGAGGCAAATACTTTAAAACCATTTAGAAACCCCAAAAGAATTGACTGGGAAAACTTTTCGAGACTGACCAGCCAACGGTTGACACCAACTAGGGTTGAGATCGACCGAGGAGCAGACAACATCGACAAAGTTGTAGATTGTCTGATGAGTATTCTGATAAAGTCTTTTAAGCAATCCTGTCCCTTGACTAGGCCAAGGGTAACAAGGGTTAAAACTAGGAGACTCTTCAAGGCTCAGGAAAGTACTGTCAGGGACTCCAACAGTCCTTGGCAGTATCAGGAAGCAAGGTGGATCATGGACGGACTGAACCCAGGAGTCTCTTGAGGTCCTCATGATGGAACACTTCCCAGGATGCGATGATTCGTACGTTGTCGCCTCACGAACAACAAATCGAGTCCTGGCTCCAGGGATGATGTCGCTGAAATATCAGATATGAATAAGGTTAAGTGGGCTATCAAATCCTTCGATCCGTATAAATCATCGGATCCAGATAGGATTATACCAGCCATGCTTCAAAATTCATTAGGCAGCTTACTTCCCCATCTGGCCACAAAGGGGCGTGTTGTCTCCTATTTTATGGCTTCTGGTAGTTAATGAAATTCTTAGGGTCTTCAAGGCAAAACGGAAAAAGATAGCAGATGACGTGGCTATTCTGATCGCAGGTTAGTTTTTGTCGACGATCGGTGAGCTCATAGAATCGGCGTTAAGCGAGATTTCGCTTAACGTCGCAATGGGAAACCGAGACCGCACTAGCGGTTAACCCTGCTAAAACCGAGCTTGTACTGTTTACAAAGAAAACTAGGAACTAAAAACTAAAATAAATTAATTCACCCTGCCAAAATTAAATGAAGCGGTTCTGAGACTCTCCTCTGAGTCCAAGTATTTGGGTGTTGTCCTCGACTCCAAATTGAAGTGGAAGAGAAACAATGAGGAGAGAACTAAGAAAGGACTAGCGGTCTTTTATACCTGCAAAAGGACCTTTGGCAAACGATGGGGACTGTCACCATACATTGTTTATAACATTTATACGACAATCATTAGACCTATCATTACCTATGGGTCCGTCGTATGGTGGAGGGAACTAGACAAAAAGTGTGAAAGTTCAGAAACTGGCTTGCCTCGGCATTTCGGGGGCAGCCAGAAGCTCGTCTCAAGAAGGTTTAAATATGATATTTCATCTATTACCGTTACGTCTGTTTGTTAAATGCTGTGCTGCAGAACGAGCTCTCAGATTAAGGGAGACCAAAATGTGGAAATCGCCAACTATGGACACAGTAAGATTCTAGATGAATTCAAGGGGAGGTACCGTTTAGTGGAGGGGGTTCTTAATGCACCCATAGACTACATGACACCAGTTTTGGACTTTAATACATGTATTCCTATCTTCTATCCTACCAGGGAAAACTGGGACTCACACTGTGCAGTGCGTGATTCAGACATCCCCATTTACACAGACGGCTCGAAGATGGGCAGAGAGACGAGAGCGGGAATTTTTTCAGAAAGCCTCCACTGTTGGTGTGTGTGTGTCTTTCAGGCAGAAGCATAAGCAATTGAGAAGGCAGCTAAATTAATATAAGATAGTACAATTCCAACTTTGAATATCACTATCTTTGTAGACAGTCAAGCAGCACTGAAGACAATTGAATCCAGAACAGTCAAGTCGAAAATCGTGCTGAAATGCCGAGCTTCATTATGTGACATAGGAAACCACAGGGTCTCTCTTTGCTGGGTTCCTGAACATAGTGATACTGAAGGGAAGAAAATAGCATGAGAAGAACGAGGGTACTTCTGTTCTTAGGGAAGGCTGCAGTTAAAATTCTTACCGGGGTGTTCACTGGGCGTTGGCGTATACCAACGAGCGGACTGTGTAAAGGTTGCCGAAATGAAGAGGAAGAAGAATCAATAAACCACTATCTATGTCTCTGTCCAGGACTCTATGTCCAGATAAAACGACTTCAATGTTTGTGGTCTCATTTCTTCACAGGACTGGACGAACTTGCGAAAATGGACTTAAAAGAGCTTCTTAACTTCATATGAGGAATCAAATGGTTCAAGAAGGATGACACATGAACACCGGTTACTCTGGGAAGGCGTGCCTCCTCCGGTAATCAAAGGCAATCACAATGGGCAATAGATGCTCATAGATAGTGGAAGTGTAAATATATGTTCACACACGAACTTCAAACCTCACCTAAAGTACAAATTGTTACAACATCCATCATAAGATTTACATAACTCCCTCTGCCTTCTGGCTCTTTTCACGCTTCGAACAATTCTTTCGCGGTAAACGGTTTTCATCAGACGAAGAGATGATTCAACCCGTTATCGAGTATTTTGCAGTCATATTTTTCGAGTTCTCGCTTCAATCCCCAGCTAAAGCATAACAAAATTTAATATCGAAAAGATTTTTCTTTCGAATGGTACCCACATCCCGGCAAGAATTGGGAATTTTTCCGGCAGTAACAATTTGCCAAAAATGCTTTTTAAAAGAGCTTTGTGACAAAACTAAGTTAAAGTTAAAAAAGGCTAATATAAATAGGTCCCTTCTAATGCTGTCCAAATTTAACACGCACAACAGAAATGGAAGAGAAGCTAGAGTTATTATTTATATAATTATATAGTTATTTAGCAGGAATGCTATTCTATATATCAGAATCATCATTTGAGGCGATTAATTCATGTACATCTGTCTTTCCGTGCCTTTTCAAAATAATTGGTATAAATATAGAGAAATCTTGCTGAAAATTCGTAAAAAAAGATTATGTTTACCAACAAAGGGTAAAGCTCTTGAATGAATAGAATCGAATGAAAAGCAAAAAGTATAATTTCGAATGTAAATTCTATATATTTTACAAAGTTGTGCATATAAATATAAACTATCAGAAATAGAGCATAGTCGAAGAAATCCACACTTACCTCTGACATTATTTTGAAAAAATTACACGTATTGAATTGTATTAATAAATAGAAGTAACTGCTGCGGTATTATTCATTTCATATACGACTAATTATTGCAGACATGAGTTGTATTAGCTTCTATCAAGTAATATGTTACTCATACGTCGTGGTGATATGTCATATAGGAGTACATACATTGTGCTCATATGTTCAAAATTTGTATACGTTTTGTCTAACAAAATAATAAATATCTAATAAAAACAATAAACAAAATACGTCTGGATATACTTACAATAAGAATAATTAAAATGGAACATACCTGTATACGATGATCTATTGTTGATGTAAAATGTTAATTATTTGAATATATTAGATATGGAATTATCGTACTTGTACAAATTGTATTGTACAAATTCTATGTTACACACAAAAAACTAAAAAAAGAATTTACAAAAGTTGATCATTAATATTTTCATTAATGTTACTTTAAACACATAGTATCAAGTTTATCACATAATTCTATGGCCCGAAAGTTACAGTCAAAATTAGAATCATTTTAAAGTTGGAATCGATTTATTTGACATATTTGTCATACAAAAGTCTGTTAAAATGCCGATTCTAACTTTAAAACTAAAACTATTTTTACAGTTAGTGTTAATCCAATTATTTGCACAATTATTTATGTCCTTTTTTATATTGAAAAAAATATTTTCTATTTACGGGAGTGTTAATATTGTAATGTTAAAATGGACTTCCATACAAGGTTATTCAAGTACTCAGTACTTAAAAAGTTTCGATACACACGAATACATTTGGACAGCATTTTTGCAATTGTAACACAATTTATACTTAATTTTCACGTAGAATTTTTGTTTCGAAGTATAAACAATATATATTTTTAGCTTCGACTATATTAAATTTTGTGCCTGTAAACTCCCATTCGCGGAATGCTTTACTGTCTTGTTTTCATGTGAAGAAAAGTGCTGCGGGAAGTCATCGCATGCTGTGTGAGGCTTATGGAGAACATGCATGAGCAACTTGTACATTTTGGTTTAGGCGGTTCAAAGGTGGTTATTTAAATACTGCTGAATCTTTGGGAGTGATGCATTAAGCCATTTAATTGCATCTAAAGAACATGAGTATGATTCAGAAAATGAGAAATTGGGTTCCATATTGATTGAAACCAAGAGACATCGAAAAGTGATTTCTCATGTCGAAAATATATTGTAGCAATTTTTAAAAATAAAGCCTAAAAGTCAATAGTTGTACTTGTACACCCAATATTTGCGTGTCAGTTCTTTAGTAGGTGGTCTTAATAATGAATGGATGCATTCGAAATTTTGCAGAACTTGCTATGAAATTTTGCAAAATGTAATTTGCCAATATTCATTATAAATACAATATAAAAGATATTGAGGTAGAAACATGAATTCATTGTCAATGTGCAGCTCTCGCTTGATTTCAATTTAAAAAATTAATTCATATAAATAGCTGACACTAAAGAATTGAAGAACCTTGTGTATGTTAAATTTGAAAAGTTGTCCTTTTCCTAAAGAAAAAATATTGACTGTTCGAACGCACGACCTTAGCACAGAGAGAAACCAATGTGCTATTCACTGATGGATAATTTTCCATATGGCAAGCTAGTAATTAATTAATTCTGGAAAATTTGCTCATGCTGCAGTTTTAACAGAAATAATCGTATACCACAACTTTTAAAAGTACTAAATACATACAATAATTGGAGTGAATCTTTGGTCATGTATTAAAAATAATTCTTTAATCACATACATTGTACAGAGGCTGCCATAAAAAAATTAAAAATAAATAAATAAATGTGTTCAACAACACACATGCACACAACCATTAGTCATACCCCTATACAGAACAATGAAAAAAAAATAACAAATCCATGTGCATACGAGTATGTAATTAACTTTTGCACATAAAACCTCAAAAAAGAAGAAACATACAAAAAATATTGTACAACATATCAACCATTAAAGACCACCAACACTCGTACCCGCAGGAAAAAAAAAGAATTATATTAAAAACCTACCTACATACATATGTATCTACCGTACAGGACCAACTCCAATAATAAACAATAACAAAAGAAATAACGTTAATTTCAAAGGTCACGCACACACATACATGAGCATATACAGCATTTGTAAGGAAATAAGATGAAGAAAAGGATAAGGACTGTCTTCTGCCAGATGTGCATATGTGTGTAAAAATATGTACATATGTAGGCATATGAATTAGGTACATGCCTATGTACATACATACATGTATTCATATATAAAAAGGTACTTCATGTATGCACGCATGTACGCACACCCATATACACACTGTACGATTATAAAAGATTAATGATGCGACGATGCTCTAACAAATCCTTTTCCATAATTGATCCTTCTTTTTGTCTGTATTAACACTCTTGTAATATACAGTACTAAGACCATAATTATTCTTCATTATCCTCTTTAATAAATTCTCAATGAATTTTCTTGAATTTCAACGCTTGATCATACAACTTTCGTATCCGATTGTACTTCATTTAATTATTTTTTTATTAATATTATTCAAATTAACACACAATATTCACCATTTATATTCGTACATTTATTAATGATAATTTGCCATATTAATGCTGTTGTATTATTATCATTATCATTATTATTATTATTATTACTATTATGGTGAACAGTTATAAGACGAGTAAACAAAAACTATCATCCGTCGGATACAAGTGTACGCGTTTGTTGCCAAATGAATACTGGTGGATGTTGCAACTACGTCGAGTAGGTGCCGTATATATACATTTTGTTGGCAGTAATATCATTATTATGTTTTGTTATTGTTGTTGCTTATGCTAATAATGCTGCCGCTGCTGTTTTTATTGCTTTTGTGCATATTTTGATATGCTACCTACTATTGTTGCTAATGATGTTGCTGATGAGTTCTCTTCTGCTTCCACTATTGGCATTGTAACCACATCTCTTCTCTTTGTGAGTATTTTGTTGTTGTGGTGGTTTATTATTGTCATTAATGATGCGCAGTAGTTGAATAAGACATAAGAAATTGAATGTATATTGAATTTAACTGAAAGACCTACACACGTGTTTCATAAAATTGGTCATTATTACAGAATATGTGTTCATTTTGACGTATGATCTCACTGCATAGTATTATAAACTCATAGCAACACATTGCAATAATTACAATTATTCGACTTCTAATTGAGTAAGTTGCTCTTTACAACAAAAACGAAAAATTGATGCCAACAAAAATAGTCTTTCGCCAAAAAAATATGGACCACTAAAGCATATATTATAATTTCTACAGCAGAGCTTAAATAGATAATTAACGGCCATGTGCCGCAAATCAGACAATTTCATTTCGAAACTGAAATTGCAAATCGCACGAATTAGTTTGAGATGTGATGAAAACTATGCGATTTCTATTAGGTTCGAAGTTAAATGCGAAACAGTTAATTGTCAGAAAATTTTCTATTTAATTTTGAATTTAAGATTTACATTAAAATGAACGTTTTTATTGTTTCCTTTTCAATAAATGAATATATCAGCCAGCTCTTTCCTTCGATAGCTGGCGCCAGTTAGAAATTCCAAGCGCTAACAAGTTCTCCAATACTTGATCTTTCCACCGAAGGTTAGGTCTTCCTCTTCTGCGTCGTCCACCAGGGGGTTCGGAATATAACACCTTCTTAGCTGGAGGGTGCAATTCCATTCGCTCGACATGACCTAGCCAGCGCAGGCGCTGAATTTTTATGCCCTTTACTATGTCGGAGTAGGCATACAGCTCATACAGCTCATGGTTGTACCTTATTCGATACTCGCCACCAATGCAATTAGGTCCAAAGATCTCTCGAAAATTCCGGGCTTTTTCTCATCTGAGGTGAAAATTGTCCAAGCTTCGGCACCATATATAAGGACAGGCATGATGAGAGACTTGTAGAGTGTGGTTTTCGTTGCTCGAGAGAGGGTCCGACTTCTCAATTGCTTACTTACCCCAAAGTAGCACTTGTTAGCAAGAGTGTTCCTTCGAAATATCTCCAGGATGACATTATTACTGGTGTTAATGCTGGTTTCAAGATAGATTAAGTCCTTCACTAATTAAAAAGCGTAGCTATCTACAGTGACGTGCTTTCCAAGACGCTGGGAGCTTTGTTTGTTAATACTAGGTATTTCGTATTGCTCTCGTTCACCGTGAAACCCATTCGACGCGACTCTCTTTCCAACTCTGAGAATGCTGCACTGACTGCGCGTGTGTTCATGCCGATTATGTCAATATCGGCATACCCATTCGGCATACGCTAATAGAATGATACTTTTGTTGAAGATAGTGTCATTATGTCGTAGATTAGCAGCTCGTATTATTTGCTCCATAATAAGATTGAAGAAATCGCACAATAACGAATCACCTTCCTTCCTTCCAAGGTCCTTCCAAATTTTTCCTGCGCAGCGGGAGTTACACAGTGTCATTCTGCAAAACCGAATGAGCTTCGCAGGAATACCGAACTCAGACATTGTTGTGTAGAGGTAATCTCTTATCGGACTGTCGAAAGCGGCTTTATGTCTGTTTTTCTTGGGTCTTCTCCAATATTTGTCGCAGTTTGAAAATCTGGTCGATGGTAGATTTACCAGGTCTGATATGGTCCAATCAGGTTGTTAAGGGTAGGCTTCAACCTTTCACACAGTACGCTCGATAGAACCTTGTATGGGATGTTCGGACTTATATAGTTGTGAGGTCTTCTTTCTTATATACGGGACAGAGGACACTGTGCCCATCCAATCATCGAGCATGCTTTCATCAAACCATATTCTTCTTATGAGTTGGTGCATGCTGGCGAGCAGCTCATTACCTCCGGTCTTAAACAACTCGGCAGGTAGGTGATCAGCACCTGCAACTTTGTTGTTTTTCAGCTTATAAATGGCCTCTCTGACCTCATCATGGTCAGTTGGTGGAACACCTATACCATCATCCGTTATTGGGGAGTTCGAGAGATTTCCACCACTGGCGGGATTGTTCTGCAAAAGCAGATCCGGTTATTGCTGTCTCTGTGTGGGACTTCGTTTGTT
Source organism: Megamerina dolium (assembly GCA_963854835.1). NCBI lineage: Eukaryota > Metazoa > Arthropoda > Insecta > Diptera > Megamerinidae > Megamerina > Megamerina dolium. The sequence continues at coordinate 27,861,141 of OY978527.1, read as the reverse complement.
CTTTGCGACACATAAACGTGTTCGCACCTTAGCTACAATAAGGTAATGATCTGAGTGGATTTTGGCACCACGGATCGATTTCACGTCCATCACACTGGAAGCGTGCCTTCCGTCAATCATCACGCGACCAATTCGGTTTTTCGTTCGTTGATGTGGAAACAGCCACGTCGCTTTATGGATGTCGAAATGCTGAAATCTGGTACTACTAATTACCATGTTTCGTTCTGCGGAGAAGTCGATCAGCCTCATGCCGTTATCGGAGGTGTTCTGGTGGACTATGAATTTTCCGACAGTTGGACCTTCCTTGCCCACCCTGGCATTGAAGGCGCCAAGCATGATTTTGATATCGTAGCGGGGGCAACGGTCATAAAATTGTTCGAGGCGCTGAAAAAGTTATCTTTGGTCGCATCGTCCTTCTCATCCGTATTTGTATTTGTATTTTTCGAGAACATCAACCAGCTGGATTGAGGCACCTTCCCTATAGAGTGACCGGACCCCCGTTTTCGGGGGTCGTCAACAAAAGCAATAGTCCTTAACCGAGGCACGGTTTGATTTTTATGTGGTGGGTCCCAGACTCAACGCACAACCTCTAACCGAGGAGGTATTCGCCACTCACTTTAACGGAAGACTTTGCTCGGTGGACGCTACGTGGAGGACCCCTCCATTAAAAAAATGAAGGTGACGTCACTTAGTAAGCACAGCTAGCTGCATGACGGCACCCTCATTACAGAGTGAAGGTGGCATCACAAGTTCAACAAGGATTGCGCTAGCCTCACCCAGTTGAGGCAATTAGACACGTTACCTTGAGGAAGCACCACCAACCCACCTGTATTACGTTTTCTTAACATTTAATCAATTCACCTGATTTTCCACGAGGAAACTTGTGTTTCTGCAAACTCTAGTTCGAAAGCAAAATATACAAATTATGCGCTGGTTTCTCTTCCCTTATCAACGAAATCAAGTGTGTCTAAACACAAATGTTAGCGTGGAAAAACGTAAGTAAAAACATTCAGCAATTGCATCATACGAAGGTACAACATATTACACCTCTGTAATATGTTGTACGTGATTGTATGTAATTGGTGAAACGGAAAATGAACACCATGATTGGCGTTCAATTGATGAATAGTATAACCACTATGCACAATATATCCATAGAAAACAATTATACTGTTACGTTTTTATTCTGTGAGCGTTTAATTTTATTTGAATTACCTTGTTCGATCACTGGATTCTGTTAATAATAACTGCAACACTTATTTTATACAACTATATACAGCAACAATTTATTTAATAATCTCTATTTACAATCAACTCTGCTTACTATCAACTATTTACAATAACACTTAAATGTACTTGCAACTTTTGCCTCTGTATCTATGTTTCCGCAATCACGTTCGGGATCAAATTGATTCTCACTTCTCAACACTGGCTCTATTTATACTCTGTCGGCAACACCCCAGAATCTTCCTTTATCGAGATTCCTCTCTTCCTTCTCGTTGGCTTGTTCTGGTTATCGCTTATTTCTTTTTGTTGACATTCATGTCGATGCTGCCAATAGTGTCAGTCACAATAGTGATGAGTAACCAACTATCGATACTCATTACACTGCCCTCCTCTTAACCTTGTTCGTCCCGAACAAGTTTTTATACTTCCCCTCGATATAGCGCAAGTCGCTCCATGTGCACTACTTTAAACTTTGCTCTTTTATTCCAGGCACGTTGAATACGACACACTACATCATTTATCTTTGCTATAATCTCATATGGTCCTTCCCAATGAGTCTGTAGTTTAGGAGACAGGCCTTTCTTTCGTTGTGAATTATGAAGCATTACAAGCTCTCCTTCATAGAACCCTTTTGAATTTGCTTTCAAGTCATACCTGGCCTTCATCTTATCGCTTATCATCTGCGACCGCTCTCTGATGAACCGATGTACTTCATCCAACTGTTCCCGCTTTTCGCTAGTATAATTACCTTCGGTTGATCTCGTTGATGTTACGACTCCAAATTTTAAATCAGCTGGCAGTCTTAACTCGATTCCAAAAATTGCCATTGCCGGTGTAGTATCATGTTGTGCGCATCGATATGCCATGAGGAACACTGGTATATGTACATCCCAGTCTCTTTGGTATTTATCTACGACTTTTCTCAAATATTCCTCCAAGGTACGGTTAAATCGTTCTACCATGCCATCAGATTGTGGATGCAAAGGTGTTGTACGAGTTTTGTATATACCCAGCATACGGCATATCTCTTGGAATACAACTGATTCGAAATTTCGACCTTGGTCTGAGTGTAACTCCATCGGTACACCAAAACGAGTAATCCATTGGTTGACGAATACATCCGCAACTGTACTAGCTTCTTGATTTGGAATGGGGTATACTTCAGGCCATTTACTGAAGTAATCTATAACCACCAGAACATACTTGTTTCCTGCGTTGCTTATTGGAAATGGTCCAGCTATGTCCATAGCAATTCGCTCAAATGGAGCACCCACGGTGTATTGGTGCATCTTACCTCGACTTTTCTTAGTGGGACCTTTGGCCATTGCACATTGCTTACACTTCCGAATCCAATCAGCGACATGGTCATAACATCCAACCCAATAGAATCGTTTCTTTATTTTCTCGACAGTTTTGGTGATTCCCAAATGCCCTCCACTGGAGGCATTGTGATACTCAGCTATCACTTTATTTATTCTCGCCTTGGGTACCACTAGAAGATCATTAGTGATTTTTCCATCCTCACTTTCCCATGTTCGGAATAAACATCCGCCTTTTCTATTGGACTCTCATTAGCCATTTCTTGCCAATCTGGACGTATGCCCTGCTCCTTGTATTCCATAATCTTTACGAAATCTGGGTCATTCCGCTGATCTTCTTGCACTCGTTCGCATTAGTGATTTTTCCATCCTCACTTTCCCATGTTCGGAATAAACATCCTCCTTTTCTATTGGACTCTCATTAGCCATTTCTTGCCAATCTGGACGTATGCCCTGCTCCTTGTATTCCATAATCTTTACGAAATCTGGGTCATTCCGCTAATCTTCTTGCACTCGTTCGCTGGTCCATGACTCCTCCGGCAATATATTCGTAAGTCTTATGTCGACAATGTGCTCCTTGCTTTCCACTCGAGAACAATGTTTACATTCCATTTTGCAAGGACGACGAGATAGGGCATCCGCGTTGCCGTGATGTCCTCCTTTACGATGTTCGATGGTAAAATGATAACTCTGCAGCCTTTCAATCCAGCGCGCCAATTGTCCTTCTGGGTTTTTAAATTGTAATAACCACCTTAGCGCTGCGTGGTCAGTTCTTAGATGAAATGACTGGCCGTACAAGTATTTATGGAAATACTTTACACATTCCAGTATTGCGAGCAACTCTCTTCGAGTGACACAGTAGTTTCTTTCTGGCTTCGACAGGATTTTACTGTAGTATGCTATTACTTTTTCTTGCCCATCTATGATCTGAGAGAGCACACCACCTATTCCATAGTCACTTGCATCTGTGTCCAACACAAACTTTTGTCCAGGTACTGGATACGCTAATACTGGTGCTGAACAGAGTCTTTCTTTCAGTTGTTCGAATGCTTTCTGTTGGTCTTCGCCCCATACAAATGGTTTGTTCTCTCTTGTTAACTCATGCAGACTGCTGGCGATGTTTGCAAATCCAGGAACAAATCGTCTATAGTAGGTGCATAAGCCTAGGAAGCTTCTTAACTCGTGAAGATTCGACGGAATAGGCCATTCTTGTACTGCTGCTACTTTCTCCTCGTCGGTATGTACCCCTTCTGTTGTTACTTTATGACCAAGATATTTAACTTCTCGCCTGAAGAGTGAACACTTTTTCATATTCAGTTTAAGCCCTGCTGATTGTATACGCTCAAATACTTCTTTCAACTTTTCCAGGTGGTCGTTAAAATCTTTTCCCATCACAATAATGTCATCGAGGTACACCAAGCACGTTTTCCCGTGTAGTCCTCTGAGTACACGCTCCATCAAACGTTCGAAAGTAGCTGGCGCATTGCATAAACCAAATGGCATGACTGTAAATTGCCATAGACCATCGCCAATACTGAAAGCTGTTTTCTCTTTGTCTTCCTTACCAAGTTCCACTTGCCAGTAGCCACTTTGCAAATCAAGAGTTGAGAACCACTTCGCACCAGATAGTGTGTCCAGAGTGTCATCGATTCTTGGCAGTGGATAGCTGTCTTTTTTCGTAATATCATTCAGCTTTCTGTAATCAACACAGAATCGAGTACTTCCATCCTTCTTCTTTACCAGCACAACTGGTGAACTCCATGGACTCGCTGATGGTTCAATAACACCTTGTTTCTGCATATCGGTAATCAGCTTAATGGCTTCCTCTCTTTTGGCCAATGGAACTCGTCGTGGTGTTTGACGAATTGGTCTAGAATCACCGGTGTCAATGTGATGCTTCACGATGGTTGTTCGTCCTCCTGTTTTTCCATTTGAAGAAAAGATTGAACTGTACTTCTCCAATAGTTGTAAAGCCTTTTCTTTTTGCTGGTTGGTAAGCACACCTGCCCATTCTTCCATCTGTGCTTTTATTTCCGCTCTGACAGTTCTTGATCTTCCACTTTTTATCGACGAACCATTTTCGCAGTCTACTACGGCAGTAACTTCCTGGCAATGACCAATCACCATTCCTTTCTTCACAACTGTAGATGTATTAGTTGGATTTAATATTCGCACCGATACTATTCCATTTTCTTTAGGTTCTACTAACGTCCTACCAAGTATGATGTTTTTATTTTGTATTTCTTTATCTGCTTCCACTAACCACAACTTGCCTGTCCCATCATCCACATTTATCTGTGCCCAAATCACCGCTTCTGATTTTGCTGGAACCTCTTGGCGTTGACATGCCAGTACTCGTTTGATGTTTCCACTCAGCTTGTAACCAATGTTCAATGGTAATTCGACATTTGCATAACGTAGTATCCGTTGATTTAAATCTAACGTAAATCCGTTGTCAATCATAAAATCAACACCAATTATTACGTCATCGATGATGTCGGCCACAATGAATTCATGCTCCCATGTGCAATTTCCAATAGATACTCGTTTCTTTATCTTGCCCAGAATTTGTGCATCCTCACCCGGTGCTGTACGCAATTTTATTCCCATTAAAGGCTCAAACCTCTTTACCAAATCGCTCTTGATTATAGAATGTGATGCACCAGTATCCAGGGTTAACGTGAATTCCATATTGTCCAATTTTCCATCAATAGTTAAGCTGCTTGGCACACGCTGTAGTTGTGAAATGTGAATGATGGGGCAACCCACTGTTGGAGTCAGTTCACGCCCCGCTGAACTGACTCGATTTAGTTTAACGATGGATTTGTGTTAGTGGAGCGATCACTATCCACCTTATTCTCCTTCTTTTGTCTTCCTGGAGAATTCGATCTTGATCGCTTTCGTCGTAGACGGCAGTCACGCGCCATGTGTCCTGGTTTGTCACAAATGAAGCACTTACCAGTAAACTTGTTTTCGCGTCGACCTGTTGTTCTTCCTTCAGGCTGAACTACTGATTTTACTGCCTGACGCACTGCTTCAACCAGATGTTGTTTCTGTTTCTAATTGGCGTACCCGTGGCATTGGTCGACACATGAAACTGGCGGCTTCAAACGTCAAGGCACTACTGACTGTTTCGGCATAAGTATTCCTGGGTGACATGACTAGGGCACGCTTTGTCTCTCCATCACGTATGCCATCTATGAATGCCTCTATTTTTATTTTTTCGACGAACTCTTCCGAATTACCGGAGAACGCTAGATGACATAAGCGCTCAATATCGGAAGCGAATTCCTGAAGGCTCTCATTACTCCGTTGCACTCGCGATCTCAATTCCACTCGATGTAATTGACTCTTGTATTCATTTCCATATTTTCGCTGGAGTGTGTCCATCAGTGACTGATAGCTACCACGATCTTTCACTGAAATCATCTGTAACACCTCGGAAGCATTACCTTTTAATGCGACTATTAAAGCAGCAGTCTTGTCACTATCATCCCATTGATTCTTCGAAGCTGTTGTCTCGAATTGAAGCTTGAAGATATTGAATGGCGTGCTTCCGTCAAATGTTGATGGCTTTAGTTTGATTGTGCTTGAATCTCGAATCACTGATGTGGCTGGTCCATTTATTTTTAGTTGGTTGAGATCGTGCTGTAATTTCTCGAACTTATCTTCCAAATCATCTACATGTTCCTTCAGATCTGTAACCTTTTCATTAACGGCTCCGGAAATTTCATCTACATGTTCTTTTAGTTCTGCAACTTTCTCATTAATAGCCCCAGAAATTTCTTGAAGTTTGTAATTAATTGTCTTCTGGAATTCTCCAATGAAGTTTTCTTGGCGAGACGAACCTTCTTGGATTTCCATACGCAATTCACTAATAACTCCCTCTTGGCGAACCGAATGTTCTCGAAACTTGGAGTCAATGCGAGACGAATTTTCTTATAGCTTCGCATTAATTCCTTGCAGTTGCTGCTGCTGTTGTTGCATCATGGATTTCATAAAATCCATGAGTTGACCACTCGAATCTATTTTGCTCTCTTCCTCAGCGTGCACAACTGCTTGTATATCGGCTTCCTCGAAGAACTCATGTTCTTCTACATTAATTCCCTTAGCCTCAATAGCTTGCCGCAGTTCCGCCTTTGCACCTGATGACGATAGATTCATCTCTACCAACAGCTTTTTAAGCTGGTCCACTTTTAGTTGGTCAATTTTCACAATCTTTACAGAATCCCACTTCTGACACCAATTGTTACGTTTTTATTCTGTAAGCGTTTAATTCTATTTGAATTACCTTGTTCGATCACTGGATTCTGTTAATAATAACTGCAACACTTATTTTATACAACTATATACAGCAACAATTTATTTAATAATCTCTATTTACAATCAACTCTGCTTACTATCAACTATTTACAATAACACTTAAATGTAGTTGCAACTTTTGCCTCTGTATCTATGTTTCCGCAATCACGTTCGGGATCAAATTGATTCTCACTTCTCAACACTGGCTCTATTTATACTCTGTTGGCAACACCCCAGAATCTTCCTTTATCGAGATTCTTCTCTTCCTTTCTCGTTGGCTTGTTCTGGTTATCGCTTATTTCTTTTTGTTGACATTCATGTCGATGCTGCCAATAGTGTCAGTCGCAATAGTGATGAGTAACCAACTATCGATACTCGTTACAATACAAAAAAAAAACGGTTTTAAACAATAATTTGAAATTCTAAATATAACAGCCCTGCGTACTGTTGTAAAAGTTTTTACCACTATGTTGTGTGCAGATTGGAACATTGATTGAACGTTCTTCAAACTCAACAGCTGTTACTAATAAACCATGATAGAACCAACATAACCTAACATTTAACACATACTATTTACAAAATAAAAAAAAATTTACAAAATAAACGAACTGTTTTAAATTTCGTTTATTATAGTTAAATAAAATATCATATTAACGATGTTCCGTAATATTGTCGTTGGTATATCGGGTGGTGTTGACAGCGCTGTTGCCGCTCTTTTACTTAAACAAAAAGGTTCCTGTAAAACTGCACCCTCGAACAGACATATTTCAAATGCTATTAGACTATTCAATAATATATTTTGTATTGGAATAGGTTACAATGTATTAGGTGTATTTATGAAGAACTGGGATGAATACGATGAAATGGGACATTGTTCCGGAGAACAAGAATTACGCGATGCAGAGTACGCATGTAAACAACTGAATATAGAGTTGTTACAAGTCAACTATGTAAAGGACTATTGGAACTCTGTATTCACGTAAGTGAATGAATACAACAAAAACCGTTTCCACATTAATTTAGTTTTCATTGAATATATATAGCAACTTTATAGAGGACTACCAAAATGGTCTAACGCCAAATCCAGATATACTATGTAATCGGTATATAAAATTCGACTTGTTTCAAAAATATTGTATAGAGCATTTAAAATATGATGCCATAGCAACGGGACACTATGCAAGGACATCGTATGGTCCTCACTTGGAGCATTATAGAAATGATGGCGGTAAATTGACAACTATTATTCGCGTCGGAATAAATTCATTCAGAATTCTATTTTCAGATGTACATTTACTAATACCCAAAGATACGTTCAAGGACCAAACGTTTTTTCTATCTGGAATTAAGAGATCATCCCTTTGCCATACTATGTTCCCGTTGGGTGATTACCTAAAGACAGAAGTGAAAGCATTAGCGAAAAAGTTTGGACTCCAACACCTGGCCACAAAAAGGGAAAGCACTGGCATATGTTTTGTGGGTAATCGTGATTTTAAGCCATTCATAAAAGAGGTAAGCAAACAAAATTGAATGAAATTAAAATATTATTGCTTTATTGTATGCAGTGTGTGAAATAAATGCTCTCAGTATATTAAATCACAAAATGGCCACTTTGTTGATGTTGACACTGGCGCCAAAGTAGGCACCCACGAAGGTATACATCAATGGACTATTGGACAACGTTGCCGTTTAGCATCTTTTCGTCAACCATATTTTGTAGCTCGAAAGAATATCGCTACCAATTGCATATACGTTGCAGCTGGTCATAATCATCCCGTATTACTAAGTGATAGTATAATAGCAGAGAACGCAAATTGGCTATGTTCATGGCAACCTTCATGGCAAAAGGGACTACGATGTCGCTTTCGTTTTCAGCACACAAAACCTTTAGTTGATTGTACTGTGTATAAGCAAGATATAGCATCAGATGCTGTTGATAAAGTATTAGTGGTTCTAGATAGGCCTCTACGTGCTATTACTCCAGGTCAATATGCTGTTTTCTATAGTGAAACAAAATGTTTAGGTTCAGCACGTATAATTAGTTCGTATAGTGCATCAGAAAGTTAAAGTTGAATATCTAGTTAATTGTCATTCATAATACAACCGACTACTAAAGATTGCAGGAATTACTGTAGTGCTTATATGTATAGATCAGCTATGATGACAATATTTTACAGACATTATTTAAACAAAAACTGAACTCTGTATATACCCATAAATTGTATATAGACAAAATTTATAAGCAAAATAAATTAACAAAGCTATCATGTCAAAAGAGTTTTTAATAGTATTAAAAAATCCTCGCTATAGGAATATGTATATCAGCTTAATGCACAAACACAAATCTTAACTTAACATATAATCATTTAGAAATTTTATATTAACAAGAATTTATGTGTATATCCCTAGTGTTTATATATAAAATTGTTACAGGTATATTTAGTTACAATTAAATAAATTAAATATAGATCTAATTATGCTCAGTCCAGAATTCTAACATAATCTGGACTGCCTCAAAGAAAATAATAAAATCAAAATTTGTATTAGAACTACTTGTGCTATATTTAATCACTAATATTAACCCTCTTTCTACGCTAAAAGCACGGTCAGCGCGTCTAAAAATCTAGTCAAATCGCTTTGTCGTATTTGTATTAGTGAAGCCTCAAAGAAATCTTGCAATATTGCGGCACTGCTCTTACTGGCCGCCTGCTCGAAGGCTTTAGCAAAAAAGTTTTTCGGTGAATCCTCACGTGCCGGTGCTACTCCAACCAGCAGACAAAGTCCACGTTCAGCATCCACGGGACAACTAGCTATCAGTGGAAGGTCCGGAGCTTGTCGGCTACGTGAAACTGCAACATGACCATTCAATATAAATTTAGCCAACATGCAAAGACCATATGGGTAGGAGAAGAACGAGTTTTCTTCACTTAAAATATAATAGAAAAATGAGCCAGTCGAATGTACTTGATGTGCTTCCAGGCTACTTTGTACTTGTTTGAATATGGCCGATAGCAAAAGTTTCGCATTATCGATACCAGCCACGAGTATATCTTTGTGATTCCGTGCAAGCGAATCTAGCGCTTCAAGAAAACAATCCTCCGGCGTTTTGTCCTTCTTTACAGATTCTAAAATGGCCAGCATCGCATATACGTAATCAGCAGCAGAATAACGACTACGATATCCATAGCTGAGCGTAAATGAACCATAGACAATATCAGGTATACCATATTTGTCGGCTAATTTCTGAACCATTTGAAAGAATTCCTGCCGTAGTACCAAGTCCATTGAGCCAAACGTTTGTTTAGCTTGTAGTAATGGCAAACCCATTTCAACGAGGAGCTCGTGTAATTTTTTTTCGCCACGTAATGTCCACAGCTTTAGTTTACAAGCAACATACATTGAATATCTGAATGGGGTAGTTAGAAGAATGTTTAGTACACAAAATAATTACATATAAACGTCTACCTCATGGACTCTATAACATTCCAGTGTCGATACAAAACCAAATGCAAATCATTCTCAAAGTTAATTTTCGATGCACTCGTATTATTTTGATCATTAGTTTTATTCGTGAGCCGCGAGACATGAGATTGTATATTTTCAATTTCGAGTGTATACACTGTTGACTCGATTTTTCCTAAAATCAATTGTTCCGTTATGCCAACAATGGCCCACCAAAGTAAATCCATATTATCTTTAGAAAGTTTCCATGCTAGCTCAAAAATTGTCAACGCAGTTGAACGACCATAAAAACTATATTGTGTGTATTCAAACATAATACGATCACGTTCGTTTTCCCATGTACGCCGTTGTCGCTGTTTCATAATGATTTGTTCATGGCGTTCTAAACGACTCAGCTTCTTCGCTGGTGGTGGCGCATTATCATCCACATGGGAATCACCAGCACCACTATCATGTGCCTTCTGATTGTTGTCATCGTCATTAGTGTCGTCGTCATTATCAACTTCGTCGTCGTCTGTATCATCTGTATCAGACTCGCAAAATATTGATTCGAATGCGGGTATATTATCTTCTAAGGCAGGATCACCAAGAATACAAACCTATGCAAATGAGTACATACAATAATTAAAATCAACTTAAAATTGTATCATTTAGATTAATTCACACACTCACCTGCCTGTCGCTGTATATATTGCATACATCTAATGGCCTATGTGAATCGCATATAAAGAAGATAACGTCTTCTTCGGGTTGCAACAGTTCCACAATATCAACACATCCACCACAGTTCACAAGTAATACATACTTAACATCACCTTGATGTTCGGTATAGGCACGTTGTAATCCAGCCAAACCCATAATAGGGACTACCGAATAAAGCATATGATCATATTTGAAAAGCGCTTGTAAAATCTTACTCGCACAAATCGCATCGATATCGTAATTGACAATAATGAGGATACGTTTGCCGATTAGACGATTGTAGAATTCTTGTTTTAGATCTTGTATAAACATGTTTGCTCAAATGTCTTTATATTGAACATTTAATACGATACACTACAGTGCAATTATGATCTTATCCATGTATGTCCTAAATTGTAATCGGCAATCATTACGTAGTCTCCATATTTTTTTTCAAACAATGCACTACACACAGATTTTATGTTTAAATCACTTAATAAGAGAAATATTTGCTATTATTTTATATTCATATATATAAGCAGGTGAGATTTACAAACCAGCACCATCCGAATATCATTCAAAATAAGAAAAAAAAAGCGGGAGAACTGTCATTAAGATTGTTCAATCAAAGACGTTTCTTTAAATTCACAGACAAAACATTCAGTACGTTCAAAGAATATTGAACTAAAAACGGTGCGTGACCAAACTTACATGAATATCAAGCAAGACTAATGCTGCAACTAGCCACCGACGTAAAAACGTAGAACGTGTCAGCTGACACGACTTATCTTATGGGAACGTCGTGTTAACGAAAACTCACCACCGTATGACGGTGACGTAGACGTTGCTCGTAGCGGAGAGAATCAACAGCAATTTGATTTTTAACGTAAAACGTGTCAGCTGATCGCTCTATATGTTTACAGGGTTACCAGCTTAGACTTTTATAAATGAATAAAAACTTAACTAAAAAAGTTTAGTTTTTTTTTTTAATTTATCAAAACTATTATCGTGTTTAGTTATTTATTAAAATATACTTCACGTATATTAATTTTTTTTTTAGTTTATAACATATATATTATGAAATTTGATCATGAAAATGGTAAGTGTGATTAAAAGCATGCACGCACAGTGTTACATGGCAACATTGTTATGTATGTATATAAGAAAGAACAGTCGATTTCTCCGTCGCTGCTACGGGCATAACTTTTGACAAATTTTTGCTCTTACGTACGAACGGTACGTACGTACGCTACGTCGGTGGCTAGTTGCAGCATAATGCTGCAACTAGCCACCGACGTAAAAACGTAGAACGTGTCAGCTGACACGACCTATCTTATGGGAATGTCGTGTTAACGAAAACTCACCACCGTATGACGGTGACGTAGACGTTGCTCGGAGCGGAGAAAATCAATGCAATTTTGTATGTTCCTACGTACGGGCGGTACGTACGTACGCTACGTCGGTGGCTAGTTGCAGCATAAAAATGGGACCTCTCATTCGTAGAGTGAGCGCACAAAATATTCACTCAAAATCCGATATTTTTTGTAGTGCTCTCACCTTTTTGTTAATTAACCTACTCATTTCAAATATGCAAAGTTGATATTTTTTTATTTATGCAAAAATATTATTCCTGAAAACACGAGAGCAAAAGTAACAACAAATACGCAAGCGTAGATGCGTCTGTGTACCAATGCGAGTGTAAGCGACGAAGGAAGAACATGTATATAAGTTAACGCTATCGTCCAGCAAAGCGACGGCCATTGACTTGTGGTTACGTGACTGCAGTGCTCAGTCAGCAGAATGTGTGGCCGCTGCTGAACAAACAAACGTTGTCACAGCTAAGTAACATTAAACCTCTGGCACTGTTTTATGTTTATGTTATTTCAATAAGCAAAAAGTTTGCATCAGCAATTCCGTTCAGTTGGACAGGCTTAGTTCTTAGTTTGTAAATTTTCTGTAATTCAATTGTTCCTGGACAAGCAGACTATAAAGTTGAATAAAAATTACTGGCGCCCAACGGGTATTCGTACAACTCAACGCTATCCGTCAGACCGACGAAAGCGGCAACGGCACTAAACACTACGCATCATATACGTCAGACCGACGAAAGCGGCAACGGCATTTAAATACTACGCATCATACACGTCAGACCGACGAAAGCGGAATATTCAACATCGATAGTTACAAATAGCTTTAAGGATAAAACTATTAAGAAATGTAAGTAGAGTGCTCACATGGTTTTAGAAAAAATTATTTGCCGTCCGAATTTGTGCGACTAATGAGTGACAGTGAAATAGATGCGCTGCTAAAGAATTTCGGTAACTTAAACGTAAACAGTGACAAAAAAAGTTTTGACATGGCAACCCCTGATCAACTTAAAGTTATAATTGAAAGTGCCGTTAACAGCGCACCTGCAGCTCAGGAAAAAAAACCAGGCATCTAATATATTTCTCGGATAGAAAAACGCTTTTTGAAGCAGTGTGCGACGCAGTAAAAGAAGACGTAGTAAATGCTATTCATTGCGACCTTGCAACGCTAGCACTGATTCAACATAGACTAATTGAAACATTCCCATCAACGGCCTTTCGTTATTCAAAAAAATTCGTAGTTGACATCTTCAACCAAGATGAGCAAAGAGAAATCGTGCTTACAGAACATAATAGGGCTCATAGAGCTGCGCAAGAAAACAAAAAGCAAATTTTAGAGGACTACTTTTTTCCTAAGATGACCCAACTAGCAAACGGGGTTGTCGCAAGCTGCAAAATCTGTCAAAAAGCCAAATATGATCGCCATCCGAAAAAGCATGTCCTTGGCGAAACACCTATTCCTTCGTACGTGGGCGAAATGCTTCACATCGATATATTTTCAACAGACAAAAAATATTTTTTAACTTCTATAGACAAATTTTCGAAATTCGCGATTGTGCAACCAATCGCTTCGAGAACAATTACAGACCTGGTGCCACCAATTCTGCAACTTTTAAACTTTTACCATCGCACGAAAACCATATTCTGCGATAATGAGCCTTCTTTGAATTCGGAAACTATTACTTCATTACTGCGGACCCAGTTTAATGTGCAAATAATAAACGCTCCACCACTCCATAGCACGTCAAATGGACAAGTGGAAAGATTTCACAGTACCCTCCTAGAGATCGCACGATGCTTAAAAATAGGGAAATGCATTGACGATACAGTAAAATTGATACTCCAGTCTACCATAGAATACAATAGAACCATCCATTCAGTCACGAATAGACGTCCGATTGACGTAATCCATGCGTCCCCCTTGGAATTAGAGACCGAAATCAGAAATAGGGTTCATAAAGCCCAAGAACTCCAAATGCAAAGGCTTAATGAAACCCGAAAGAACAGAAATTTTCAGGTAGGAGATAAGGTAATTGTAAAAACAAATAGAAGGCTGGGAAATAAACTTACACCCCTGTATGTCGAAGAAACAGTGCAAGCAGACCTAGGAACAACAGTTCTTATAAAAGAGAGGGTGGTCCACAAGGTCAATTTAAGATAATTAAGTTTAATATTCCACTACTCAAAGTTTGGTATTTCGTTTAGGATTATAATTGTACTTCTCTTCGCCGCGGTATCGACAGCTAAATTGACCGACTATTCCCATGCGAACTATATTCCAATAATAGATGGAGATGTGACGGCACATCTCCATCTATTTTGGGCACCGCTTTGAAAATAGTTGCAGGGACGCCAGATTTTGATGACTTCGAAAAAATAAAATTTAGTCAGCAAGAACTAATTGACTCAGAAAATAGACAGGTACTTATAAATACAAAGACACAAGAACAAATAAACAAATTGACGGACACAGTAAATATCATCCTAAATAGCACAAAAACAAAAACTGACACAGAACATTTGTATGAAACACTGCTCGCAAGAGACAGAATTTTGATTTCAGAAATAGAAAGCCTAACTTTGTCTATTACTCTCGCGAAGATCGGATTGGCAAACCCTTAAATTTTGGACTCTAATGATTTGAAAACTATAATCAATGAGCACTCTGCAAATATAACTGTAGCGGATGTAATAGAAGTTTCCTATGTAAAAGTTTTATTAGACAATCAATTTTTGCATTTTATTATTAAGTATCCTAAGCCAGATATAGTCTGTAAGAAACTAACTTTATATCCTGTCCAACATAACTCTACAATTCTCCATTTTGCTGGAGGTAACCTTATCGCGGACTGCGGAAATCGCCTGATAGTAATCGCAAATTGCAGCGCAACGCTGACAACAACATTCTGTAGACAAATACCTGGGCCGACGTGTGCTCAACAGCTTCATGCTGGCGGTGTCGCTCACTGCAGCACCCGACCGAGCCATCTGAACCCTCTAACAATTGTTGACGATGGAGTCATTATCATCAACGACGAAACTGCCATAGTACAAAGCACCGATGGTACCGAGAAAACCGTCTCCGGAACATATTTGCTCACCTTCAATGACGAAGTAAAAATCAACGGATCACTATATCGAAACGAAAGAAACATCGTTAGAAGATCTCCAGCCTCAGCTACATCCACTTTAATAAATATTACACAACATCAAGAAATACTGAGCCTACCGTACCTACAAAGGATGAACATCGAAAACCTGCACTATATCGGTCAGATAAGAGAAGAGCTAAAGACCAGACCTTGGATGTTCATTTCTGCCGTAGTTGTCATCGTTCTCGTGTGTTTCTTCCTCCATAGACTATCTTTAAAAAAGAGGAAAGCCCGTCAACAATACCACGTCCAAACTATTATCGACAGTCTTAAGAAGGCCGAGGACGGCCTTAACTTAAACGAGGGATGAGTTAACGCTATCGTCGAGCAAAGCGACGGCCATTGACTTGTGGTTACGTGACTGCAGTGCTCAGTCAGCAGAATGTGTGGCCGCTGCTGAACAAACAAACGTTGTCACAGCTAAGTAACATTAAACCTCTGGCACTGTTTTATGTTTATGTTATTTCAATAAGCAAAAAGTTTGCATCAGCAATTCCGTTCAGTTGGACAGGCTTAGTTCTTAGTTTGTAAATTTTCTGTAATTCAATTGTTCCTGGACAAGCAGACTATAAAGTTGAATAAAAATTACTTATACATGTTCTTCCTTCGTCGCTTCTTCGCTAGCTAGCACTACTTCGCAGGACTGAGCTAGCCCAAAAAGGCTCTTCACACACGCCCTACAGGGTTATTCATCCGTTACATGTATATTTCTACTTCTACGCCTATTCATGCTTTTTGCTCTACTGTAGACTCTGCTCAGCTCTGAAGCCATTATGTCTGGCGGCATATTGCCAGATATAACACCGACCGCCTCGTGCGACACAGTTCTAAAAGCGCAGGCAACTCTAATGGCGCTTAGCCTAAAAACTGCTTTCGCCTTCTTGACATATGTTTTTTGACGCAGGGCTCTTCCCCTTATAGGCGCGGCATACATCAATACCGACTGGCTTACTTTAGCCAGGAGTGCTCTCCTACTCTGGCTAGGGCCGCCAATGTTCGCCATGATTCTCGTCAGAGCCGTTGTCACTGCAGCCGCCTTGCTACATGCCTTTTCAATATGAGCCTTGAAATTGAGTCTCGCGTCAATCATCACACCAAGGTACCTCAGTGACGATTGCGTTGGGACATTATAGCCGTCAATGTTCGGGGTGATTGTTTCCATTTTTTTTGCTGCTCGAAATAAGGACCGCCTCTGTTTTCTGTCCTGCAAGCTGAAGCTTTATCATTGTGAGCCACTCCTTAATCTTCGACGCTGTCTCATTGCAGATCTGGTGAAGTTCCTTCGCAACGATCGTCACTGCAATATCGTCCGCATACCCAATTATCTGAGCTTCCTTTGGCAGCGAGAGGTGTAACACCCCATCGTACAACACATTCCATAGCAATGGGCCCAGTACGGAGCCCTGCGGTACTCAGCCCGTTACAACATAGCTTTTGGGACCTTCGTCGGTATCGTATAATAACAGTCTGTTAGACAGATAGCTGTTTATTATCCGCAGCAGATACGCAGGTGTTTTCTTCGTCTCCAGCGCCCTCATGATATGCGGCCAATATGCCGAGTTGAAAGCATTTTGCACATCAAATGTGACAACTCTATCGCCTTGCCTGCAATGCCCGTCAATTTTCCAACTGCGTCTATGGTGGATCGATGTCTCCTAAAGCCAAATTGGTTCGCAGACAAGCCAGGCGACTCACCTTCTAGATGATGCTCAGACGTGTGCAGATCAGCCTCTCCAGTATTTTGGCTATCGTGTCGATCATGCATAGTGGTCGATACGCACTCGGCTCACCTGCCGGTTTATTCGGTTTCTGAAGTAGGATTAGACGCTGCTCCTTCCACACTTTCGGAAAAACCCCTTCATTCAAGCAACGCGTATAAAGCTCAGCGAAAACCTTCGTATTATGTTTAACGGCGATCTTAAGCGCCTTGTTCGGGATATCATCAAGACCAGGCGCCTTTGTGTTACCGAACCTCTCCGCCTCGTCGATTATCACTGCTTCCTCTACTGCGGGTGTCACCACACTTGGTTGTGGATCTTGCTCCGGGAAAAGAGTTTTCACCACCTTTTCTAGTAGAATAGGGCAGGTTGGTGCTTGGCCTCTACCACCTTTGACCTTCATCATGACTATTTTGTACGCGTCGCCCCACGGGTGGTCGTCCACTTTTTCACAAAGTTCTCTAAAGCACGAGGACTTGCTTCTTTTTATCGCCTTCTTAAACTCCTTGCGTTTTTTCTTGAAGCATTCACGCAGTCTTGTATGCTCCGCTGTACCTATGCTTCTGTTGCGTTTATAAATTAACGACTTGACTTTACTTTAATAATTCATTTATTTCATTCTATATATATTTATACCTATATATGAATGTATATAAATATGTATATTTAAATATAAACGCAGAATTATGTGAAGGTCTTTCTTATTCCGAAGTTAACAAACAACTAACTTTGCATGATAGCGATCAAAGAATATCAACTTAAAAATAACTGTAGAATCGGATGTTCTGAGGTATTTACTTAAACATATCTACTGTACTTTTCACAGGTATATTTAGTACATAGAGTTTTTCATATTGTAACGAGTATCGATAGTTGATTACTCATCACTATTGTGACTGACTCTATTGGCAGCATCGAAACGAATGTCAACAAAAAGAAATAAGCGATAACCAGAACAAGCCAACGAGAAAGGAAGAGAAGAATCTCGATAAAGGAAGATTCTGGGGTGTTGCCAACAGAGTATAAATATTGCCAGTGTTGAGGAATCAATCAATCTAATTCCGAACGTAATTGCGAAAACATTGATACAGAGGCAAAAGTTGCAAGTACATTTAAGTGTTATAGTAAATAGTTGATTGTAAACAGTGTTGATTGTAAATAGAGATTATTAAATAAATTGTTGCTGTATATAGTTGTATAAAATAAGTGTTGCAGTTATCATTAACAGAATCCAGTGATCGAACAAGGAAATTCAAATAGAATTAAACGTTCACAGAATAAAAACGTAACAATTGGTGTCAGAAGTGGGATTCTGTAAAGATGGTGAAAATTGACCAACTAAAAGTGGACCAGCTTAAAAAGCTGTTGGTAGAGATGAATCTATCGTCATCAGGTGCAAAGGCGGAACTGCAGGTGAGGCTGAGGCAAGCTATGGAGGCTAAGGGAATTAATGTAGAAGAACATGAGTTCTTCGAGGAAGCCGATATACAAGCAGTTGTGCACGCTGAGGAAGAGAGCAAAATAGATTCGAGTGGTCAACTGATGGATTTCATGAAAACCATGATGCTGCAGCAACAACAACAGCTACAAGAACATTCGGCTGAATTGCGTATGAAAATTCAAGAAGGTTCGTCTCGCCAAGAAAGCGTTATGGGAGAGTTCCAGAAGACAATTAACTACAAACTTCAAGAAATTTCTGGGGCTATTAATGAGAAAGTTGCAGAACTAAAAGAACATGTAGATGAAATTTCCGGAGCCGTTAATGAAAAGGTTACAGATCTGAAGGAACATGTAGATGATTTGGAAGATAAGTTCGAGAAATTACAGCACGATCTCAACCAACTAAAAATAAATGGACCAGCCATATCAGTGATTCGAGATTCAAGCACAATCAAACTAAAGCCACCAACATTTGACGGAAGCACGCCATTCAATATCTTCATGCTTCAATTCGAGACAACAGCTTCGAAGAATCAATGGGATGATAGCGACAAGACTGCTGCTTTAATAGTCGCATTAAAAGGTAATGCTTCCGAGGTGTTACAGATGGTTCCAGAAAAAGATCGTGGTAGCTATCAGTCACTGATGGACACACTCCAGCGAAAATATGGAAATGAATACAAGAGTCAATTACATCGAGTTGAATTGAGATCGCGAGTGCAACGGAGTAATGAGAGCCTTCAGGAATTCGCTTCCGATATTGAGCGCTTATGTCATCTAGCGTTCTCCGGTAATTTGAAAGAGTTTGTCGAAAAAATAAAAATAGAGGCATTCATAGATGGCATACGTGATGGAGAGACAAAGCGTGCTCTGGTCATGTCACCCAGGAATACTTATGCCGAAACAGTCAGTAGTGCCTTGACATTTGAAGCCGCCAGTTTGATGTGTAGACCAATGCCACGGGTACGCCAACTAGAAACAGAAACAGCAGATCTGGTTGAAGCAGTGTGTCAGGCAGTTAAGTCAGTAGTGCAGCCTGAAGGAAGAACAACAGGTCGAAGTGAAAACAAATTTAATGGTAAGTGCTTCATTTGCGACAAACGAGGGCATATAGCTCGTGATTGCAATCAATCGAGTATGAAGCCTAAAGGTAGAACAAGGAATCAACGCAAAAATAAATTTGCCGGTAAGTGCTTCATATGCCATCAAAGAGGGCACAAGGCGCGGAATTGTCGTCTACGACACAAGCAACAAAGATCGAATTCACCAGGACAACGAAAGGAAGATCGTGATGTCATTCATCGTAGTAAAGTTTATACTCCCTATCGTCGTACTTGCACCGTGGATAGTAAACATTGTTCTCGGGAAAGAAACCACATCGTTAACCTACGTCTTACGAATGTATTGTCGGAAGAGTCATGGACCACCGAACGAGTTCAAGAAGATCAACGGAACGACCCAGATCTCTCAAAGATCATGAAATACAAGGAGCAGGGCATACGTCCAGATTGGCAAGAAATGGCTAATGAGAGTCCAATAGCAAAGGCATACTGGGCGCAGTGGCAAAGCCTGCACTTACGAGACGGATGTTTATTCCGAGCATGGGAAAGTGAGGATGGAAAAATCACTAATGATCTTCTAGTGGTACCCAAGGCGAGAATAAATGAAGTGATAGCTGAGTATCACAATGCCTCCAGTGGAGGGCATTTGGGAATCACCAAAACCGTCGAGAAAATAAAGAAACGATTCCATTGGGTTGGATGTCATGACCATGTCGCTGATTGGATTCGGAAGTGTAAGCAATGTGCAATGTCCAAAGGTCCCACTAAGAAAAGTCGTGGTAAGATGCACCAATACACCGTGGGTGCTCCATTTGAGCGAATTGCTATGGACATAGCTGGGCCATTTCCAATAAGCAACGCAGGAAACAAGTATGTTCTGGTGGTTATAGATTACTTCAGTAAATGGCCTGAAGTATACCCCATTCCAAATCAGGAAGCTAGTACAGTTGCGGATGTATTCGTCAACCAATGGGTTACTCGTTTTGGTGTACCGATGGAGTTACACTCAGACCAAGGTCGAAATTTCGAATCAGTTGTATTCCAAGAGATATGCCGTATGCTGGGTATATACAAAACTCGTACAACACCTTTGCATCCACAATCTGATGGCATGGTAGAACGATTTAACCGTGCCTTGGAGGAATATTTGAGAAAAGTCGTAGATAAATACCAAAGAGACTGGGATGTACATATACCAATGTTCCTCATGGCATATCGCACAACATGATACGACGGCTACTACACCGGCAATGGCAATTTTTGGAAACGAGTTAAGACTGCCAGCTGATTTAAAATTTGGAGTCGTAACACCAACGAGATCAACCGAAGGTAATTATACTAGCGAAAAGCGGGAACAGTTGGATGAAGTACATCGGTTCATCAGAGAGCGGTCGCAGATGATAAGCGATAAGATGAAGGCCAGGTATGACTTGAAAGCAAATTCAAAAGGGTTCTATGAAGGAGAGCTTGTAATGCTTCATAATCCACAACGAAAGAAAGGCCTGTCTCCTAAACTACAGACTCATTGGGAAGGACCATATGAGATTATAGCAAAGATAAATGACGTAGTGTATCGCATTCAACGTGCCTGGAATAAAAGAGCAAAGTTTAAAGTAGTGCACTTGGAGCGACTTGCGCCATATCGAGGGGAAGTATAAAAACTTGTTCGGGACGAACAAGGTTAAGAGGAGGGCAGTGTAACGAGTATCGATAGTTGATTACTCATCACTATTGTGACTGACTCTATTGGCAGCATCGAAACGAATGTCAACAAAAAGAAATAAGCGATAACCAGAACAAGCCAACGAGAAAGGAAGAGAAGAATCTCGATAAAGGACGATTCTGGGGTGTTGCCAACAGAGTATAAATATTGCCAGTGTTGAGGAATCAATCAATCTAATTCCGAACGTAATTGCGAAAACATTGATACAGAGGCAAAAGTTGCAAGTACATTTAAGTGTTATAGTAAATAGTTGATTGTAAACAGTGTTGATTGTAAATAGAGATTATTAAATAAATTGTTGCTGTATATAGTTGTATAAAATAAGTGTTGCAGTTATCATTAACAGAATCCAGTGATCGAACAAGGTAATTCAAATAGAATTAAACGTTCACAGAATAAAAACGTAACAATATATTATTATAATAAGCATCAGTCATCTCGAACGACCGTTAAAAATAGTATATAAAGAAAGCGTTAGCATCATTTTCTGTAAAATTCATTATCGTCAACAATATCAAGCAAATCGGTTGCGTGTCACGCACGAAGACAAGGAAGACACAGGAGACTGTACCTGACACATAGCTGGCGAATTTCCAACGAAAAATTAGATAATTTCTACGATTTGAGACACATATTTCATACGAAACGAATAAACAAATTTACGTATCATTCTGAAACATTTTGGTGCCTCCTGTGAGGACAATATTAATTGTGAAATTCAATTCAACGTGAGTACGCTATTTTCTGCGAATAAGCACCACGGTGACTTGGGAAATTGGTGCATGAGAAGAAAATATGGCGGAGTTAAATTTGCGAACGTCTGCTGTTAATGCAATTAGGCGTATACATGGTAGAGTGATGACAGCGAGTCACGATACCTATGATGTGTTTCAGTTGGAACAACAAAGGAAATCGATAGCGTCACATTTTGAGAAATTTATACGTAAACATGACTATCTGGTCGGGGTAGCGAAACCAGATGAGAGTGAATCGCATGATCAGCTTCTCGAAGAAATCGAACAGCTTTACAATGAAGCGATTTGCAAATTAAACCGTCACATTGCCAGCTATAGTATGCCTGCTGATGACATCAAGGAAAAGATGCAGACGGCTGATTCAGTAGCACGTGCATTTGAACTCAAACTGGATCCACTGGCTATTCCCGCATTTGATGGCAGTATGCATAATTGGCTGGCATTTAAGGATGCATTCGAGACGTTAGTCCATAATTCGTCGTACCCAGAAGCGTTCAAGTTGGGTAAGCTCCGACAAGCAGTAAATGCGAATGCAGTACCACTAATTGGGGGGGTTTACTCTGGTGGGTACGAGGATGTATGGCAGGCGTTAAAACAGCGATTTGATAACAAAAAACAATTATCAGAAATTCATGTGGCACGATTCCTTAATCTGAAACTAGCAATGGAGGAATCGTCAAAGGCACTGCTCACCATAGTTGATACCGTTCATGAATCACTTCGTTCTCTACGTGTTATGAAGATTCCTGTGGACAAATGGGATGCTTTGGCTGTTCCAATTGTCGTGTCCAAGCTTCCAGCTATTACCCAACGTGATTGGAGCATGAGTTGCTCCTCTACGGATATTCCTACGCTAGAAGAGTTATTAACGTTTTTGGAAAGGCGTGCACACGGCTTGTGTACCCCATTACCGTCATCCAACAGACAACAACAACGAACGGTTAAATCTCATATAGTGGCCGTTGACGATGGCAGATGTGCTCAATGTCAAGGGGCTCATCGTATCACAAAATGTCCGGCACTAATGGCAATGAAATTGGAAGAGCGTTATGAAGCAGTGAGGAAGGCTAAGCTCTGTTATAACTGTTTGAGAGCTGGCCATTCTTCCAGGCAGTGTTCGTCTGGTGATTGTCGGAATTGTGGACGTAAACACAATACCATATTATGTATGTCATGGCACTCAGATACAGACCACATCATCAGTAGCGAACACACCAACAACATTGGACGTAGTAACGGCGCACAGTGCCGTTCAAGGGTCCTCATCATTGTGACTAGATACATCTGCAACCGCCTGCGTCTCCCATGCCATGTCCACGGTCTTACTCGCTACAGCGCGGGTTTATGCATTTGGAGACGCTTCTGTTCAACGCTTTGCTCGAGTCTTATGTGATCCGGGGTCGCAGGTTAGTTTTATTACAGATCGCATGGCTAATTCTCTGCAACTACATCGACACAAATGTGATTTACATGTGGAAGGTATCGGTGGCATTGCCAATACCCGGGCAGCAGGTAGGGTTGTGCTCACACTAAAGTCGACGTATTCTACATTCGAAACGCAAGTTGACGCATTGGTTATTCCGTCAATTACCTCAATCACTCCTGCGGTGCGTGTTGATGGTGACCAGTGGAAACACTTAGTAGGCCTCGAACTGGCCGACATACATTTTGGGAAACCTGGTAGTGTGGATATCCTGGTGGGTGCTGACTCATGGGGATGCATAGTACAGGGTGACATCATCGGTGGAAAACCAGATGAACCCTACGCTCAGCGTACATGTTTTGGTTGGGTGATTTTTGGCCCAGCCACTGTGGCCACTTCCACAACTCCGTCTTTCCTCGCATGCTACGCCATGCTCTGTGACGAAGAGGTTCGTTTGGAAGAGCTGGTTCGCAGCTTTTGGAAGCTTGAAGAGGTACCAACGACAGATGAGGTGGACAATGGCGAATGTGGTCGAATCTTTGCATCGACTTTTTTCCGTACACCTGAAGGCCGGTACGTTGTGCAACTGCCATTCCAACGTGATGCTCCCAAACTTGGGGAGTCTTACACAAATGCTATACGACAATTTAATTATTTGGAGCGACGTTTGGCGTCCAATATTGAACTGAGAGACAGATACATTGCGTTCATGCGTGAATATGCCGTGCTTGGGCATATGGAGCGTGTGGACCAACTGGTCAAAGATAGTTACTACATTCCACATCATGCGGTTACGACGAAGTTTCGAGTTGTATTCAATGCGTCTGCGCGAACCAACATAGGTGTGTCCCTTAACGACATCCAGTTGGTAGGACCAACAATTCAAGATTCGCTCATCAATATCATATTTCGCTTTCGACGTTATAAAATTGCGCTTACCGCTGATATAGAGAAGATGTTCCGGCAAGTATTGGTTGCTCCAATTCACCGAGATTTTCAACGCATAATCTGGCGAGAGTCACCTTCCGAGGAAATTGGAATTTATCGCTTAACGACGGTTACATATGGTATGGCGTGCAGCCCCTATAATGCAGTTCGTGCACTCCATCAGTGTGCGTATGACAATTGTGGTCACATTCCTGATGAAGGACAACGGGCGGCTACGCGAGACGCCATATTAACATCGTTCTATGTGGATGACTTCCTGACAAGCTGTTGTAGCAGCAGTGAGGCCATCCGCCTTGCACGTAATGTGGACAGTGTTCTATCAGCAGAGCACTTCCAATTGCGCAAGTGGAACTCGAATTGTGGTGAGGTCATAAGGTCCTTAACTGATAACACATCTCTCATTACAGAACTGAGCATCAATCCAACCACATCTTCGGTTCTTGGGTTACGATGGGATTCTGGTACTGATCGATTATTGTTCCACGTGAACCTCAAGGTGCCCTGTCAGCCTCCTACGAAGCG
Organism: Megamerina dolium; assembly: GCA_963854835.1. NCBI lineage: Eukaryota > Metazoa > Arthropoda > Insecta > Diptera > Megamerinidae > Megamerina > Megamerina dolium. The sequence goes on along the minus strand of OY978527.1, from coordinate 27,836,041 downwards.
GAGGGTGCTCAGCGAGATAGCTCAGCTTTTCGATCCCACTGGTTTGTTGGCGCCCGTCGTCATTTCTGGCAAGATTTTCATACAACGAATGTGGGCGGCTGGCCTGTCTTGGGATGAGGCGTTACCCCATGAAATTGGCGAGGAGTGGCTTGCATATCGTAGTAGGCTAGAGATATTAAACCATGTTCAGGTGTCGCGCTGGTTAGGTATGGCCCAAGGCTCTCAGACGACTTTGCATGGCTTTTGTGATGCCAGCTTGTACGCATACGCAGCAGTCATCTACATTAAAACAATCGACGGCCAGGGTGACGCATACACCTCGTTACTTACCGCGCGGACAAAGGTAGCACCGCTGAAAGGGGCCACTATACCCCGTCTCGAACTCTGTGCAGCACTTCTGTTGGCTCTCACTCTCCAAAATGTAAGAATCGCTGTAGGATTGGCAGACACGCCCTATTATTTGTGGTCGGATTCAGCGATTGCTCTGTGCTGGATCAAGAAACAACCGGCTTCATTGAAACCAAAATCCGGCTGATTGTGCTAGTAGAGGTATAAACCCAGACGAGCTACTAAACCATCCATTATGGTGGCAAGGACCCAAATGGTTGAGTGACCCAACATCTCCTCTCGATCAATGGGTCAACCTGGATGATGAGGAGTCGATCATTCTCCAAAGCGAACAGAAATTATCATCGTGTACGGCAACGGTGGCGGTGCAGTATTCCATCACCACTCGTCGACCTGATGGTCTCATGATCTCACTAATGGAGCGATTCAGCTCCATTCAAAGGTTATTACATACGGTGGCATTCATTTTGCGCTGGACACCCTCGCGCCGACAATACCGACAGCAAAGAACGATCGGAACAGACGAATTGGATGATGCAATGAACTGTCTGGTCCGTTTAGATCAAAGTGAAGCTTTTACTGCGGAAGTTAGACAGTTGAAATCTGTATCGGACTTGGCAAACTCTAGTCGACTACTACCACTAAATCCATACCTCGACGAGAATCAAATTATGCGCGTAGGTGGTCGAATTGGAAAGGCCGCACTGCCTCATGACCAACGATTCCCAATCATATTACCGAAATACAGTCCGCTAGTCATTCTCTTAATTCGAGAAGCGCACGGCAAGACCTTGCATGGTGGAACTCAAATTATGTTACATACACTTCGTCATCGCTACTGGATCCTGAACGATAGACAAGCTGTAAAGACATTTGTTCACAACTGCGTGGTTTGTCGCAGACATCGGGGAGTCATGCTTAGACAGCAGATGGCGACGTTACCTTGGCAACGAGTTAATGGAGTGCGACCTTTTTTGGCTTCCGGTGTGGACTATTGCGGTCCATTTACTCTTCGCGTTGGCTCAAAGCGGTCACGCACTACCGTCAAAACCTATTTATCAGTGTTCGTGTGCATGGTAACCAGAGCTGTCCACATCGAGGTGGTGGATGATCTGTCATCTCAGGCGTTCCTTGACGCCTTCACTCGTTTTACGGGTCGACGAGGCCCGTGCCACGACCTTTACAGCGACAATGGGACAGCGTTTGTTGGGGCCAACCGCATCTTACAGGAAGATCTCGCCGCATGGCAGAGCTCAACTAATCAGCAAAAGTTAGCCGATATGGGGACGCAGTGGCATTTCATCACCCCCAGTGCCCCTCATCAAGGCGGTTTGTGGGAGGCTGCCGTCAAGTCCGCCAAACATCATTTGACCCGCTGCATCGGCTCCCAGACTCTGTGGTATAGTCAGCTGCACACGCTAGCAGTTCGTATTGAGGCGTGTCTCAACTCCCGCCCAATAACTCCCCTATACGATGATCCCGATGATAAATTTGCGTTAACTCCCGGCGACTTTCTCATCGGATCTCCACTCATTGCGGTCCCTGAGCCAGATATTCGCCAGGTCCCGGCCAATCGCCTGAAGCAGTGGCAGTGGATAAGCAAGATCCACCAAGAGTTCTGGCAACGTTGGAGTGATGAGTACTTGTCAACTCTCCAAAGACGCACGAAGTGGCAAAAGCGGACACCAAACCTCCAAATCGGTGATGTTGTCATAGTAAGACAGGACAATCTGCCCCCATTGCAGTGGCGTATGGGTCGAGTAACCGCCCTTCACCCGGGCAGCGATGGGGCGGTACGTAATGTGACATTGAAAACGGCAAATGGATGTACCACGCGCGCAGTACAGAAACTTTGTCTACTGATTGACATCGAGGACCTCGAGTCCAAGGACTCGACCGGGCAGGATGTTCAGAATAACAATTTCTAGTCCACCAGCAGTACCAGTATTATCTAATATGGGAACCCGTATTATATTAGGCCCAGTATTCAATACTTCCCATGCAACTCTGTGGTGGCGTTAGCACCATGCAACTCTGTGGTGGCGTTAGCATCATTTTCTGTAAAATTCATTATCGTCAACAATATCAAGCAAATCGGTTGCGTGTCACGCACGAAGACAAGGAAGACACAGGAGACTGTACCTGACACATAGCTGGCGAATTTCCAACGAAAAATTAGATAATTTCTACGATTTGAGACACATATTTCATACGAAACGAATAAACAAATTTACGTATCATTCTGAAACAACTTCATTTCATCGTTGATTATCGATTCCAAATTGCTGTTGTCATTCTCAATGTATTCAGACCACTTTTCTTCTTTTTCGCTTAGCCATTTTGGCCCATGCCACCATAAGCTACATGATAAGAACTCATTGGGTTTGAGTCCACGACTTGGATGATCAGCTGGGTTATGCTCAGAAGCTACGTGACGCCATTGGCTAATCTCCGACAAACGAAGTATTTGATCGACTCTATTACCGACAAACACCTTCCACTTGCTCGCTCCTCCTCGGATCCAGCTTAGCACTATGGTGGAGTCGGTCCAAAATACTGTCTTCTGGAATTGAACATATGAGTGACAATTTTGTTCTAAATACCTGAACATTTTAACGGCTAACACGGCAGCACATAATTCCGCTCTTGGGATTGTTAGTTGTGGTTTCAAAGGTAATACCTTGCACCTTGCTAACAATAGCCAAATTTCGTAATAGGTTTCGTTTCGCTGTCCCCGCAGATAGGCGGCTGCCCCGTAAGCTGATGATGATGCGTCGTAAAAGATGTGTAGTTGAGTTTTGGGTAACGTACCACACATAATAAAACGTGGAATTCGCACATCTGTTATTTGATGTAGATCCTTAACAAAATCTTTCCAAGTACGTGCCAGCTGAGTCGGGAGAGGTTAGTCCCAGCCTACGCGTGCTTGCCATAAACGTTGCATAAGAATCTTTGCGGATACAAGGACTGGAGCTAACCAGCCCATTGGATCGAAAAGACGAGCAATGGTCGACAGCACCTTTCTCTTTGTTGGGTCGCCTTCAGGTGGTTCGAAATTGATTTGAAATCGAAACTCATCGTCGACTGGATTCCAATATAGCCCCAAGGCCTTAATAGGTTTTTCCGATGTTAGTGGTGACAAGTCCTTAATTTCACGGTGCTCCACGGGTATGTTTGTCAGTAGCTCCGAGCAGTTGCTGGCCCATTTACGTAATTGAAAGGTTCCACTATTTAACATAGCGATTACCTGCCTTTGTATCTCTGCTGCTTTTTCTATTGAATCTGCACCGGACAATATGTCGTCGACATACATTTGTTGTTTAATCACATTCACAACCAATGGGTAAATTTCCACCTCGTCGCATGCTAATTGCTGCATTGTTCGAAGTGCAGTAAAAGGTGCTGAGCTTGTTCCGAACATAACCGTCGTGCACATAAAATGTTCCAATTGACTATTTTGCTCGTTGTACCACAAAATACGTTGAAAATTTGCATCTTCTTGTGAGACATCGATACATCTATACATTTTCTCCACGTCTGTCAGGAACACGTATTTAAGTACTCGCCAATTGATTAGTATTGCAGTAGAGTCTGTATGCAATTTAGGACCGACAGCCAGTACATCATTTAAAGATTTTCCATTGCTTGTTCGCATAGATCAAATACCACACGTACTTTTGTGGTAAACGATGATTCCTTCACCACAGGATGATGCGGAAGATAACAGTGTGGCACACCCATCCATTCATTGTTTGACAGAGTGGGGTCAGTGCCGGTTAGTTTTATCATTTGACCCAATTCCAGATATTCGCAAATAGTGTGACTATAAACAGATTTCAGGTCAGGATTTTGTGATAAACGCCGTTGTAAATGATTTAGCCTTTTTAGTGCAGGCTCGTACGATGACCCAATAACCAGCCTGGAATCTACATGTGATAATAATGGCAGCCTTACAAGATATTTGCCAGTATCCAAACGACGATGGGAGGATTTGAAGAATTCTTCACACCATTTCTCTGACTCCGACAGGATAGGTGCCGAATTGGTTATGTCTTCGAATTCCCAATATTTTTCAGCAGAGACTCCAGCTCATCTAATGTGTCGTGAGCAGCCACAGTAATGTTTTGCGCTAATTTCGAGTTGCTACCGTCACCTACCTTTCGCGAGATAATGTATCCCAACGCGGTATTTTGGGCCATAGGAGAACCCTTCGGACCACGACGAACATCATCTAGCATTAGTTAATCATAAATATCACTGCCGAGTAATACATCAACCGCTTGAGGAATGTGATAGGAGGGATCTGCCATGTGTAAACCCTGGATATGCTCCCAATGATTGGTCATTATACGTCTTTCAGGCATTCTGGATCCAACTTTAGGTATCACATAAGCATTGACTTGAAAGAGGTTGTCGGAGTTATATTTAGATTTGAATTTCAATGTGACAAACGACGAAGCTTCGGTGATTTTCTTGTTCGCTAACCCGTTAATACGGACATGAGTCCCCTCTCGTTTTAGCCGCAGTAATTGTACTGCCCTGTCTGTTATGAACGACGCTTGCGAACCTTGATCGAGAAACGCTCTAAAATCTAATACAGCACCATCCTTCGCTTGAGCGCTAACGATAGCCGTGGGGAGTAACACTTCACAATTCGACGCATATGAGCTTACAGTTGATTTCTCGGTAACATCAGATGAAACATTAGATATTGATAGTTGCTTGTTTTCACGCCGCACAGGTATGTTATTAGTCGCGCTCGCAGCCCGATCCACATGGATGAGCGTATTATGGTGTCCACCGCAATGATTGCACAGGTGTCGGCTAAGACATTTCAAAACGACATGATTGAATCCCAAACAATTAAAACATAGCTTGTGTTTCTTTATTGCCGCCTTACGGTCATATACATTCATGTTGAGAAATGTTGAACAGTCTCGTAGTGAATGATTTCTTTTGTTGCATATAATGCACACGGACTGAGCGCCGGTGCCAAATGAAGTTTTAACATCCTTTCTTGTTCTTGTAGATGAGCCACGGCTCAAGTTCATCCGCTGATGAGATGCTGGTGCAATGTTGGTAGCGGCCGTGATCATTGTCCTATATTGTGCATCTAAATACGTACAAAATTGCTCAAAGGTGGGAATGTTCTGCGTAGTAACCAGGGACTTTTCCCATTCAAGCCGTGTGTTGCTCGGTAATTTGCGAGCCATCAAATAAACCAGAATTTGATTCTCTTTAAGGTCTACTCCAAGACGATCAATTTAATTCACACATGAACGACAAGTTTGTATAAACTGTTTGAGCGCAGCAGGGTCGTCATGTGGTACGGTGGACTGTTGTCCATAAATGTTAATGAGCATTTGGCAGGCGACTGGATAATTCGCTTCTGTAAGCGACAAATGCTGGATGTCTCGAGCTGCTTCTTCGCTCAACGAATCTTTCAGGTAGTAAAAGCGATAAAGATTACTGAAGCGAGGACAGTTATGTACTCGTTCCTCGAAAATTTCTTTAAATGCTGGCCAGTCGGTGAACGTTGGTAGTTTAACCGTTGGTAACTTTAGATCTTCACTGGTTCGTTCGAACAATGAGTTATCATTGTGACTCTCCTCTGTAATTGCCAGTGGCACTGAAGCTGATGTAGGTGTAGGCAGATCGCAACGCAATAGCGATATCAGATCGATGTAGGTCTCACGAGTTACATAACCTACCTTTACTTCCTCAACGTCACTGGACCGCATTAAAGCTCTATGATTTTGCCGAAATTCAAGATGTAATTGAGCGACTAATTCTAATCGCGTCCGTAAATACACCTCAGTTTTTCTCGCTGTGCTATCCTTCTTGAAGTTTCGCAGGACCTTTTCAATATTTTTGAGCATCGCATCCTGCTCAACAATCAATTGTTTAAGCTCAGATGTCATGATACAGTTAAAAAAAATACTTATCCCAATTTGTTAACGTCGCTTACAAAGAAAGTTCCTCACAGGAGGCACCAAATGTTACGTTTATAAATTAACAACTTGACTTTACTTTAATAATAATTCATTTATTTCATTCTATATATATTTATACCTATATATGAATGTATATAAATATTGTAACGAGTATCGATAGTTGATTACTCATCACTATTGTGACTGACACTATTGGCAGCATCGAAACGAATGTCAACAAAAAGAAATCAACGATAACCAGAACAAGCCAACGAGAAAGGAAGAGAAGAATCTCGATAAAGGAAGATTCTGGGGTGTTGCCAACAGAGTATAAATAGAGCCAGTATTGAGAAGTGAAAATCAATCTAATTCCGAACGTGATTGCGAAAACATTGATACAGAGGCAAAAGTTGCAAGTACATTTAAGTGTTATTGTAAATAGTTGATTGTAAACAGTGTTGATTGTAAATAGAGATTATTAAATAAATTGTTGCTGTATATAGTTGTATAAAATAAGTGTTGCAGTTATCATTAACAGAATCCAGTGATCGAACAAGGTAATTCAAATAGAATTAAACGTTCACAGAATAAAAACGTAACAATTGGTGTCAGAAGTGGGATTCTGTAAAGATGGTGAAAATTGACCAACTAAAAGTGGACCAGCTTAAAAAGCTGTTGGTAGAGATGAATCTATCGTCATCAGGTGCAAAGGCGGAACTGCTGGTGAGGCTGAGGCAAGCTATGGAGGCTAAGGGAATTAATGTAGAAGAACATGAGTTCTTCGAGGAAGCCGATATACAAGCAGTTGTGCACGCTGAGGAAGAAAGCAAAATAGATTCGAGTGGTCAACTCATGGATTTCATGAAAACCATGATGCAACAGCAGCAACAACAGCTACAAGAAAATGCGTCTCGCATTGACTCCAAGCTTCAAGAACATTCGGCTGAATTGCGTATGGAAATTCAAGAAGGTTCGTCTCGCCAAGAGGGCGTTATTAGTGATTTTCGTATGGAAATTCAAGAAAATTCGGCTCGCCAAGAACACGTCATCGAAAATCTACAAAAAGGAATTGAACTTAGATTTCAGGAAATTTCCGGAACCATTAATGAAAAGGTCACGGATTTAAAGGAACATGTAGATGACTTGGAAGATAAGTTCGAGAAATTACAGCACGAACTCAATCAACTAAAAATAAATGGACCAGCCACATCAGTGATTCGAGATTCAAGCACAATCAAACTAAAGCCACCAACATTTGACGGAAACACGCCATTCAATATCTTCAAGCTTCAATTCGAGACAACCGCTTCGAAGAATCAATGGGATGATAGCGACAAGACTGCTGCTTTAATAGTCGCATTAAAAGGTAATGCTTCCAAGGTGTTACAGATGGTTCCAGAAAAAGATCGTGGTAGCTATCAGTCGCTGATGGACACACTCCAGCGAAAATATGGAAATGAATACAAGAGTCAATTACATCGAGTTGAATTGAGATCGCGAGTGCAACGGAGTAATGAGAGCCTTCAGGAATTCGCTTCCGATATTGAGCGCTTATGTCATCTAGCGTTCTCCGGTAATTCGGAAGAGTTCGTCGAAAAAATCAAAATAGAGGCTTTCATAGATGGCATACGTGATGGAGAGACAAAGCGTGCCCTAGTCATGTCACCAAGGAATACTTATGCCGAAACAGTCAGTAGTGCCTTGACGTTTGAAGCCGCCAGTTTGATGTGTCGACCAATGCAACGGGTACGCCAACTAGAAACAGAAACAGCAGATCTGGTTGAATCAGTGTGTCAGGCATTCAAATCTGTAGTGCAGCCTGAAGGAAGAACAACAGGTCGACGCGAAAACAAATTTACTGGTAAGTGCTTTATTTGCGACAAACCAGGACACATGGCGCGTGACTGCCGTCTACGACGAAAGCGATCAAGATCCAATTCTCCAGGAAGACAAAAGAAGGAGAATAAGGTGGATAGCGATCGCTCCACTAACACAAATCCATCGTTAAACTAAATCGAGTCAGTTCAGCGGGGCGTGAACTGACTCCAACAGTGGGTTGCCTCATCATTCACATTTCACAACTACAGCGTGTGCCAAGCAGCTTGACTATTGATGGAAAATTGGACAATATGGAATTCATGTTAACCCTGGATACTGGTGCATCACATTCTATAATCAAGAGCGATTTGGTAAAGAGGTTTGAGCCTTTAATGGGAATAAAATTGCGTACAGCAACGGGTGAGGATGCACAAATAAGATAAAGAAACGAGTATCTATTGGAAATTACACGTGGGAACATGAATTCATTGTGGCTGACATCATCGATGACGTAATAATTGGTGTTGATTTTATGATTGACAACGGATTTACGTTAGATTTAAATCAACGGATACTGCGCTATGCAAATGTCGAACTACCATTGAACATCGGTTACAAGCGTAGTGGGAACATCAAACGAGTACTGGCATGTCAACGCCAAGAGGTTCCAGCAAAATCAGAAGCGGTGATATGGGCACAGATGAATGTGGATGATGGGACAGGCAAGTTGTGGCTAGTGGAAGCAGATAAAGAAATAACGAATAAAAACATCATACTTGGTAGGACGTTAGTAGAACCTAAAGAAAATGGAATAGTACCGGTGCGAATATTAAATCCAACTAATACATCTACAGTTGTAAAGAAAGGAATGGTGATTGGTCATTGCCAGGAAGTTACTGCCGTAGTAGACTGCGAAAAGGGTTCGTCGATAAAAAGTGGAAGATCAGGAACTGGCAAGGCGGAAATAAAAGCACAGATGGAAGAATGGGCAGGTGTGCTTACCAAACACCAAAAAGAAAAGGCTTTACAAGTATTGGAGAAGTACAGTTCAATATTTTCTTCAAATGGAAAAACTGGAGGACGAACAACCATCGTGAATCATCACATTGACACCGGTGATTCTAGACCAATTCGTCAAACACCACGACGAGTTCCATTGGCCAAAAGAGACGAAGCCATTAAGCTGATTTCCGATATGCAGAAACATGGTGTTATTGAACCACCAGCGAGTCCATGGAGTTCACCAGTTGTGCTGGTAAAGAAGAAGGATGGAAGTACTCGATTTTGTGTGGATTACAGAAAGCTAAATGATATTACGAAAAAAGACAGCTATCCACTGCCAAGAATCGATGACACTCTGGACACACTATCTGGTGCGAAGTGGTTCTCAACTCTTGATTTGCAAAGTGGCTACTGGCAAGTGGAACTTGGTAAGGAAGACAAAGAGAAAACAGCTTTCAGTATTGGCGATGATCTATGGCAATTTACAGTCATGCCATTTGGTTTATGCAATGCGCCAGCTACTTTCGAACGTTTGATGGAGCGTGTACTCAGAGGACTACACTGGAAAACGTGCTTGGTGTACCTCGATGACATTATTGTGATGGGAAAAGATTTTAACGACCACCTGGAAAAGTTGAAAGAAGTATTTGAGCGTATACAATCAGCAGGGCTTAAACTGAATATGAAAAAGTGTTCACTCTTCAGGCGAGAAGTTAAATATCTTGGTCATAAAGTAACAACAGAAGGGGTACATACCGACGAGGAGAAAGTAGCAGCAGTACAAGAATGGCCTATTCCGTCGAATCTTCACGAGTTAAGAAGCTTCCTAGGCTTATGCACCTACTATAGACGATTTGTTCCTGGATTTGCAAACATCGCCAGCAGTCTGCATGAGTTAACAAGAAAGAACAAACCATTTGTATGGGGCGAAGACCAACAGAAAGCATTCGAACAACTGAAAGAAAGACTCTGTTCAGCACCAGTATTAGCGTATCCAGTACCTGGACAAAAGTTTGTGTTGGACACAGATGCAAGTGACTATGGAATAGGTGGTGTGCTCTCTCAGATCATAGATGGGCAAGAAAAAGTAATAGCATACTACAGTAAAATCCTGTCGAAGCCAGAAAGAAACTACTGTGTCACTCGAAGAGAGTTGCTCGCAATACTGGAATGTGTAAAGTATTTCCATAAATACTTGTACGGCCAGTCATTTCATCTAAGAACTGACCACGCAGCGCTAAGGTGGTTATTACAATTTAAAAACCCAGAAGGACAATTGGCGCGCTGGATTGAAAGGCTGCAGAGTTATGATTTTACCATCGAACATCGTAAAGGAGTGGTACCCAAGGCGAAAATAAATAAAGTGATAGCTGAGTTTCACAATGCCTCCAGTGGAGGGCATTTGGGAATCACCAAAACCGTCGAGAAAATAAAGAAACGATTCTATTGGGTTGGATGTCATGACCATGTCGCTGATTGGATTCGGAAGTGCAAGCAATGTGCAATGGCCAAAGGTCCCACTAAGAAAAGTCGAGGTAAGATGCATCAATACACCGTGGGTGCTCCATTTGAGCGAATTGCTATGGACATAGCTGGACCATTTCCAATAAGCAACGCAGGAAACAAGTATGTTCTGGTGGTTATAGATTACTTCAGTAAATGGCCTGAAGTATACCCCATTCCAATCAAGAAGCTAGTACAGTTGCGGATGTATTCGTCAACCAATGGATTACTCGTTTTGGTGTACCGATGGAGTTACACTCAGACCAAGGTCGAAATTTCGAATCAGTTGTATTCCAAGAGATATGCCGTATGCTGGGTATATACAAAACTCGTACAACACCTTTGCATCCACAATCTGATGGCATGGTAGAACGATTTAACCGTACCTTGGAGGAATATTTGAGAAAAGTCGTAGATAAATACCAAAGAGACTGGGATGTACATATACCAATGTTCCTCATGGCATATCGATGCGCACAACATGATACGACGGCTACTACACCGGCAATGGCAATTTTTGGAAACGAGTTAAGACTGCCAGCTGATTTAAAATTTGGAGTTGGAACACCAACGAGATCAACCGAAGGTAATTATACTAGCGAAAAGCGGGAACAGTTGGATGAAGTACATCAGTTCATCAGAGAGCGGTCGCAGATGATAAGCGATAAGATGAAGGCCAGGTATGACTTGAAAGCAAATTCAAAAGGGTTCTATGAAGGAGAGCTTGTAATGCTTCATAATCCACAACGAAAGAAAGGCCTGTCCCCTAAACTACAGACTCATTGGGAAGGACCATATGAGATTATAGCAAAGATAAATGACGTAGTGTATCGTATTCAACGTGCCTGGAATAAAAGAGCAAAGTTTAAAGTAGTGCACTTGGAGCGACTTGCGCCATATCGAGGGGAAGTATAAAAACTTGTTCGGGACGAACAAGGTTAAGAGGAGGGCAGTGTAACGAGTATCGATAGTTGATTACTCATCACTATTGTGACTGACTCTATTGGCAGCATCGAAACGAATGTCAACAAAAAGAAATAAGCGATAACCAGAACAAGCCAACGAGAAAGGAAGAGAAGAATCTCGATAAAGGAAGATTCTGGGGTGTTGCCAACAGAGTATAAATAGAGCCAGTGTTGAGAAATCAATCAATCTAATTCCGAACGTGATTGCGAAAACATTGATACAGAGGCAAAAGTTGCAAGTACATTTAAGTGTTATAGTAAATAGTTGATTGTAAACAGTGTTGATTGTAAATAGAGATTATTAAATAAATTGTTGCTGTATATAGTTGTATAAAATAAGTGTTGCAGTTATCATTAACAGAATCCAGTGATCGAACAAGGTAATTCAAATAGAATTAAACGTTCACAGAATACAAACGTAACAATATATTCTTTTTATACATTATTTTATATATATGTACATACTATATCCTTGCAGAGAGAAGAGCAAAGTGGGTCCTTCGGGCGGTAGTCCATCAACGTGGAAACACTATGATGCTGTGCACCGTATTGGGGGAGGCACTGCAGTTAATACTGCCCCCATAATTGAATCGTGGTCACTGGTAAGAATTCGCATGCTATATTATTTAGTATATTTATAAATTTACAATATGTTTTTAGAATTCATGAAGCCAGATTTCAACGCCTTCTCCTCTGACACTGCCACTGCCGTCGCCTTCGCCATCACCAGCACCCGCAATGTTGTCGCCGCTGCTACCTCCATCTCCATTGTCACCGCCAGCTGCTGATCCAGGTCCATCATCTTCGTCAGTGCCGTTGTCGCCATTGTCATCGCTGCCACCGCTGTCGGCACCTGGAAGAAGAAAAAAGTTCAGCGAGTTGGAGAAGATAATAAAGGAACAAACAGAACTCCTGAAAGAAGTTGTCAATGACAGCAAGACATTGACAAACGAAATAGTAGGAAAATAATGCATCTTCGCAGAGACTTGCTCGTATAATAGAAAAATTAGTGGAAAGAATATAAGTCTTGAATTAATCTAAATTAATTAATAATTATTAAGTATTGAATTTGTAATTTGTTTTGTCGTATTTGAATTATTTTGTGAGGATTAATATTAGTTTAGTTTATTTAATTTTCATAGAATTGTGATATATTTTAAGGATTTGTTTAGTTTCTTAATTTTCATAGAATTGTGATATATTTTAAGTTTTTGTTTAGTTTTTTTTTTTAATTTGAATTGAATTGTGATATAGGTTAAGCTTTTAGATCTCATGATAATTAATCTCAACAGAAATGAATAAATTCATTAAAAACAGAATACAATAATTTGTTTATTATACTATATATACTATAATTTGGATAATAAGATTGGTATACCATAGTTAAAGTATTCCACGGAATTTGTACTTACGAATACTCAAAGCTATTGCATTCCTAATAGCTGATGCTGCCACGTCATTTTCGCCAGATCTTGTATTATGATTGGGTTGACTTTGCGCAGTTACCATTTCTGCTGCATCTTACATCCATGTAGAAGGAATTTCATCGTTTTCAACTTTTAAAAAATTGTGCAAAATGCAGCACGCATGTATTATTACATTAACGTTTTTTTGTGCTACTTGCCTCTGCCAATTTTTCGAAATCGAGCTTTAAGTTGACCGAACGCATTTTCTATTACCCGACGGCAATCTGGACAATTGGTAGTTAAACGTTTTTTCTACATCTGGCTGATTTGGTGAATATGGAAAAGGCTTCATTAAAAAGCGCGACAAGCGAAAAGCCGAGTCGCCAATAAGTAGCACAGGCACACTAACGCCTCCAATGAGTTGGGTATTCTGTTGGAAAATATCAGCACTTTCATGACAATTTTTCAAAGAACTGTTCTCGAAAATGTAAGAATCGTTGTTTCTTCCACTTGATCCAACGTGTATATATGTAAGTAAATTTTGATCTGCCAAATAAAGAAAGAATATGTAAATGTTTTCAATAAGCTATAAAAATATTATATTTACCTTCACAACTTGCAAATAAAATAACTGAATACCATCCTTTATAGTTGTAGTAGACGATTGCATCCTCTTTTTTAGCTGAACCTCTGTGTGGCAGCCATCAATGGCTCCATAACATTGTGGAAAACCGAGTTGTGCGAAACCGCCAACAATTCTTTTGACTTAATGAATTTTTTTTTAATTAATGCAGTCAGCTAAATTATCGCATACTGCGTTACAAAAATCGATTACTATTTCCCCGACAGTACTCCGTCAAACACCGAATAAGCTTGCAACAGTCCGGTATTCCGCAGACGACCCTAACGCAAACAATGCAATTGCCACTCTCTTATGGAGTGGAATGCAAAATCTCATGTTTTCGCATACTTTTTTGAACCCATCTTTGTTGAGGCGAAAGTTTTCCTTGAATCTAATGTCATCCATTCTGAACACGTCATATTCCCAAAAAGTGCCATTGCGATCCTTCAAGGAATGTTTAGTATTTATGAATTATATCCATCATACATGAATAATATTGTTACGTTTTTATTCTGTGAACGTTTAATTCTATTTGAATTACCTTGTTCGATCACTGGATTCTGTTAATGATAACTGCAACACTTATTTTATACAACTATATACAACAACAATTTATTTAATAATCTCTATTTACAATCAACACTGTTTACAATCAACTATTTACTATAACACTTAAATGTACTTGCAACTTTTGCCTCTGTATAAATGTTTTCGCAATCACGTTCGGAATTAGATTGATTGTCAATTCTCAACACTGGCTCTATTTATACTCTGTTGGCAACACCCTAGAATCTTCCTTTATCGAGATTCTTCTCTTCCTTTCTCGTTGGCTTGTTCTGGTTATCGCTCATTTCTTTTTGTTGACATTCGTTTCGATGCTGCCAATAGTGTCAGTCACAATAGTGATGAGTAATCAACTATCGATACTCGTTACACTGCCCTCCTCTTAACCTTGTTCGTCCCGAACAAGTTTTTATACTTCCCCTCGATATGGCGCAAGTCGCTCTAAGTGCACTACTTTAAACTTTGCTCTTTTATTCCAGGCACGTTGAATACGATATACTACGTCATTTATCTTTGCTATAATCTCATATGGTCCTTCCCAATGAGTCTGTAGTTTAGGGGACAGGCCTTTCTTTCGTTGTGGATTATGAAGCATTACAAGCTCTCCTTCATAGAACCCTTTTGAATTTGCTTTCAAGTCATACCTGGCCTTCATCTTATCGCTTATCATCTGCGACCGCTCTCTGATGAACTGATGTACTTCATCCAACTGTTCCCGCTTTTCGCTAGTATAATTTCCTTCGGTTGATCTCGTTGGTGTTACAACTCCAAATTTTAAATCAGCTGGCAGTCTTAACTCGTTTCCAAAAATTGCCCTTGCCGGTGTAGTAGCAGTCGTATCATGTTGTGCGCATCGATATGCCATGAGGAACATTGGTATATGTACATCCCAGTCTCTTTGGTATTTATCTACGACTTTTCTCAAATATTCCTCCAAGGTACGGTTAAATCGTTCTACCATGCCATCAGATTATGGATGCAAAGGTGTTGTACGAGTTTTGTATATACCCAGCATACGGCATATCTCTTGGAATACAACTGATTCGAAATTTCGACCTTGGTCTGAGTGTAATTCCATCGGTACACCAAAACGAGTAATCCATTGGTTGACGAATACATCCGCAACGGTACTAGCTTCTTGATTTGGAATGGGGTATACTTCAGGCCATTTACTGAAGTAATCTATAACCACCAGAACATACTTGTTTCCTGCGTTGCTTATTGGAAATGGTCCAGCTATGTCCATAGCAATTCGCTCGAATGGAGCACCCACGGTGTATTGGTGCATCTTACCTCGACTTTTCTTAGTGGGACCTTTGGCCATTGCACATTGCTTACACTTCCGAATCCAATCAGCGACATGGTCATGACATCCAACCCAATAAAATCGTTTCTTTATTTTCTCGACGGTTTTGGTGATTCCCAAATGCCCTCCACTGGAGGCATTGTGATACTCAGCTATCACTTCATTTATTCTTGCCTTGGGTACCACTAGAAGATCATAAGTGATTTTTCCATCTTCACTTTCCCATGTTCGGAATAAACATCCGTCTCGTAAGTGCAGGCTTTGCCACTGCGCCCAGTATGCCTTTGCTATTGGACTCTCATTAGCCATTTCTTGCCAATCTGGACGTATGCCCTGCTCCTTGTATTTCATGATCTTTGAGAGATCTGGGTCGTTCCGTTGATCTTCTTGAACTCGTTCGGTGGTCCATGACTCTTCCGACAATACATTCGTAAGACGTAGGTTAACAATGTGATTCTGGCTTCCTACCCGAGAACAATGTTTGCTATCTACGGTGCAAATTCGATGATATGGAGTATCAGCTTTACCACGATGAATGACATCACGATCTTCCTTTCGTTGTCCTGGTGAATTCGATCTTTGTTGCTTGCGTCGTAGACGACAATTACGCGCCATGTGTCCTCTTTGATCGCATATGAAGCACTTACCGGCAAATTTATTTTTGTGTTGATTCCTTGTTCTTTGTTTAGGCTTCATACTCGATTGATTGCAATCACGAGCTATATGCCCTCGTTTGTCGCAAATGAAGCACTTACCATTAAATTTGTTTTCGCGTCGACCTGATGTTCTTCTTTCAGGCTTCACTACTGACTTAACTGCCTGACACACTGCTTCAACCAGATCTGATGTTTCTGCCTCTAGTTGGCGTACACGTGGCACTGGTCGACACATTAAACTGGCGGCTTCATATGTCAAGGCACTACTGACTGTTTCGGCATATGTATTCCTGGGTGACATGACTAGGGCACGCTTTGTCTCTCCATCACGTATGCCATCTATGAATGCCTCTATTTTTATTTTTTCGACGAACTCTTCCGAATTACCGGAGAACGCTAGATGACATAAGCGCTCAATATCGGAAGCGAATTCCTGAAGGCTCTCATTACTCCGTTGCACTCGCGATCTCAATTCCACTCGATGTAATTGACTCTTGTATTCATTTCCATATTTTCGCTGGAGTGTGTCCATCAGTGACTGATAGCTACCACGATCTTTCTCTGGAATCATCTGTAACACCTCGGAAGCATTACCTTTTAATGCTACTATTAAAGCAGCAGTCTTGTCGCTATCATCCCATTGATTCTTCGAAGCGGTTGTCTCGAATTGAAGCTTGAAGATATTGAATGGCGTGCTTCCGTCAAATGTTGGTGACTTTAGTTTGATTGTACTTGAATCTCTAATCACTGATGTGGCTGGTCCATTTATTTTTAGTTGATTGAGTTCGTGCTGTAATTTCTCGAACTTATCTTCCCAGTCGTCGACATGTTTCTTCAGCTTATCATCCAACTCATCCACGTGTTCTTTTAGCTCTGTGACTTTGTCATTAATAGCTCCGGAAATTTCCTGAAATCTAAGTTCAATTCCTTTTTGTAGATTTTCGATGACGTGTTCTTGGCGAGCCGAATGTTCTTGAATTTCCATACGCAATTCACTAATAACGCCCTCTTGGCGAGCCGAATGTTCTTGAAACTTGTAGTCAATTGTTTTCTGGAATTCTCCCATAGCGTTTTCTTGGCGGGACGAACCTTCTTGAATTTTCATACGCAATTCAGCCGAATGTTCTTGAAGCTTGGAGTCAATGCGAGAGGCATTTTGTTGTAACTGTTGTTGCTGCTGTTGCATCATGGTTTTCATAAATTCCATGAGTTGACCACTCGAATCTATTTTGCTTTCTTCCTCAGCGTGCACAACTGCTTGTATATCGGCTTCCTCGAAGAACTCATGTTCTTCTACATTAATTCCCTTAGCCTCCATAGCTTGCCTCAGCCTCACCAGCAGTTCTGCCTTTGCACCTGATGACGATAAATTCATCTCTACCAACAGCTTTTTAAGCTGGTCCACTTTTAGTTGGTCAATTTTCACCATCTTTACAGAATCCCACTTCTGACACCAATTGTTACGTTTTTATTCTGTGAACGTTTAATTCTATTTGAATTACCTTGTTCGATCACTGGATTCTGTTAATGATAACTGCAACACTTATTTTATACAACTATATACAGCAACAATTTATTTAATAATCTCTATTTACAATCAACACTGTTTACAATCAACTATTTACTATAACACTTAAATGTACTTGCAACTTTTGCCTCTGTATAAATGTTTTCGCAATCACGTTCGGAATTAGATTGATTGTCAATTCTCAACACTGGCTCTATTTATACTCTGTTGGCAACACCCTAGAATCTTCCTTTATCGAGATTCTTCTCTTCCTTTCTCGTTGGCTTGTTCTGGTTATCGCTCATTTCTTTTTGTTGACATTCGTTTCGATGCTGCCAATAGTGTCAGTCACAATAGTGATGAGTAATCAACTATCGATACTCGTTACAATATTAAACTTACAAGTTTCCAGACTTCTCGTGATTTTATATCAAAATGGGTCACAGCAGCGGTAGTTTAAACCATTATGTTTGCTATTGCATTCATTACCTTAATATTTTTGAGCAATTTCACCAATAGCAATGAAATGTTTTTTTTTTTAAATAAATTGTTTTTTTTTTATCAGCAGCGAAGCTACTAATCGCAATTCTCGTCTTCTGTCCATTTTTTATCCGAAATTATTAAAATATTTTGTTATACCTGACGCGAACAACACAATAAAACAGACAAATCAGCTGTTTACTTAATCCGCAATATTGCAGTCTGTCAGGGTAAAATTTCAATCGGAATTATTGCGCGGTTAATCGGGATCAGCGCTGCCGGCTGTCAGGGCTATAATTCCGGATTACCGGCGCACTTAATCCGAATAATAACCTGACAGACGGCAGTATTGCGGATTAACTAAACGGCTGATTGCTGTTTTATTAGGTCTGTCGACTTACATTACTATCACTATCAATTTCTGTCGTCTATCACTCTCGATATGAGAAAATCTACAAGAAGTACGTGAACTGAAAACTATCAGAAACTTGTAAATTGACATTCACCGTTCGTAATTGACAGCTGGATTTATTTGTTCGCCAACACTTGAAAACTGTTAACGATTGTTGAAAGTTTTTTGTTAGCGAACATGGATCGTAAAATGTAAAATGGATCGAGAATAAATCACAATAGACAAAACAAGCGCAAATTGACCTAATCCTCTTTTATTTTGAGAATTAACTCATAGAGTTTATGCGGATTAGCTGCAGTTAATGCCCGAGTTAATTCGAATTAACTCGGTAATCCGGAATTAGGCTGCCGTCTGCCTAGGCTATAAGTATCGCAGCTAGAGTACTCCACTTCGAATTCGAAGTGGAGTACGGTTGCGGAGTGGAGTTGCGGTCTCGTACCGCAACTCGTGCGTTGTAAATTAAATTTTATTGAACTTAATTATGTGGCATCGTTGACCCATTAAAACGTTTCAAAGCGCGCAAAATACCGCACGTCAGCTGTTTGTTCAAATACATATTTGTAAATATTTTAATTTTTTTATTTTTATTTAAATTAATTTCTTGTGTACTCGGCACATTTGTTTAATGGATTTTGACCTATTTGAATTCGACGATGACGATGACATTCTTTCGTCAATGTTGCTGGAACCAACCCAACATCAGCTTCAAAATTCTCAATCCATATATCATGACATAGAAGTAATACCAGAGTTCCAATGCGGTGGAGAAGATTCCTTAAGTTCACAGTTTTCGGCAGACGGTTTCATCAAGAATGGATTTGTTAACTATGAGAAATATAGTGGTGCTGTGAATCAGATATCTCTTACACCATATGATTTTCAATATGATCAACTGTGTGGACGATCTGCTCGTAATTTTATTTTCGCTGATATGTGGTATGCTTCAAATGAAACACATTCATTTTACATTCACAATGCTGTTATCCTGTCTTCCTTAACAGCATGAACATTCAATATGTATATAGTAGTATCCCCAGTGGAGGTAGCATGGTTAATTCTGGTACAGTTAATGGTTGCGATGGACTTTCGTACTATCAGCGACGTCGACAAGTGACACAATTTTTTCACTTGTTGCTGCAAAAACCTTCCAAGCAACTGGGGGCGCAATTGACCGCAGAAGTATCAAAACTCCGCCGTTTAATCAATCGTATTACTGAGGCAGATTGTCTTAAACAAATATATTTTGTCAATAGTTCAAAAGGTAACGAGTGTAATATACCTGCATATCATCTGTTGCATGGCATCCTGGAATGGAAATTATTAGATTTATGTATATTACACAAATATGAAATATCACCACTTGGGCATTTAATCGAGGAACATGTAGATACGAAGAAAAATGTAGTACATACGTTTCTTAGTCAATTGGAACGAATATTTACTGATTTAATAATATGCTCATTGTATCTGTATGCAAGAAAACATTCGACTGGAATGTTATTTAGTTCCCCCTTTCCATGCACCTGCATCAAAGAGTTTTGGTTGTTGTTACAACTATTTCTGGAACGTTGGTCAAGTGTACCTGGTGCTACTACTGCAAATGTATTCAATGGTACACAAGACAAAATTACTTACTGGACCATTTTCAACAAAGTAATGTTCAAAATGAAATCAATTATGGGTGAGTCATATCATTTATCTATTCAACTGTAGGCCATAGGTACATTATATCTACTCATTGAATTTGTAGATCAGTTCTCACTTACCGCTCTCACGTACGCTGAATTTGCAAATTGGTTGCTACAAGCTCTCGCCCGTTTGTATGGCTATCGTTCAAATGGCCATTACGAAGGACCTGCTTACACACGTAGCACTACTACACCAGATGATCGCGAGAACTATGAGTTCTGCGAAACTTGTTTGCAACAGTTTCTCTCTACACAGCCTAACGAAGAGCAACTACGTGCTTACATTTGCCTCCTAATGTCAACACTGCTGCAATGGTGGCGACCAAAGGTCAATGTGCCAGTTCTATTGTGGGAACACTTTCATAAAAAGTTAAATTCTTCCTTCTATATAGCCGGATCTGCTCCGAGTCATTTAGCAGTGACATGCACGAGCGGTAGATCGTATGTGGAGAAATATCGCTTACTATTACGCAAGGAACAATTCGATGTTAATTTAAGCAGTTATACGTTGTTCACACTATTATTAGGTAGAAGTTTGCGTCGTTTGTTGGATGCGCTCCTGCAAAACCAAGCACAAAAGTTGCTGGGACGCATTTACACGAAGTTCAGTTTACAAAAATTTCTAGCCCTAAACGAAATGGGTATTCATCATCTGCTTGAGCTATTTCTTGTGCTGGCACTGTGTGGTGAATTCACGGATGTAGCACCGAAATTGCGCGATAAACTGTTATCCATCGCTTTCAACAAAGTAACGGCGGGAAAACAATGTGCCGTCGCTAAGGGCCATGTTGCTTTGCTGATACTATTCGCCGAACACAAGGAGGATATTAGTGACTATGCATCGAAATTATTGCAACAGTTAGCAGCAGTGCGCAATGATTTGTCGATTTCAAAAATAATTGCAGACGGTCTACTGGATATATTTGAATTTTCAACTGATTTACAACGCGGCGAACATCTTCTGATCGATGCGTGGCTGCCCAACTTCCTACACAGTTGCACGCCAGTTGAACAAGATCGAACACTACAAGCATTGCATTTGATTTTTGAAAAAATGCAACAATGTCATGAGCACAGCATCGAACTTACATCGTCGAACTGTGAGCTTCTGATGCGCTCTCTTAACGCCCATATCCTACCCTTCCTAAAGCAACAATATACAACAAATTTCAGTCCATGGTTGCCGCAATTGGCAGCCGATTTCTGCATACGTTTACACAATGCAACGAATGATATGCAGGGATTCCAGAAACTGTTTCAATTTTTCATTGAAACTCAGGCAGCTAATAGACAAGCATTGCCACAATTTCTTTTGAAACTACTACAGTCAAGTGGAATTCGTATTGAGGGATCCACTGTGATACAGGTGTGGCTAAAGTCATTAGTTCTACTCACAGCAGTGAACGAGGAGGTAACACATTTAACGAAACATGTTGTAGAGTTGGCCGATTTTACTCAGATGACTGCTCTGGCGGTGAATGATATTATAATTGCTAAGGAACCGCTTTGTGTCTTTATCGCAGCGATAGGAAAAAATTATGACGCCACCAGCGATTTCAAAGTTCGCTGCGGTATTGTTGATCGCTTCACTAACTATGTGCGACATTTTGAAAAATGGCTTTCAACCGATCTGCAGCAGGAAAAGTCTGAATTGCTGTTTCGTTTTTACAGTTTTATCGCAATCGTCATATACAATTGCCCTCACATAGTTTACACGAAGTCGAAGATCACTTGTTTTCTCCACGTTGCAATGTCTCGGTTCATTTTACCTACGGGCATACTGATTGGAAAGCAGCCGGAGGGTAAACTTGCACAAATCATACACAAGGTATGGCCGGTTTTGGTGCAAGGTATAGGACGTTTAAATTTTAAAACAGATCCCTATATCAACAAAACACTTACGGATCTTATACAGAAATGGACACCTCATTTCAAAATGGTCTCACCGAATTCCAAAGTAGTGGCACGGCCATTCATTACGTGCTTACAGCAGGGCGATCATAATTACGATTTATTGTTATTCATTTTTGACCGTCTGACAAATATGTACTTATCGACGCAACGTCGACAAGCGGATCCAAATGCTTGTTTGGTGATCACAATATTTCAAGAAGTAATTGACGCTTTGACAGTGCCAACCAATTCAACGGCTGACCCAAGAAATGAACGCCGCTTGGAGATATTTATTAAGGGCACGAGCCTTTTAATGCTAGAACACATCATGATGGTTGACGATGTGGTACCAAGTCATCTACTACTGTTAGAACTTTTTAAACGTCTCATCCATTGTCCGGTATTTCAAGATTCTTCAGCTCTTAAAGAATTATTTATTGAACATTTACGTATTATTACCAAAAAGCATTTAGCTTACTATACATTTTTCTATTTCGACTTGCTCACGAAATTAACACAAATCTCTCATAGTATCGTTGAACAAATTATGGATTTTCTTATGGCTGAGGTGCGTATTGTCGAGGAAAAACGTGGTGCTGGTCAGGATAATCGAATACGTGGTTGTTTGCAAAAATTGCAACAGCAAATAGCGTTGGCTAAAGAAAAATACATGTGATTTTACCATTATGTAGAAGATTATTGAGTATTTGTTCGAAACCCAAGCAGATTTTTATTATACGCCATTTACAGTTCGAACTTTTTGTATTGGACTACATCAGTTGGAGAAGTTACTATGATATGATTTTACCATGCTTGCCGAAAAACATTTTCTCGTAGTTCCAAGCCACTAATTTAGCAAAGCAATCACCTGTTTGGTTTTAGGAGAAAGTATGGCATAAGTGCAGAATAACCCACTTATAGGAAAGATAATCACTTCTAGTGTGTTTTGAGGCCCTACAAGTTGAAGAAAGTTCCACCCTTGCCAAGTGCTGTTCAACCCAGTAATGTTATTAATAATGATCGAGTAGTTAATAGTAAATTAACTCCTCAGAGGTATAGCCAAGTTGTTAAAAAGAGTTTTATTCCAAAGTCAGGTGGTAATGCGACTCAGAGTGGCACAGGTGCTACTCCAAAATTATGAAACATTAGCCGCATTCTTTTGCACGCGAGTTGCAAAAGAACACTGATTTATTTGCCGAACTGCATGCAAAGCAACAACAAAAATAAGCGACACCGTCTATTTTAACCGAGTTCAATTGAAGTTGCTTATATTTTAATAGACCTGAGTTATAGTGTTGGAAAGTAAAAAAACAGCACTATTGTGAATAGACTACTGGTATGTGCTTGGGAAATTTCAACAACACGTCAAATTATTGTAAATATAAACAAATAAAGCAAGTGCAAATAAAAATTTATTTTAAATAAACGAATATATTTACCACAGATTCCGCAGAATTGTTTCTTTTTTGTTTTTATTTCGTTTATAAATATCACGACAACCATATATACCACCAGCGTTGCTAAGTAACTAAAGGGAAATATATTCAAGTAAAAGGGAAGTTATATGTGAGTCTATGTTCTTTTGCAACTCGCTTACAAAAGAATGCAGCTATTATAGAATAACCATCGATACTCGTTACAATATTTTCCCAATACAATCCTGCATTTATCCTTCCAAGAACGTACATTTTAGGGATATACAGTTGCTATTTTTAAGAAATTGGTGAATTGGTGGGATATCCATTTTGAAAACAATTAATGCATCACGATTACTTTGATAATTTCAAACAACACAATATTATGTATTCTAGGCATATGATCGATTAATCTGCTTTTTCACTGCTTTTCGGTTTGTAGAAGCACAATTTTCACGTGGAAATACGGAGTTAATAACACAGCAAGTACATCATATCGTAATACCAAATTTTACACCTCATCTAAATTGGTAAAAAAAAAAATTAACATGAGCAGGTTTGGTTTAAGGGTGGAATAAGAAGTAATAAAATGCGAACAAACCTAATATTTCATGTTTTTTAACCGAGAATGATATAAAGAAAGATTGCGTATTGTTCAGGTGTGTTATTTCATTCTCGTGTCGTGACGCCATAGTAGAAAAACTAAATATAGCTAAATATAACACACAAGAAATTTAGAATAATGAAGTGCGCAGTGAAAGGTTGCAGCAACTGGAATAAAAATAAAGCATCATCATGTAGCTTCTTCCCATTTCCCAAAAATGTCAATATCCGGAAAGAATGGATAAGTTTCTGCCGGTACGACAAAAATATGAATCCGCAGTCTAGCTTCATTTACATGCACCATTTTGAAAGTGACTCCTTTGCAAATGAGATGCAATATCGAATGGGTAAGTTATTTTGGCATAAGTGAAAAATAGCACACCCTAAGGGAAAAAATAATAACTAATTGCTTCGTATAAAGCTAATTTTTGTGAAACAAAGAACCAAACATTTTTCGGCGGAAATGCCCACAGAAGGCGTTGCTGAAGGTCAAAGTTCAAATTTCAAATAAAAAAAAACAATATCCTCGCAATTTTTTTTGACAACACATATCAAATAAAAGGTATTTTTATGATCTTTTTAGTCATATATAACATTTTGTTTAAATTATTTGGTTTTTAAAGTTATAAAGAAAAAAAACTGGTTAAAGAAATTTTTTGAAACCCGAAACTTTTATTCCAAAAAATGCCTTATTAACTTTTTAAAAATTTAAAGGCTTAAAGGCCATTTAATTTCCTTTCCAATGGTATATTTTTAAATAATTTTTCGATATTTTTAAAAATTTAAACAAATTTGAACTTCAGTGTCATGTGAGTGTGTAAAGAAAGATGAGACAGTGTTTATGTGTCACAAAAACAAAGTTGGCTGCGACAGGTGGGTACCGTTCGAAAGAAAAATCTTTTCGATAATAACTGTGTGCTTCAGCCGGGGATTGAACCCACGACCTACAGATCAGAACACTAACCACTGAGCTACGGTACCAGGCGTCGGGTCTATAAGGGTTATTTTTTATTTTTTCATTCCTTCATTTTTATTTAAGTTGATTGTATTAAAGCTTGATTATAGTGAAAAAAATTAGTTAAATATGTTTAAAAAAGCATTAGATGTATTGAAAAATTATATAAAATTATGTATTATATAACAATGGAAAGAAAGGTTTATGGCCTTTAATTCGGTCGAAAATTTTTGATAGGTTAATAAGCTATTTATTGGAAAAAAAAGTTTAGCTTATAAAAAATTAAAACAAATATTTTATTTTTCTTCATAACTTTTAAAAATTTAATAATTTATATAATATGATATAAATAAGCTATTAAAAATAGCTTTCCTTTGATACCCATATTGTAAAATAAAATTGCGAGGATATTGAGTCATTTTTATTGAAATTTGAACTTTGATCTTCAGTCACGCCTTCTGTAGCCATTTCCGCCGAAAATTAAGCTCTATGGGATAAAAAAATATGTTTTTCCCCAAAGTGTGCTATTCTGCACTTGTACCGTTATTTTTCATTGCACTTACACTCGGTTTTTTAACAATGTTTGCATTTCCTAGGATTTAACGCGAGGAGGCTGTTGAAGCGCGATGCTTTGCCTACAATATACTAAGTGGCTGATGAAAAAACAAACCGGAGCCTACGTGTGCTGGTGACAGATGAAGACCCGTACATTCTTTGTCTTCCCAAGAATGGGCCGGTCTACGACCCGAAAGCACTCGATCACATGGTCGACCATGGTCCATTCAATTCAGCAGAATACGGAAATGCTTTGCACGGGAACAAAACAAAACATTTTTGTATTCTTGATGTTACAACAACAACAACAACTGAAGATCCTCTTTTGATACGTGAGGATGAGAAAATCGAATCGCCAGCAAATGTTTCTAAAACCACTAGCCTCGACAGCTGCGATGATATATTTGAGAAAATGGATGACTTACAAAATCAAATGTAAGTACAATAAATGAAAAAATACGGAAACAATTATTTCAAGTTTTGTTATAAATATTATCAATAGCAAAGCACTGCAAGAGGAAAATCAGTTTCTGCGTGCAGCTCAAGAAAAATATCATAGAAAACTTACTGCATTCAAGCGTGTTTACAAACAAACACGGATCAAAGCTCAAGTGTGGAAAAAGCGCGTTGTGAAAGCAAAATATGAGTGTAAAAATATAGAGGCCTATCTGGAAGGAGTTTTCACCGCCCAGCAAATTAAAAAACTCAAAATTGATGCCCCTATTGCGGTTCACAACTTTTGTAACAGTTTGGTCGCCGTCGAGAAATTCATATTGCCGTTCTCAACTCGACTGGCGGCTGATTTTTTGATTGTGTTCATTATTTTTGTGGTATTGCCGTTTGCAACTCTGTTTCAGTTTGGTCGACAAGCGCGTTAAATATACACCACTGCTCATAAGCAGTTGTGTTTGCATCAGTTGCAGTTTACTTTAAACTAATAAAGCCAAAAATAATGGAGAGATCGTAAGTAATAATTAGCTTGGCTTCATATAGAAATTTCTCAACATTTTATACATTTTCAGAAGTTTAAAAATTACAACCAAAGCTCAATTTGAGAGGCTTGTTCAACTAATAGACCAGAATCCAAGCTAACAAAGTAGACGTGAATCTAAGAAAATAAGATTTTTTTTTAAATAATTTAAGTTATCTTCCATTTACCAAAGAGACTGAAATGAATTTAAAAAATAAATAAGAGATAAATTTATTGAGCTTGGAAAGAACGCATTATATTATTTCTGATACTCCTTGCAGCGTCTGTTTCGTCTCCAATACATCTAATACTTCATTTAAAACAAGTGACATTGTAGATTGAGCCACTCCTATATTGAAGTCATTGCCGCTGCTCTTCTGGTAGCTTCCATCAGCGAAAAATCTAAGAGCAGCACACAATTTCAATATTGGTGGTATAGATACGACACGCACAGATTTCTTGAAATGGTCTTTTACGTCATCCAGCAAAAAGCAAAATGCCTCTTTGCTCAGTCGAAAATAGCTAATAAATCTATAAAAAAATTTATTATTTGCTTTTATTTATTTTGAACAATATTTATACTTTTCGCTAGGTAGTTCAAGAGGGTTAGAGTCATCACGAATTTTTCTCCGTAAGCGTAGCAAATCAATTTTCGCGTCTTCGTTTTCATCTTCATAAAACAAATCTACACTAACATCCATTTTAAATAATTTTCACAGCAAAACACAATTGTATATTTCCTTAATTTTTACTTTTAATCGACCACTTTTCTGTCATAAGTGATATTTTAAGCTGGTAACGCCATAACAATTTCAACCGAAAACAGTGGTGTACCACAATACCAAAAAATAGTTTGGTCTTGTTGAAGTCGGGTCGACTCTAAGACGACCAAACTGGGTTGAGTGGTGAACCGCAATAGGGGCATGAATTAAATTTAATTAATTAAATGGGGAAAATATGAATTAAATTAAACAAAGACATATGTAGGTGGCGTTAGCTAATTTTTCATACAGCAGCACGGAAATTTTGCACTTTATTTAAAGAAAAAACTACAACTAGCAAATTGTACTATTTCTTTTAACGAAAACTATTTACATTTTTTGTTTATAAAATGTATACGAGTTTGAAAGCTGTCGCAAAGCTATTGTTATTCAGTGACCTACATCTTTCACAATATATTGTGATCAACTGTGTTTCCATGGCAATCGGGTCTTCGTCCCGGAACTTATCCTGGTCATTCCATGTCAAGGAAAAAGCTGTTACAACAACAACACCATCAAACAACTACTTCGCGATAAATTTGAATTTGAAACTATGCAGTTTCATTTCGGCAGTTATATGTTGTGTTTTTTTATATTTTTATATATTTTAGTTGTAAAGTTTTAACACTACGAATTTTCATGTATTTATTATTATTATTATTATTATTAATTTTGAAAAACTTATTAATAAATTATATAAGTTAATACAAATTTTGAGCTTAGCTACTAGGGCTATCAGCTATTTTGGATTAAGTATAGATGTTATATTATAAGTTTAATATATTGAGAGAACTCATATATCCTGTATATGTTGTCCTTTGATGGCTCCCTTAACAAGGTTATTGGGACGGTGGAGTTGAAAAAATTTAATTTTAGGAATAGACGGGCAGTCGACAAGGACATGGTGCAATTCCGCCTTTTAGTATGTGTTGGTGAGTGGAAAAGCCTTATACGGGAGAAATATCTGATTTTACTGATGTCTGTGAGGTATCTGGGTGAGTGAATTGGCAAAAATTAATTTTGGTGTAGTGATGGTGGTTACACTCCATCCAGCTGGCTGGCTTTTTTCCATTTGCAGCAGATGTTTCAAGTGGGGAGCAACGTCGCTTTTCCACAGCGGTCTCAGAAATGATTGGTGCGAGGGCAGCATACTTGGTCGCGCTGTCGGCTTGTGTGTTTTCGGGGATATCGACGTGTCCAGGCATCCAAAAAAGTTTTATACGATGATGGTTTGGGATGAGGTAATCTCGGATGATGTTGACTAACCTCCATTTGTTAGAGACTGGATTCAAGACTGCCAGTTTTAAAGCTAGTCTCCGAATATATAAGTTGCCAGCCATTTTTTGTAAAGCGCTCTTCTCGTTCGTGCAACGAATGTCTTGGTTAATTATTGAACTGGATACAGAAAGTATTTTCGGTAGAAGCCTAGCCCTTGTCTCTCGCACTCTCTCCTCGATGGAGAGCAATTGAGCTTCGGCAAGGATGTTCTTGATAGGTGTTGTTCTGAACGCGTAGATACACAATGTGACGGCTTGGTGGTAGACACATAACTATTGTTATTTGATAAATAACTAATTACATTTGCACTGGCAGCAAGGGATTTATTAAGTTCTAAAAAATGTTCGATCCAGCGGTAGTTACTTGAGAATGCAACACCTAAAATTTTTAATTTATTTACATTGCAAAATAGATTATTGTTAATACTAATGGTATAGTTGTTTACATCGCAATTTTTTTTTTTACATATGTGAAATTTCTTGTTTTTATTGAAAGATATCATTGCCCCAGTGGGTGCCGTGGGTGCCGTAGCTCAATGGTTAGTGTGTTCGCCTTCTGATCTGTAGGTCGTGGTTCAATCCCCGGCTGATGCATAACAAATTTAATATCGATAAGATTTTTCTTTCGAACGGTACCCACCTGTCGGCAAGCAATTGGCAATTCTTCCGACAGTAACAACTTACCATGAAAAAGCTTCTTAAAGAACTCTGTGACAAAGCTCAGAAAAAGTGATGTCACAAGTGTTCTGCCGTTCGGAACCGGCTAAAATAAGTAGGTCCCTTCTAATATTGTCCAAAATTTAAGACGCACAACAGTAATGGAAGAGAAGCTCGGCCAATGAGCCCTTTGGGGCTTTATGTGCCACATATTTATTTATTTTTATCATTGCCCCAGAGGTGGACCCCCAAGCAAGGATATCTTTTAATGCACATTGCAACATATTGTTGGCTTCAAGGTTACCATTTTTGTTTTTTACATAGAATGCAGAGATCGTCATCATAGAGGCAGTGGTCAATGTGATTGTATTTATAGATGATGTTACTGATTTCATTAAAAGCAATAGAAAAAAGAATTACTGACAAGGGTGATCCTTGAGGTAATCCGTTTTCCAGTTTATAAGTTTCTGACAATGTATTGTTTACCCAGACTTTACGTTACGTTTCGTGAGAAAAGATTTGATGAAACCTAAAATTTTTGGACCAACGCCCCAGGATATGAGAGTGTTAAGAACAACGTGGACCCCGATCCGATCGAAGGTTTTTTCGAAGTCAATGGAAAGTCAGTTTCGCGAAAGTCACCAATAAGAGTGGACGTCTTTCTTTTGATTTTTAGAGAAAAAAAAAAAAAAACAAATAAAATAATAATATAATTTGCAAACATTTTGTTTACAGTATGAGTGTTCAGCGCTCTCCTCTCCGGCAACGGCAATCGCCTGTTAATGTGTGTGTAAACAATAATTTGCAGTCACCCGCGCAAACCCCCCCGATAAGTGCATTATCAAATAAAACAGTTGATACACACTGCACAAGTGAAAGTAACAGTGCAAATCTTTTGCCTGCACATATTAAAAATTCATCAAATTTTGCAACAACAATAAATACAGACAAAAAAAATATGCCCCTATTGCGGTTCACCACTCAACCCAGTTTGGTCGTCTTAGAGTCGACCCGACTTCAACAAGAACAAACTATTTTTTGGTATTGTGGTACACCACTGTTTTCGGTTGAAATTGTTATGGCGTTACCAGCTTAAAATATCACTTATGACAGAAAAGTGGTCGATTAAAAGTAAAAATTAAGGAAATATACAATTGTGTTTTGCTGTGAAAATTATTTAAAATGGATATTAGTGTAGATTTGTTTTATGAAGATGAAAACGAAGACGCGAAAATTGATTTGCTACGCTTACGGAGAAAAATTCGTGATGACTCTAACCCTCTTGAACTACCTAGCGAAAAGTATAAATATTGTTCAAAATAAATAAAAGCAAATAATAAATTTTTTTATAGATTTATTAGCTATTTTCGACTGAGCAAAGAGGCATTTTGCTTTTTGCTGGATGACGTAAAAGACCATTTCAAGAAATCTGTGCGTGTCGTATCTATACCACCAATATTGAAATTGTGTGCTGCTCTTAGATTTTTCGCTGATGGAAGCTACCAGAAGAGCAGCGGCAATGACTTCAATATAGGAGTGGCTCAATCTACAATGTCACTTGTTTTAAATGAAGTATTAGATGTATTGGAGACGAAACAGACGCTGCAAGGAGTATCAGAAATAATATAATGCGTTCTTTCCAAGCTCAATAAATTTATCTCTTATTTATTTTTTAAATTCATTTCAGTCTCTTTGGTAAATGGAAGATAACTTAAATTATTTAAAAAAAAATCTTATTTTCTTAGATTCACGTCTACTTTGTTAGCTTGGATTCTGGTCTATTAGTTGAACAAGCCTCTCAAATTGAGCTTTGGTTGTAATTTTTAAACTTCTGAAAATGTATAAAATGTTGAGAAATTTCTATATGAAGCCAAGCTAATTATTACTTACGATCTCTCCATTATTTTTGGCTTTATTAGTTTAAAGTAAACTGCAACTGATGCAAACACAACTGCTTATGAGCAGTGGTGTATATTTAACGTGCTTGTCGACCAAACTGAAACAGAGTTGCAAACGGCAATACCACAAAAATAATGAACACAATCAAAAAAATCAGCCGCCAGTCGAGTTGAGAACGGCAATATAAATTTCTCGACGGCGACCAAACTGTTACAAAAGTTGTGAACCGCAATAGGGGCAATAATTTGTTCTATCGTGATATAATATCTCCCTCTATACCGTGGAGTGTACAATGTGCTTCTCCTGCTGTAACACCAACAGCTACAACATCAAAGCAATCAAATAACGGCACTTCTACTGAAGTGCATGACCCAATAGTTAAATCAACTAGTGCGATGACTAATAAAGAACCAGTTGCTGTTCAAACTGGTATTGATCGCTACATTACTGTAGTAAAGCGAAAGAGAAGTCCGCAAAATTCAAAACAAATGAATTCAACAAAAATTCAAAAGCAGAACACTGTCCCTATTAGTTCGGAAAATAGATACGCTCTGCTTTCAGGTGATGAAAGTGACGAAAATATTATCTCCAAGAAAAATTTCAAACCCCCACCCATTTTCTTGAGAGAACGCAACTCAGATAAGTTGATTTCTAGAATTACAAGTCTTATAGGACCAAAGAATTTCCATGTTGTTCCTATTCGCAAAGGCCAAATTGAGGAAACAAAAGTGCAAATCTACAGCGAAACTCATTATCGCAAAGTAATAGCGGAATTTGATGCTGTAAAAAAGAATTACTACACATATCAGCTAAAAAGTAGTAAGGGCTTAATCGTTGTACTCAAAGGCGTCGAACCCAACGTTGATATTAACGAAATCAAACTTGCCCTTCAGGAAGAAGGGTTTCAAGCCAAAACAGTATTCAACATTCTCAACAAAAGCAATATACCTCAACCGTTATATCGTATTGAGCTTCAGCCTGAAACAAAACCCCTAAAAAAAGGTGAAGTACACCCCATATATAAAATTCGATATTTATTGCATCGCAAAATCACAATCGAAGAACCCCATAAGAGAACTGGACCTCCTCAGTGCAGCAACTGCCAAGAATATGGACATACTAAGACATATTGCACCCTGCCAGCTGTTTGTGTGATTTGTGGAGATCTCCATAAATCAAACATATGCCCAAAATCTAAAGGCGATGCTAGCATGAAAAAATGCAGCAATTGTGGAGGTAATCACACCGCAAATTATAGAGGTTGCCCAGTATATACAACCCGAAAGCTAAATTTCTCCGCTAGCAATCAACCTCTAAAACCAGTTGAGCAAACTCAGATAGCCAACTCAAGTAAGAGACAAAATATTGATGCAACACAATTCTTCTCTGCAATCCCAAACAAGAATCAAACCAATTCATACGCTAGCGTGTTAAAACAAAACCCACACCAACAAAGCAATGTAAATAATGAGCAGAAACACTCACTGCCCACCCAACAGCCAAGTACCCTTGAACATTTGCTTCAAACATTGATTCAGAATATGAACCAATTCATGAACTCAATGCAAACAATGATGCAAGAAATGATGAAAAATCAATCGATGTTACTCCAAACATTGCTATCCAGACCATGAGTTGTCTCAAGATATGCCACTGGAACGCCAACGGCTTAAGCCAGCACCGTTTGGAGCTAATTCAATTCCTTGAATCCAGCCAAATCGACATAATGATGATATCTGAGACCCATTTCACTGACAAAAATTGCTACCAAATACCATATTACAAACTGTACACCACAAATCATCCGCATGGTAAGGCACGCGGAGGAACTGCCATATTGATAAAAAGCAGAATAAAACATCATGTTCTCGAAGATTTCAGTAGCGTCTACTTGCAAGCAACATCTATATGTCTGGAAGAATACATCTCTAAGCTAGTAATATCTGCGATATACTGTCCCCCAAGATACAGTATTACCGAACAGCAATATAAAGAATTTTTCTCAACTCTTGGTAGCAAATTCTTGGTTGCTGGCGATTTCAACGCCAAACACACTCACTGGGGCTCCCGCTTAATAACTCCAAAAGGCAGAAGACTATGTTCAATCATCACTAACCACGGCTACGATGTTATTTCAAATGGTCAACCGACATATTGGCCGACGGACAAGAGGAAAATACCCGATCTCATAGACTTTGGAGTCGCCAAAGGTTTGCAGATGGAAAATATCTCCACAGAGTGTAATTATGATCTATCATCTGACCACTCACCCACGGTAATATCTATAAAATCACCAAGCCCCCAAAGCAATTGCGTTAGAAAGAAAATAGACTGGTTAAAATTCAAGAAATATATAAATTCCCATCTTCCTCTGAGTACTGTATTAAGAAATGGACACGATGTAGACTCAGCACTCGAAAAATTCAACCAGCTGCTCTCATTAGCTCTCAGCTCAGCCACCTGCACAAAGGTATGCAAGCAATCAAACTATAGCCCATACACACCAGCCGATATTGAATTGCTAGTAAGACAGAAAAGAAGACTCCGAAGACAATGGCAAGAATTCAGATCACCGAATCTGAAAACACAGCTACAGCACTGCACTCGAAAGTTAAAGCAAGCTTTAAAAAATAAAAACAACAAAGAGTTAGAAGAGCACATAGCGATATTAACACCTGGTGAAGCGTCAGACTACTCTTTGTGGAAATCAGCAAAAAAATCAAATCGGCCAATTCTCACTGATTCCCCCATCCGTTTGAGTGACGGTAATTGGGCTAGAAGCAACTGTGAGAAGGGTTTGGCTTTTGCAAACCACCTAAAAAGTGTGTTTACACCCAATCCACCCTCTTCACAGTCCTCATTACCAATATTAACTTCTCAACCTTGCTCAATAACGCTCAAAATTAAAAAAAAGGACATATTCAAAGCAATTTATAAAGATTTAAACCCAAAAAAATCACCTGGTCCAGATAAAATTACCGGTAAAATGATAAAAGAGCTACCTCCGGCTTCAGTAATTCATCTGATGCACATTTTCAATGCTATCCTTCGTATTAAACACTATCCCAAATGCTGGAAAACTTCAAAAATTATTATGATAGCAAAACCAGGAAAAGACCCTACAAAAGTTGCATCGTACAGACCTATCAGCCTCCTGCCTCTACTTTCTAAAGTATTCGAAAAGCT
Organism: Megamerina dolium; assembly: GCA_963854835.1. Lineage (NCBI taxonomy): Eukaryota > Metazoa > Arthropoda > Insecta > Diptera > Megamerinidae > Megamerina > Megamerina dolium. The sequence continues at coordinate 27,801,660 of OY978527.1, read as the reverse complement.
ACTTGTCATGAATATAACTCCATTTATTAATCTCAACCAACTGATTCCTCAACATCAGTTTGGATTTAGAAAACAGCACGGCACAATAGAACAAGTCCACCGCATTGTAACTCTGATAAGGAACACTTTTGAAGAAAAAAAGTATTGCTCAGCTGTCTTTCTTGATATCACTCAAGCTTTCGATAAAGTATGGCACGATGGCCTTATTTACAAACTCAAACTATTACTGCCTGCAAATGTCTCCTCATTGCTTAGTAGCTACCTAACGAAAAGACAATTTCTCGTACATCACAAGGATTACACAACAAATCCATTGGATATTCACGCTGGCGTTCCTCAAGGAAGCGTTTTGGGTCCCTTACTGTATCTCTTATACACTTCAGATATGCCCAACAATAACTATACATTCATATCGACCTTTGCTGATGATACGGCAATATTGTGCTCTCGCTCTAACCCCATAGAAGCTACTAAACTCCTGCAGACTCATGTCGATTCTCTCGAAATCTGGCTAGCAAAATGGCGTATAAAAGTCAATGAATCAAAGAGCGTACATGTAACCTTCACGCTAAGGCTAGATACATGTCCCCCACTTAAAATTAATGGCCAATCAGTTCCACAATGTTCCTCAACAAAGTACTTGGGTATTCACCTCGACAGAAGGCTGACATGGAAAAATCACATAGAGGCAAAGAAAACTCAGATCAAGCTTAAAATGAATCAGTTATGGTGGCTGTTACATAAAAGATCAAAGTTGAATCTTGAATACAAAGTGCTATTATATAAAGCAATCCTGAAACCAATCTGGACTTATGGTATTCAGTTTTGGGGCACCGCATCTCCCTCTAATATCGAAAAATTGTAGCGAATACAATCCAAGTGTCTGCGAATTATTGTAAACGCGCCTTGGTATATGAGGAACGTTAACATCCATCGAGATTTAAATGTATCCACAATTTCTGAGGAAGTTGCAATGTCCTGCAGAAGCTACATTCAAAAATTACACAATCATCCGAATCCCCTTGCTAGGCAATTGTTGCTGAGCAAGGGGCATCGTCGATTAAAAAGAAAAGACACACTGAATATGCTGTAAAATTGCTACATCTCGCGACTCACCAAATTGTGATGGAACGTAGGGGATATCACATAGTTTTATTTAGTTTTTAAGATTTGAATACTTATTGTTAGTTTCTTGTATTTAAGAAAGATTCAATAAAAAAAAAAAAAAAAAAAAAATGGAAAGTATTGAAGCGTGATTACGAGAGGACAGAGCTTTACTGATGAAGCAGTCTATGTGTAGTAGCGCGTCAGCGCAACCCTGGTTAGATTTAAATGCGACTTGATTAGAGGATATAAGGTTACATCTTTCAGTGAACCAAAGCAACCGATTGGCTAAAATTTTTTCCGCAACTTTAGAAAGGCAGGGAAGTAATGATATTGGACGGTACCCTCTTATATTGGCTATGTCTTTACCAGAGCAAGTTTCCAGTTTTGGGGGATTATTCCGGAATGGAATGGTGTTGTATGGGTTTATGAGTCGATATTTACTGTAGGACGATAAGGCTTTAATCATTTTGTTTGAGATTCTGTCGAAACCTGGGGTTTTTCCTTTGACTTTATTTAGTGTGGCTGCCTTCATTTCTTTTATAAACTTTGCGTTGAATTTTTTGTACTCAACAAGGTTTGCTATGATGGAGTATGATGGAAGAGGCCATCTTCTCTTTTCTAAGGGTTTGGAGCTATTTACTTCACCAAGGAACATTGCGTCGCCTTATTGTTGTTGATTGGTGTATAGTGGAATTAGCGGCAGTACAAATGGCTTTTGCTATGTTAGTTCCTTGTCTGATAATATTGCTTCTCTTAATACAGTAATCACGGCATCGGTGACGTATGCAGTTTGCGTAGTCGAGCAGGAATTTTTTTTTAAGTTTGGAAGGGAGGGTGGTATTACAAAAAGAAAATGATAGGATTATCGGAAAATGATCGCTGTTGTGCAGGTCGCCCATAATGTTCCAGGAAATTAGAGGGAACAGATTTCCCACGGCAGTTTTCGGCGATTGAACCCCAACCGTTGAATTCCCCGAGGACAATAATTGGAGTATTGATGGATTGGAAGATACTGTATAAGTCGTTACTTGAAAATTGTTCTTCGGGAGTGATATATAAGGACACAATTGTGAATTTTATGTTCAGGTTTATTTCAATGGCGATGACTTGAAGGTTGGAGCTGATGTATATTTCTTTATGTGGAATATTGGATTTTTGAAGTACACCAACTCCTTGTTTAGCTGAGTTGTTATGCGTAGAGTTGTGAAAGTAGGCAAGGTAACCTTTAGGGGAATTGGTGAGAAAGATGCATGGCAGTATGTTTCTTGAAGCGAAATAAAGTTGGAGCTTTGCTCTTTTATAATGATTTGAAGCTCGCAGATGTTGTTGATGAAACCTTTAATGTTCCACTTTAATGTTCCATCTTAAAAAGCATATGAAGCGCATATAGAAATTCTCGCATTCCGTAAATGCCAGTTGTTTACGAAGTTAGAGAAAATGAGTGAATTCATTGAAAAAGCAAAAGTAGTAAGGATAATAAAGGGTTATCCATTTCGCGGTTTCAAAAGTATAGGGCTAGAATTCGACATCTGTCAAACTGAGTTGTTAAAACAATTTCTTTCTTTTTCAGTTTAAAGTCTGACATTTGCGAAAATGGATCGCTTAACTATCGCACAACGCATTAAAATTGTAAAAACCTACTACAAAAATTGTGATTCTGCCACAGCCACATATCGTGCTTTAAGAGGAGATTATGGTTTACATAATCGTCCTACTACGCAAGCAATTGGCAAAATTGTGAAGAAATATGAAGAGACTGGATCGGTTACAGATATTGTAAGGTCTGTGCATCATCGTTTCGCTCGTACCACCGAAAATATCGCTGCTGTAAGTGAAAGTGTTGCCGAAGACCCGAAGGTGTCGATTCCTCGTCGTTCTCAGGAATTAGGACTGTCTTACGGCACATTATGGCGTATTTTGCATTCGGATCTACACCTACATTCATATAAAATCCAGCTCACACAACAACTGAAGCCAGCTGACCGTTCACAATGTCGTAGATACGTCGAATGGGTGCTTGAACAACAGGCGGTGGACGGCGATTTTTCGAACAAAATTTTCTTCAGCGACGAAGCACATTTCTCACTCGGTGGGTATGTTAACAAACAAAATTGTCGTATTTGGGGTTCTGAGAATCCTCAAGTAATTGAAGAGAGGCCACTACATCTACAAAAAGTCACTGCTTGGTGCGCTCTTTGGTCCGGACGTGTGATTGGACCTTAATTCTTCGAAAACGACGATGGAACGACTGTCACCGTCAATTCGGAGCGTTATGGTCATATGATAACCGACTTTTTTTTGCCTGCTATTGAAGAATACGACATAGAGAATATGTGGTTTCAGCAAGACGGTGCCACATGCCACACAACTCGAGCGAATATGGCTTTATTGCAAGAGAAATTTTCTGGCCGCGTAATTTCTCGTCGTGGCGATATCAAGTGGCCACCAAGATCATGCGATTTGACACCGCTTGACTTTTTTTTGTGGGGCTACGCGAAAGACCGTGTTTATGCAGATAAACCTTTAACTCTTGAGCACCTAAAAACCAACATTCGTCACGTTATGGCTGAGATACCGCCCAATATGTGTCAAAAAGTGGTCGAAAATTACCTCAAAAGGATCGATGCTTGCAACAATTCGCGTGGTGGTCATTTAAATGATGTAATATTTCACACATAATGTCAACGTTCAAACTTTATAATAAAAAAGAAATATGATAAAAAATATTTTATATGTGTTTTATTTACATTTACTTTTGAAACCGCAAAATGGATAACCCTTTAGAATGTAACGGATTAAGACATGTGCTCAATGTTGCATTCATTGTCGATGGGTAGAAAGTAGTTGTCGGCGTCAATTAAAGATTGAGTAATGATTGAAATTTGATGATTTTAATTACTCTATGTAAAGTGTGACAGATATAAAAAAACGTTGGAAGAAAGAAAAAATGCACAATATTCCATCCGTAACGACGTTTAACACGTACTTTAAAATAGTAGTTCATAATAATGTTGCATGATAGCGTGGGTGCTAGTACCAGGCCCACCTCGCGGGACTCTACACTGTCTCAAGCCATCATTGATGACTCACTGTCTTCAAAGTAGTACAAGGTGCTCGTGCTCCAAATACAATTATGCTTTGCTTTATTAAACAAAAATTATAATTAGTAAATTACTTAAACACTTCGCACTGTAAGCATCGTAGCAATCAAATAAAACCCATACATTAGTAAAAGTGTTGTATTCTTTTTTTTTTACTCATATAATTGATTAAAATATATATTTATGCTTAATCAAATATATGCAAGTATGTATGTATATTTTATAAAAACAATATTGGACAATACAATTTATATTCAACACTTAGTAAATAATACGTGCATAAGTATGATTGCAGTACATTGTTAATGACCACTAATTAAGTACACTTGTATATATATAAGTAATATGGTATAGCTTATACAGTATAGTATATTATCATAATAATCGTTATATGTATTTATTTAATTTATAAGAACATTATTGGATATTATAAAATTCATATTCGATAATTATATAGTGCCGTGATTGAACATGTCTAATAATTTATGCAGTAAAAAACATATTACATAATTTCACTTAGTACATATTGGACTTATTTCAATTAGTCAATTTTGATTACAAGGAATGTGTGATTTTCGGATGGAATGTGTTTGTGATTTAAATTAAGAAACCCTAAATGCAAAATTCGTTGTTTGATACAAAGAAAAACAAAAAAATTATAAATTTGAAAATAATTTTAAATACTATCTGTGAATGTTCTAAGTTTTAGTTTCGATCGAAAACGATGTAACAAATTACTGGACTTTTCTATATTAAATTACTATTCTTTTCAAACAGTTGAACAGTTTACCAACACAAGTAGACAACAGTTTTTGTAAATTGTTTATCTTATTGTCATATTAATATCGACTGAAAGTGAAATTCAGAATATACTAAATTTCTTCTCTAAGTGATTTTAGTACGTAGCCAGTGATTTTATTTCAACTATGTTCATAATTAAGAGCACAGTTATTAAATGGCGTGAAGTATATAATTTTTCAAAAATTTGATTACGTGTAAATTAAACAGTTTGACATTTATTGTAGCTTAAATTTCAAATGATTTTCATTGAAAATAAAATTAGAAAATTCGCTTCTTTGATAAAGGCGAAAATATTTAAATGGTGTTTAGAGTCCTAATACTGTCACAGTAAGTTATACGCAATTTTAATTTCATCGATAAAGTTCCGGTATTTTTGATGTTATATATTGATAATGTCGATCAAATAAATCAAATTTGTCGAAGTAGTTCATCATGTTAGCACTCGTAGCAGAAGCCCAAGAGCCTAAGATCGACCATAAAATAATTTTGAAACAACTTCATAAAGCTTGATCAAAATGGTGCTCCATATTTGGGTGCTACATGAATTAATGAAAAAAAAAAAAACATGTTTCGTGTTCCATCATGACAAAGCCAGACTCCATATATCTATGGGGACTAGCCACAAACTCCGAGAGTTTGATTGGGATGTTTTAATGCATCGACCTTATAGTCCGGATGATTGACTCGAATTGGACAATCCTAACCATGTTAAATAAAGTTTTGAAACCTAATGCTATACTCATGGCTGAAGTTTTATTTTTCCCTTTTGATAACACCACGAAAATCTGAATTTTGAATCCATAAAAATACTACAATTTTGTAAAACCATTTTACGCATTTTATCAAGCAGAATCAAAATCAATAATTAAAACTGGTAATTTGACTTCTTGCCTCTCAGTGTAGATTTCGTTTCAAATTTCGATTATGGTTTAACATTTGCACTCTAATTTCATAATCTTAAAATATGGTACATTGTAGGATGTATGTGCTGGCATTTCTCTTTTCAGGTCAAATCTACTAAATTTATAATGTATGACTCATTGTCCTTAAAGTTACACTAAAGCAATAGTGCATTTTTCTAATAAAAAATATTACGGCAACATTACTATAATTTATAAAAATAATGTAGTAGATGTAAAACTATAATTCATAACAATAACACACATTCATGGTCTGAAATTGACTTCCGATCGATATTGTTTTATAATTTCGAACAATTCGATATTATCGACTCATATCGATGTAACTGATCAGTGGTATTTTAAGCAATTCGTCGATTTTTATTTGCTGAATAATTTACAACAGTCATTTTTCATAAAGTACTATTGAATTGAACCCATTCCATATGTCACAACAACAACAACGACCGAAATCAAAATTTTTGGTCAGCTATGAAGAAAATATCGCGGTTCCATAACACTTCTGACCGTAAGTCCTTCAAAAAAACAAAAAGTTACATTTTCAAACGGACAATGTGGGTACTTTAAATGGCTCAGACGATATACAATGTACAACAAATGTACTTGTAGTTCGCCAGATAATAGTCGGAGTCTATCATATTAACAATTGGGAAAAAAGCAGCCCATTGTGAAAGGGAAATATATTCAAATCAAATTAATTTCAAAATTCGAAATTAAATGAATATTTATATTTTCCACTTGGAAAGGTCGTCAAAATTTGAAGTAAAAATTCAAAATTTAGGACTTGTTGTTAATTGTTGACTAATCGATAATTGAGTGGATGTTTACTCGAAATGCCGTTGAAAAAAATATCGAAATTTCAGTAACGATTTTTGAACGAAAATCAACTCAATTGTTACAATTAACAGTACTTCAGATTTTCATCTATATTATCATCGATAATTGAACAGTCGAGGGAAATCATAAACAGACGCAAGAACTGTTAATACATTATTTGAATAGTTACAACAAAATAAATTGATTTTAATTTGTGGGGCAACTACTAACGCAAATAAATACATAATCTAAACTAAAATATGTAATATAGATGATAGAATACAAACAAGAAGCCATAGTATGTATAAGAATATAGTAAAACATATAGAATAAGCTATAAGATTAATTAAATGCTTTTAATCAATGCATTCGTGTTGTGTTACGCATTAGCGGTACCAGTAGAGAGGGTGGCCCAGCTTGCCGTAAGAACGGATGTGCCAGCAATTCAGCCGCTGTGGCACGTTGGGCTGGATCTCGCACTAACATACGATCTAAAAATGACTGCAAGCGCGGCGATACCTTATGAGCATTCTTGAGATTTGGCGGTTGCATATCGCGTATACGACGCATTGCCTGCAATGGTGGCTCATTGAAGAAAGGCGGCTCACCGTCGACCATTTCGATAACCATTATACCCAGAGACCATATATCCACCTCTGGACCGTATGGTAGGCGTGATATAACTTCTGGTGACATCCAATATGGTGTACCAACAAGCGACTTGCGTTTCGGCAATTCCTGTGAGACTTGAGCACAAAAGCCAAAATCTGACAATTTGACACGACCATCAGCAGCCAATAGAATAGAATCCGATTTGATATCGCGGTGTATAACGCCCTAAAATATGGAACATAAGCATATATGTAGTAAATCACTAAGTGTAAGTGTTCAATTTCTAATGTGACAACTTTCTCTCTTCGAACATGATAGAATAGAAAATGCCCTACCCATTTGCAGCTGACACACAATCTACATACTACTACTTGAGTATATGCGATAATTCAACTTTCAATTGCTACACACACAGACACACACATGCGGATGTAATAATCCATAAAAGCAAATCAATTTAAAATTCAGCGCGCACACACTTGATGTGACGTACTCACCTGAGAATGTAAATAAGCCAACGCCTTTAAACATTGCTTGCACACAGTAGCTATCTGTTCCTCATCCATGCGTGAATGTGTAACAATGTCGGTGAGGGCACCACCTTCTAGATATTCCATAACTACCCAGAGCTCATCGTTGACCAGAAAACTTGAATATGTCTCCACAATATTGGGATGATGATAATCGCGCATTATAACAACCTCATTGAAGAGCAGCTCACGACGTTGTTGCTTACGCAAATCCATTTTCTTAACAGCTACTTGACGACCTTTAAATCAAAATTTGCAATAAGCATACAACATATTTCTCAAAAAATATTTATATGAGTAGGTACCAGTTGACTTGTCAGTGGCAATGCATACAGTGCCCGTTGAGCCTTCGCCGATTTTCATAAAATTATCCAAATTCTCACGTGGATCACCTGCTGAAACGACCATTTGAAGAGCAGCTCGAAACTGCGAAAACCAAAAAAAAAAATTGACATTATTCAAAAGTAAATTGCGTGCATTCAGTCGTATATGTACCTGTTCATGTGTGAGACGTTGTTCCTGTTTAGATGGTGGTGCAATTCCGCTAGTAGCTGCATTAGCTGTAGTGGCGGCGTTTCCTAGACCGCTTGCAGCACCAGCACTGGAATTGGAGGTACGTGACGCAGACTTTGTGTACACGTGCGGATGATACGGGGGATGCACTTGACTTTGCTCCATGGATGAAGATGAAGACAAACTTGATGGCATAGGCTTTGGTGGTTGCTGCGGTGGAGATGATGTCATGTGCATTTGATTCGCAACAGCATTTTGCGATGATGGATATAGTGGGTAATTATTGTTGTTGTTGGTGTTATTGTTGCCGTTAGCAGCGGCGATATTATTTAAATGATGAGCATGGGAGTGATGTGATGGCATCGGAATGTGCGAATGTGTTGAGCGAGCAACGCTCGCAATAGAACCTACAGGTGAGGCTTGTTGTTGCTGGCCAGTCTTGTGGCCGGGCGTCTGTAATCGATATTGCAATGCACCACCACCACCCGATAAATCTGTGCGCACAGCTAATGGACCGCCACTACCGCCACCATTTTGTGAATGATTTGCCGTTGTACTGGGGTACATTACATGACCACCGCTAGTACCAGCAAAATGCGGCTGCTGTGTTTTATATCCCATTTGGGTTGCATTCCCCACTTGTTGCATTTGCTGATGTGGTATCGGAGTTGGTCCTATCGATGCAGTTTCCTCCGGGACGGCAGGTGGTACATTCGCGTTTCCGCGCAAATCACAACGACGCACACGTGGAGGACTCGAACTGCGCAAAGAATTTGAACGTGCCACATGTGATGTTTTTGGCAACACTATACCACCAACTAAGGGATTTTCCCCACCCACTATATAATGTGGGTGTTGTCCTGCAACTGCAACACCACTGCCACCACCGCTCAACATATGACTACCAGCAGCTATGCTACTATTTAATGATGCCGTATCTGCTTTATTATTGTTGTGATGAGGACGTACAATTGTTTTTAAATCAAGTATCTCAGTTGGTGTAATCTCTGATGGATCGACCAAAGGTAATGGTCGATTTGTCGATTTCAATATTTGATTGTTACCAACGATCGAAGCCCATTGCAATGGTAGGCCCACATAGCGTCCTTCACGCTTATCAAAACCCGTATGTACACGATGCTCAAAATTACTTGGCATTGAAATGAGAGGTTTCTTTTTCTTTTTAGAGAACATTGTAAAATTTTGGTTTATGTTGGATTGGTGAAAGATCAAGTCAATGATGGCTACGATAGTAAAAAACGCTTATTGCAATGCAATGCAATGTTTAGATATAGGTACAAATTGCATTAATATTTGTTCTCCGCTCTATTTTTTTTAATATATCTTGAACAATTATTTATGAAATAACTTATTTGTCCGTCACTTTTTCACTGTTTCAGCTGATTTTTTTTATTTCATAGACGTATTGCATATAATGTAACTTATACTGTTTTATTGTTATTGTGTTATATTGCTCTTTCGTGTTGTAAATTAAAATTATTCCAAAACTTTTTAATAGAAACAAATAGAAAAGAACAAACAAAAAAACAAAAACGTACATATAATGTGACCGACCACTAATTTAATTTTGCATTTTCTCAGTCTTGGCATTTCCATTCATTTTCTTGAACTATTTCATGCGTTTCGTTGCTTTCGCTTTTATCGACTTGTTTATTACTTACCCTTTTCGTTGTATTTATCGAATCGTATTGTTCAAACTTGCGCCAGACATACTCAAGGAATTTTAATAAAAGGTGGAGTAATTATAAAAGTCTCCTCTTCGCTGCCCCATTTAATCTCAGAGAATGGTTTCTTATAGTGTCAAACTAGTTTTCTTTTCTACTTCTTCTTTTCCCATATTATTATATATAATATAATATTAGGTAAATAAACTAACACACATGGGGAAAGAAGAAGAAGAAGAAGAAGAAATGAAAACAGCAAAACACACGAATTTGACACTAAGGAAACAGATTCTCACATTATATGTCGCAGCCAAATGAAATCTTTTAAAATTGCTCTACCTTCGTTATTAAAGCATGCAGCATACCTAAAAATTATGATATTTGACCAAGAATGATAGAACGGAAGATTACGCCCTGAATGAACAGCTATCTTTTTTGGTTTGAGTTTGACAGTCAGCTGTTCGTATGGTGGCGTCATAAACGAAAAGAAAATTAACCAAAAAGGGTAAATAATAATTTATAATTCTTGCATATGCATAGTACGCGGTTATTTAAAACAATTTTGACTGAAAAAATGTAATTTTTATAAATGAAATGTGCAGTGGCGAGTTGCAATAACGATAGTTCCGACAAGTCGTTATTAAGAACTATTTTTCCTTTCCGTGTGATGGGGCTTTGGCAAAAATGTGGCGGCGATCAAGTCCTTTTAACCACAAAAATAGTGTGATTTGGAAGGACCATTTCATAAATGATGTTTTAATAAACATCCAGCAATTTAAAATAGGTAAAATTTATTTATTTTAATAGCACAGCCTTCGCACTTCTGAAATGTTCCTAATTATCCAGGCTTTGCGTCGAAACTTAAATTGAAGCACGGGGTTGTGCAAACTGTCTGCCGAGTATCTGGTGGGACAACTATTCGGGAACACAGGATTCGGCAGAAGAAAATAAGCAAATCGTTGATAAGTTGTTGCATCAACAAAGTTCGGAAATTGCAGTTAATGATAACAAAAGATCGTTGGTTATTGTATGGAAATATTCAACTGTTTAAATAAACTTATTAACAGCGGTAGGATTTTGAAGTTGACAATGTTAGCATCAATACGGCAGGAGCCAGCACGGTGATCGAGGAAAATAGAGAAAATTATCCCTTCCACTCTTCAAATGTTCTTGGAGAAGCCTCAAATTCTGCTCTAAATCTGCATAACACTAACAACGTGTTCGAAGAGGTGGAAGTATTACGAAAGGATAAATATATATTGTATATGTTTATTATAAACGTTAAAGAAAGAAAATTTGCTCCTGCGCAGACTTCAGAAAAAACATTCCGCAAAGTGCACCGTCTAGAAGCTCTCCTTTAAACAGGCGGAAAGGAGATATGTATATAACATACAAGTTTTAAAGGAGTTTAGCAATAACTTCCCAAAAATATTGCCGGCTATATATGCCACAAATTACGTCTCGAAATTGTATCTGGATAAACCACCTTCACTCAAAAAAAATATGTTTAATGCAATTAATGGAAATGGGTTGCTCATTGCAAATAATTTTGTATAAAATCATATTGAGCAATCTTCCAGTATTGACTCCAATAATATTGGTAAAGAAATTCTTCTTCCGGACGAGGATGTTCTTCAAGATTAGAAAACTAAAAAAGAAATTGAAGAAGCAGTTCACAAGAAAAAAGAAAACTCACTAAAATAGTAATTTAGTTTTTATTAATTATTATTTAATCCTTAATTAATTCTTTTTTTAATTAGTGATATATTTATTTTATTCTTTTTTGATATTCTTATATGTATACATTTGTGCACAATAAAACACGAAACCTCTTCACTTTCATTTACATATTTTACACAGCTTTTCCACTTAGGCAACTTCTGGTCACTTTAGGTTACATACATATTTTCGCGGTATATTTATTTACTTGTTTCTTCTAATATTTTTCATAATAAAATAATAAATATTGCTTATTTTACAATTCTACATACATGTTAGCAGTTTTATTTGCCTACTATTCGTACTGTTTCGGTTTTGGCGTCACAGAGCACAATCTTTATTTCTATTATTCTCGATATTTAAAAAATATTTCGTCGGTGCATGCGAAGAAAGACTAACGAGTGTTTTGACGGCGAAGAAGGACGCGTAAAAAAATAAGACGAAGAAAGGCGCATAAACCTAATTTACGATGACGAAAGACACTTAACCATAATTATATAATTTGCGTTATGGATTGGTTGAAGGAGTGTGGTGATACCCACACCACCAACAATAATGTTTATGCGTCTTTCTTCGCCGTCAATTTTATTTACGCGTCTTTCTTCGCCTTAAACTATATTTACGTGTCAATTTTAGAGCGCGCGTCTTTCTTCGTATGCACCGACGATTTGTTCTATTATAGGTAATTATTATATTTTATGAAAACATTGGCCAGTAGTTATAATTAAAGTGAAGATCAGCTTAAAGTTATTTCGGCTTTTTGACAGTATTTTATATGGGAAATATGTTAAAGAAGTCGATTCTAACTCTAAGATTATTTTAACTTTGACTATATCTACGAGCTATGTAAATCAGTGGGTGCCGTAGCTCAGTGGTTAGTGTGTTGGCTTTCTGATCTGTAGGTCGTGGTTCAATTCCCGGCTAATGTATAACAAATTTAATATCGAAAAGATTTTTCTTTCGAACGGTACCCACCTCTCGGCAAGCAATTGGCAATTCTTTCGACAGTAACAACTTGCCATGAAAAAGCTTCTAAAAGAACTCTGTGACAAAGCTCAGAAAAAGTGGTGTCACAAGGGTTCTGCCGTTCGGAATCGGCTAAAATAAGTAGGTCCATTCTAATACTGTCCAAAATTTAACACGCACAACAGTAATTGTGGGCTTTAAGTGCCGCATATTTTTTTTTTTATCTACGGGCCATTGCGTATGACCTCATGATAGAATTATGAAGAGATATAGAATGCTTAATTTTCCCACTGAGTTCCAGCTACATATGGAAAGCATATCAATATTTGCAAGTGAAAACAGCTTTGACTGCGAATTTTTATAGTTAAGTTTTTATATTTGAATGAAAAATATAAATTTTCTATATGACAACAAATCTTAGATAGAACAATTCTTAATTTGTAGCAAGTAGTAAAAACACAAGTTAATTTTCTTTTTCAAAATAATATACATATGTGTGTTCCAGACTTCAATACTTCCCCTTATTATTTGAAAAACATTCATCAATTAAGCTCATTCGATTACAATGTATTTGAAGCTGAATACGAGGTAAGGATTTAGTAAATAAATCTGCCACTTGATTTTCAGTTGATATTTGTTGAATCGCAATCATACCTTCCGAAACTTTTTCTCTAATGAAAAAATGTTTGATTGCAATGTGTTTAGTTCTTCGATGGAATTCTGGATTTTGTGCCAATCTAACAGCGGCCGAATTATCTACTTGAAGCACTGGGATATGAGGTATCTTGATTATACCATTAAATAATCTCTTATACCATTAAATAATCTCTCTTGACACGTGCGACATCTTCTATAGTTGGATTTTCTAACGATCTTGATAAAAATCCTACACTATAGGCTAAATCTGGCCTTGTACCAAGCATTAAATACATTAAGGCACCCACAGCTTGTCTATATGGAAATTTATGGTCTTGAATTTCAACTTTCCCTGTTTTTGAAATTTCCGGAATTTTTAGCATCAGAGTTGAAACTGCTTTACAATCTCCAAAATTAAACCTCTCAAGTATCTTCTTAGCATACGTATTTTGGTTTAATTTTATGCACGCTGCTTCCTGCACCAATTCAAGACCCAGGAAATATTCTGCTTTTTTTGAAACAATATTGAATTCAGTCTTCAGTTCTTTAATAAAGACTTCTAAATCTGTTAGATCAGTAGATCCAACCAATCCATCATCTACATATAGTAGTAAGATGAGCTTCTTATTGTTCTGCTCTCTTATATACAAACAAGGATCTGCTTCCGAAACTTTGAAACCCAATTTCAAAAGAAAACAACCGAATCGTTTATTCCAGCATCTGGGCGCTTGTTTTAGTCCATAGAGACTCCTCTTTAGTTGGCAAACTTTATTTGTGCCATCGTCATACCCTTCTGGCTACTTCATATAAATAACTTCATCTAGCTCGCCATAGAGAAATGCTGTTGATACATCGAATTGAATTAGATGCATTTGTTCAACTGCTGCAATACTTAAAATTGATCGTATTGTCGCCATTTTCGCAACTGGACTAAATATTTGGTTGTAATCTATACCATGTCGTTGTCGAAATCCCTTAATTACAAGCCTAGCTTTATATTTATCTATAGATCCGTCGGGGTTAATTTTAACTTTATATACCCACTTACATGGTAATACTTTTGCACCTTTTGGTAGTTGAACTAGCTCCCACGTTTTATTCTCCATTAATGACGCTACCTCTTTCTTCATTGCATTTCTCCATTCGTGTTGTTGACGACTATTAATGGCTTCTCCAAAAGTCTCTGGCGAGTCTACTCCATTAACATACTCCTCTGCAACTAGCACAAAATCGTCAAATAATTTTGGTTTCTTTATTAAGACACGATTCCTAATTCTCATCTCTGACTCATCTTCTTCGTTATCACTCTCATCACTCCTAGCATCTCTTCGTCTTTTATTATGATTTTCAAATACATTATCGTATATTTGATCATGGACTTCGCTATCATTCTGTTTCTCTTCTTCGCGTTCTTCTGAATTTGATTTGTCTTGACTTGTTTCTTCTACTTTTTCAATATCTCGAAATGGTAACTTGACCTCCTCTTCGCATTGTTTCGGATTTTCACAGAACTTAACATCTCGTGATAAGATAACCTTACATCCCTCTTTTATATATACCCTATATCTTTCATCACCATCATATCCAACAAGACATCCTTTTTGAGCCTTCTTGTCCATTTTCTTTCTTTTCTGAATTGGTACATGAATATAGCAGGTAGCACCAATAATCCTTAAATGCTTAATACGTGGCTTTTTGTTCATCCATAATTCGTATGGGCTAATACCCTTTTCTGAAGATTTCGCTGTTCTATTTAATATGTACACAGCTGTACTGACGAGTTCCGCCCAAATCGCTTCTGGAAATCTTACTTCAGGATTTGAGTACTTAAATGTCCTTGCCATTTCTACTATAGTACGATTTTCACGTTCGCTTCTACCATTCTGTTCCGGTGTATAGGGTGCTGTCAATCTTTGAGTTATACCTCTATTATGAAGTATCTCTCTCACGGCTGCATTGTCGAATTCTCCACCATTGTCACTCAAAAACTCCTTAATTGTATGACCTTGAACTTTTGCATGCTCCAGCATATGCAATAATACATCCTTTACTTCGGATTTCTTTTGAATGACATATCCGTAACGAAACTTCGTGTAACTGTCTTTAAAGACCACAAGATAACGTTTTTTCTTAAAAGACTCTGCAAATGGTCCGCATACATCTACTGACACTAGTTCTCCTGGCTTAGTGGCTTTCTGCCTGGTACCAAATGATAACCTATAAGCCTTTCCATAAATACAGGATTCACAAAGCTGATTATCACAATTTACTTTTATGCCGAATTCTCTTTCCAGTTTTTCCTTTACATATCTTTTATCCTGATGCCCCCACCTTTCATGATAAAGCTGCAACACAGAGCTATCGGAAACTGCGACATTCACTCTTATGCACTGTTCGGGCACGATTGGTTTAATGTCTGCTTTAAATAACGATCCACCTGCCTTACGATATCCACACAGTACAAGCTTATTATCAACCATGAGATTGCACTTGGTATTCGTGGACCTAAACTCGCTATTTGAATTTCTGTCTTGAGCTGCTAGCACGGAAAAGAGATGTGGTACATACCACACATCCTTTAGTGTTAAACTCAACTGCCTCCCAGCAACTTTTGATAAAATTTGTATTGAGCCTTTTCCATAAGCCTCTATTATTTCACTACCTGCAGCCTTAATGCTGCACGGAGCATCAAATCCTTTGTAGTCCGTAAAAAAATTTGCATTATTTGTTATATGCTTTGTTGCACCGTTGTCGATCCACCAATCACCAGAGTTCACTTCAGCAGAACATACTTCATTACAGATTGTAATTAAGGAACAATTTACATCACTGACTGTCTTTGAATTCGGATTGTATGCTTTGTTTCTGGTAGGTCGGCCATCTGCTATCCATTTTCTACAGTCTCGAACCCAATGTCCCTTTTTCTTACAATAATTGCAGTTGCCATCTCTTTTAGATGCATATTTCTCTTTCTTCTCTATGGCTTTTGTTGCTAAAGCATCTTGATCCAGCTTGGACTCATCTGTTCTGCCGAAGTTCCTTTCAAACATACAAAGTTGCGTCGTAACTTCATCAAATGTCCTGTCCTCTTCTTTGGCTAACATCATCCAACTTGACTTAAACATTTCAAAGTTAATTGGTAGAATGTGCAATACCTTACATACTATCAACAACTCAGGTAACTTCTTTAATCCTTTTAGAACAAGTCCATTATTCAACTCGTTCCATAAGCTCTTCAGCATGGCAATATGTGATGAAACATCTTGACTAGAATTCCAACCAAATGCGAAAAATTCAGTACATGATTTGAAGAGTTGATCCTTCGATGTGGCCTCGAACTGCAACTTCAACGCCTCCCATGTGTCATGTGCCGTATCTTTATCCATCACTTTTTGGTAGACCTCATCAACAACAGCACTGGTAATCATAGATTTGGCATAACTATTTGCCTTACGATACGTATCTGACTTCTCTTTATGTTGTTTAACTTGAAGATCCGTAGCACCATCTTCCAAAGGTGATGGTTTCGTTATTTTCCATCAATCACGTCTAAAGCGCCTTCATGATAATCCAATAGATCTCGAATTTTCCTCTTCCACATTGGCCAGTCTGATTGACCTGATAGTGGCTTTATATGTTTCGCTAGATCCATTTCTTAAAATTTGCTGGGCCCATAACCTTTTATAGTTAAGTTTTTATATTTGAATGAAAAATATAAATTTTCTATATGACAACAAATCTTAGATAGAACAATTCTTAATTTGTAGCAAGTAGTAAAAACACAAGTTAATTTTCTTTTTCAAAATAATATACATATGTGTGTTCCAGACTTAATACGAATTAGCGCGTTCTGCGTTTGAAATAAGAGACAATTTAAAAATGCCTACGAAATATTCCAGGGAAATACTTCTCGTCTAGCTTGCTTAAATATTAATTTTTTTGTTTCTTCTTCTTCTTCAGCAAGATGTAAGCATTCGTCAGCTGTACGTAAAACCTGCAAGTTTATACTCATTTTGCGGTCTCGTACTATTGGCGATGTTTCTCTCTTTGAGAACAAACTGTTTCTTAATTTCCGGAAATTTGCTGATGGATAATTATTACTATTATTATCATTTTTTTTTTTTAATTAAGGAAACAGCAAACACATTAGTTTGACACATAAGAGCCTGTTTCTGACATTATATAGCGCAGCCAAGAGGGATCATTTACCTATTTTTACCTCTATAAATATAACTTGGGACCACAGGACACAGAAACTAAGGTTTCTGATTTCTTTCTGAAATTGTTTGTTTGATTTTAACAGATTGTGACGTAATAGTAGTACAGCTGCGAGAGAAAATTACAAAATGGCGAACAAATAGTAAATAAAAATGTACAAAATGCGGAATAATGAATGAATAATGCAACTCTTGGAACTACTATTACTTCACAATCGGTCAAAATCAAACAAAAGATTTCAGAGAGAAATCAGAAACCTTAGTTTCTGAATTCTGTGGACCCAAGTTATATTTATAGAGGTAGAAATGGGTAAATGATTCCTTTTGGCTGCGCTATATAATGTCAGAAACTGGCTTGTTATGTGTCAAACTAACGTGTTTGTTATTTCCTTTTCTACTTCTTCGTTTTCTTTTCCTCATGTGTTGATTGTTTGATTTACTTTTTCTCCTTCACTCGTGAGAACTCTACCTTATATTAAGACACCATGTGTGGTGAGTGAATTATACTGAATTGTTGCGTTTAGATTAAAATTTATGCAAGAGGGATAGTCAGTTTCCCTTTTTTTAGTGTTCTTTAATATTAACAGTGAAGTTTAAGGAGGTTAATTTTTTGTATTGAAAATATTGCCATAATGTCAAAGGCACATCCACCAGAATTAAAAAAGTGAGTAATGATGTTAATGAAAATAATTATAAATATATATAATTGTATATATTCAAAACAGATATATGGACAAGAGAATGCTTTTGAAGCTCAACGGCGGACGTTCAGTTGCCGGCATTTTACGAGGTTTCGATCCGTTCATGAATGTTGTACTCGATGAGACAGTTGAAGAATGCAAAGATAGCACAAGAAATAATATCGGCATGGTGGTATGTTAGATATTCCAAATTGTGTATGAAAATTATCTCCACTTAGAGTACCCTCAATCTATTGCAGGTCATTCGGGGAAACAGTATAATTATGGTAGAGGCACTCGATCGCGTATAGCGGCTGAATTTTTCAAAAGTTAGAAGTACTATATATCTACTAAATCTTTAAGAATCATAAATTATGACTTAAAATTATATATACTGGAGATAATAAATATTTGTATTGTATACTATAAATACGTGTATAAGAATTTCACTCTGTCTAGACAGAATATGGAAGATATATAATATAATGGACGGTCACGCCTGTGGCTTAAAGCCAGTAACTACAACCTTACAAATTTAAAGCATATGTGTTTTAGTTGAGATAACCGTATAGTGGACAATCACGTCTGTGGAATAGTTTATAACCACACAAATGTAAAGTAGGTGTGCCATACTTAGAAGAAGCGGTTCTACACCAATGTTTCACTGAATTTTTAATCACTACAATATTTGCTACTACGAGTCTGCTGTTTATTATCCAGTAAAATATAATACCATACAAACTATATTTGTGCCAAATGAAGCAGTGACAGAAAGAATTTGGAAAAGTTCTCAGATTACTAAACGTATGATTTGCAGAATACTCATTTTCAATACCGTCGACAACAGAGTAATCGAAAGTACCGCTATACATAACGATAACCTAACGCCACTGTACAAAGAACTGGGGGGTAATTTTCAATTAAACTTTCTACAAAAACCTTTATCCGAAAAAAATTTTGGTATTTTTTTAATAATTTTTATTTTTGATAATCAAAACTAATCTTTACAAAATAGTGCATGTTCAATTGTAAACATACGTCTGTAATCATTTTATTGTTTCTTGTTTACTTAGAAATAATAATGGGGCCAACTTGTTTAGCAGAATCTCTCTGCTTGGAAACAATTTGATTAGCAATGCGATCCAAATCCCGCTGACCAATTGGTGTCAATTTGCGGCCACCGTCGGGATGTTTTTCAATTAGGCGGGCATGCTCTAATGATTGCAATGCTTTACGTGCGGCACCATCAGCGGCACGGCAGAAATGTGAAGGATGAACACCATTACGTTTTCGACCACCATAAATTTTTGTAATTGAACCGACACCAGCGGGGCTACGGTGGTACAAGTGGCGCAAAATAGATGCGCAGCGAATGTAAAACCAATCTGGATCATATGGTGCTAATTCCTTGTATTTAGCTGTTTTGATTATGTCCATTTGTTCGGGCACCTTCAATTTGCCTGTCCTGAAAGTAATGAAAGTGGGGTCAAGTTAGTTGATTGACCTTCATAATTGGCAATACGTACTTTTTTAAAAAGACAGCGACAGCCTTAACAACTGCGTGTTGATCGATATCCTTTACAGTAACGCCTGGCATCTGTAAATACACAAACACAAAAGCATAGAAATTAACATTAGTCAGTCACGTTGTATACACAATCGCTAGATTGATTGCATGGAGCAAAAGCATGGGATAAAACACATAAAATATTAATTAATTATTATATTTTCAGAATTATTTATATTCATTTTACACTTTGATACAGATAGGAAAACATTACTTTTGATCAATTTTAAAGAATTTCGAAAATTTATTATAAAAATTGACATCGACATTACCTTGCGTGTCAAAGTTAACCGGAAGAAAGGACATGTTATCTTAAGTTGGTTGTATTTGCGGTTTATATGACAGTTCTTTTGAAATAGAAAACGTTTGGAAAGGTTTTTCAGAAATTCACAGCATGCTCAATATCATTGGGAAAAATAAACAGTGCCTGCTCAATGCGAGTTGAAAAATTCGTTTCTCAGTCTTCGAAAGTAGCAATTCCAGTACGAAACTGTCGTATAGATAAAAAAAATAAGCCGAACCAAAAAAAAAGAGAATATATTAAATATACGCGGGATAAATGATATGCAGTCCTCCGCACCTTTTGTATATTGAGTTCGGTCTGGAATTACAATATATTTATTTCAATATAGGGCAAGTGTAATCTAAAAACATTGCTCCACATCTATATTTCCGCTTTCTTATTTCATTTGTTTTTAACAGCAAAAATATATATACAAATATTAAATTAACTTACAATTCAAAATTAAAAGAAAATTGTTGAGACTCGCTTAATGCGTCTATCTGCATACTAGTGGGATTCATGCAATCGTATATGCATATAAACCGTACCATTTGATATAGTTTACACGCATTGTTGTATGAACACACCAAACAAGTCATCGTGCAAAGGCCGTAAATAAATCAGCATGTTATTATTCACAACAACAAAGTAAAAATGCCGAAAATTAGCAGAATTGGAAAAAATAATAATTAATGATTGGGCTGTTTGAGAAAAATGAAAATAATTATCCTTAATATAAATTACGTAAATTTACCTATAACTTAACGTATTACAGAATAAAGGCGTGTTCAACACAGTTGCATTTCAAACCGTATAACTTTATCTGGTCATTTACACGATTAACTCAATGCGTAAACTTTTACGAAGCGCGTAAGATCTTTTTCATATAAATATATGATAGTTGAATTATGAGCGTATAATTTTATACGTTTTACGCGGCTTTTATACGATTGTATGAATTAAACTAATGTGTTTGAAATCAACAATGGTATAATAATATATAGGACGTTTATACGGAGGCGTAAATTAACATTTAGCCTATATACTACTCTAAATGTACATTTATCCATACAAAATTCTCTACCTAAATGCAACTTCATTTCTGCATATAGAATCTAAATGCTAAAAGCAACTCTGGAGTTATCGAAAATAATTACAATTGGAACAAGGTTTACTGAAGAACTAGTGGCAGCATTGCTTCTTTCTTCGCATTATACCCAATGTATATTAAACAGGTAGTAGTAGGAAAGCAAAAACAACAATCGCATGTATTTTGTTGCTGCTTGTGGTGGCTAGAAATTCTAAATCAGACCGACAGTAAACAAACTTTGACAATTGAAATTAATAAATTAATAGCACGTTTTAACAATAGCAAGAAATTCGAAACATCACCACATAAAAATACATTTCGATTGGCACTAATCTAGAAGCAATAATAACTGGTATTAATAATAAAACAGTTGGTGCTGGTGATGGGATCGGTATCGAAAGTGATGATGGCGGCGGTGGAGGTGGAGGCAGCGGTGTTGGTGGTGTCAGCACCAAAGGTTTGAGCGGTGTTGCCGGTATCATGTGAAAGCAGTGCTACCTGTAACCGTTAACAAACTTCAGTATATTAGAGAATGTATTTTACAATTAATATTTTTGGTTAATATTTCATCAAATGACGGTATTAATAAAAATATATTAGTTCAATTGTGGTTTAAATAACAAAGGTTTTTGCTGACAGTATCACCAATTGATCCTTATTTTCGGTTCCTGTGGAGCCTGGAAAAAAGGAACTCCTCCTTTTACCACTCTTTTGTTGTATAAACTACCTTTAACCAATTTGTAAATTTAGTTTTCACCAAAATAAAACAAAACATTTTGCTTCCAAATCAAATAAATCAGCTTGTTTTGATAAAATATAAACAAACTATGACAATTTAGTTTGTTTTGATAAATTTTAACAAAGTTTGTCAATTGAGACAAAAATTAAAATAAAAAAAATAAAAGCAGCTGCTCTCTTGCTACTACCTGTATAATATGCCTTGCTCTGTAGCCAATTTTTAAAATGTATTAAACATACCACCCTGTGCCAAACAGCTGACTATCATAAACATTTTTATTGAATTTGAACTTGGTTTATCATGATTTATGATAAATATATCTGATGATATCTAAACCATATCAAGAATATAACTAAGCTGGAAAGATTCATATCGCTCCTTATATAGATTTTTTATTTTGCTACCAGCAAACGTTGAGAGAGCAAAAATAATAAATAGCGTCGGAAGAAAATAAGAATGGCCATGTTGGCAACTAGATGTAATAGAGAGAAATTATAGTCTGTGTAGTAATTTCGATTTCCCTGCGACAAATACAACATAATCTTTTCTCCATTGGTGACATAACATATAAATATAAAAGCCAAGACCGTACAAAATTCTTTACTAAACTTATTATTTTATTGGGTAATTTCGTACTTTTTCCAACAATCTACAAAAATATTTACTTTAGAAATAATATTTTGTTCCTTTCGCGGTTTTCGCCATCTATTGGCATCCAATTGCAGCATCCCACCAATTATTTCCTGCGGAAGAAAATAAAAATTACAGATTAGTTTCGGAAAGGGCAGTAATATATGTGTGTACATTACCTGCGCAAAATTGGCTGGAAAACGTCCTTCATCTTCAATAACATGGGCAAAGCCATTGTCAAGACCAAAATTTACCCAAAAATAAGGTAAACCTTTCGGTATTGAACTGCGCAAGCTGCGACTGCGTAACGACACCAATTGTTTGTTGACACTCCATTCATGTTCTGACTCTTCGATAGCTTTCTTAAAGTAGAACGGTACCATTTCACCATGCTCCTTTGACGACACTGGTATACAATGTATTTCCAAATGTGGGCGACGCTGCAACTTATTGGCGATCTCATAGAATATCACATCTTTATTTTGAGCAGCAAACATGCGAACCAATGCCTTCCGGAAATTTGTAATTTCCTCCCAAGTGTCTTCATCGAGTTGTGTGCAGCAGCTAACATGTTGAGTTGGTACGATCATACAGTGCCCCGTCTGTAACCCGATGTACCAAGGCAAAGTTAAATATGCTTTTTCACCCATTGCGACAATTTTTTTCTTATCCATTCGATTTGAATCGAAGCATTTATCGCATTGTTCTAACAGTGCCGCCATACGTTGATGCTCATGAACAGCTCGCTGGTATTCCTTTTTGTCACTATCTTCTTTCATGTCGTTCTTACGTATCTTGTCTACGAATATATCCTCCAAGTCATCGTTGGGATTTTTATGTTTGCTTGCTATATTGGCGAATTGTAAATTCGAGTCAGCTGCGTTAGTATACTTCTCGCGCTCAAACTATAAGAGAAGAAATGGTAAAAGAATAAATAAATGATACGATGGAATTTTTATAATACCCATAAAAAAGTAAATTAAGGGCACTCCCACTTACCATTTGTTTAATGTCATATTTGTCGTCGTCTGGGAAGTATCGTACTCGTTCTCCACTCACATGTGTCTCAATAGGCTGCTTTTTACGACTACCACTACGGCCGCCATACAAGTCACGCGAATCAAATGATGATTTTGCCTGTGCCAGAGGACGACAGTTACCGCGCTCATCCGTACGCGTGAGCAAAATATGTTCTTCTTTTTGTGACTTATGTTTTTTGCCCTCAACCTTGTTAGCTTTGTTGAGTTTTTCCCTTGTGCTTGTTCGATTACTACGTGCTCGCTCTAGTTTCTCTTTCAATTGTGTGGCGAGATTCATATCACCCATCAACTCAGCTTTTAGTGCCTTAGCAGCCAGATCATTCATTTGTTGATCAGTTAAAATGTGACCAATTTCAGCTTTAGAATTAGTTGCGTTTCTATTATCTCTAGCAGAACGAAGTGACTCATTTTCCGACGATGATGAATCTGAAGAACAACTGGATGCAACCTCTCGCTTCTCGTTGTCATTGGTCTTGATTGGATGAACATCTTTATGTGCATCATTTTTGCGCCAACTCCTTGAGATTGTATCTGAGTATGGGTTACTTATACTGGCGTTTGGATATTGTCGCCTTCGGCTAATGTTGTTATCATCATCATCTGTTGGTTTTTGAAATGATGGCAAACCAGTGCCAGTCGTTTTCCAATAGGGATTGAGTTCTCGTGTACTCATTTTTGGATCGTAAGCATCGATTTGTTGTTGTTGCTTTTCATTGAGTTTCTTTTCGTCACGTTCACGAGTATATGTTTTCAACATTAAACCATCAGTCATCCAACTGTCCCGTTGAAGCGGAGCCGTCGGCATTTCTTGTGTTTTCTCAACCCACTTACTACTAGACAATGATGATGAGTCCGAATCCGAATCACTAGTAGAAGAACATTCTTTTCGTGAGCGTTTCTTTTTGTGGTTTTTCTGCTTTCTTTCATTTTCTAACTCATCGTCGCTGTCGCTACTACTATCACCACTGCTTTCACTGGATGTTGACGATTTTCGTTTACGTTTCTTGCTTGATGATCTATTGCTTAGTTTTTTCGTTTTCTTTGCCTTCTTTTTCTTCTTCTTTTTATCTTTTGACTTTTTGGATTTCTTCGCCACCTTACTAAGCTTTTCAAGTTTATTAGCAACTGATGGATGTATCCATTGCGCCTCACCACTTAGTACTTTCTGTGCTTCTCGTTCCGCACGTGCTGCAGCCAATTTTTCTGCCTTTTTAAGAAATAAATTATATATAATCAATCGCTATTTTATATAAATTGTGTAACTTTGTACTTACCTTTTCTAGCATTTGCGCTCGTACTTCTCTCAGTTCCTGGCGCGCTTTTTCTTTATTACGGGCGCTTTCAAATTGAATGAAATTCATTTTGCTTGTACTTTATCGAGCTTGTTTATACATGAAGAATTTATTTGTAATTAACTTGAAAATCCACTACTTTTACACTTATGAGGATTATTCAATGTGATTTGTATACAGTTTTACAGTGTCAGCTGTTTGCAATACAGTGTTGTTAACACTTCACAATATTATATAAAACAATCTTATGGCTAAAGTCGGTAGAATACACACACACGCGAATACTGCTACGATTTCTATTGTGAGGTTATTTCAAATATGCTGTTCAGCGCGATTGTTGTATATAAAAGTGTACTATTGAGCGATGACGATTTAACTAGTGTCTCGTTTGGAATGTACACTGATAATCGTCTAGAAATATTGCCGTTGCCTCTATCTATCTCGCTCTTCCATCCCTTGTCCTACCAAGAATGATAGAACAAAAAATTACGCACTGAATGAATAGCTATCTCCTTTTGGTTTGAGTTTGACAGTTAGCTGCTCGTATGGTGACGTCAAAAATGAAAAGAATATTAACCAATTTTGACTGAAAAAATTGATTTTTATAAATTAAGTGTGCAGTGGCGAGTTGCAATAACGATAGTTCCGACAAATCGTTATTAAAGAACCATTTTTCCTTTCCGTGTGATGGCTTTGGCAAAAAAATGGATTGGTTTCTGCCGGCGATCAAGTCCTTTCAACTACAAAATAGTGTGATTTGCAAGGACCATTTCATAAATGATGATTTTATAAATCTCAAACAATATGAAATGTTCTTCCGAGCGAGGATATTCTTAAGCTTAGAAAACAAAGAAATTGAAGAAGCCGCTTACAAGAAAAGAAAGAAATTTACTAAAATAATAACTTAGTTTTTATTCATTCTTTTTTAATGCTTAATAAATTCTTCTTTGATTTAATCATTTAATTAATTTTTAATATTCATATATGTATACATAAGTGCAAAATAAAAAGCACAATGAAAACACGAAACCACTTCACTCTTATTTACAAATTTTGGTCCACAGCTTTTCCACTTAGGCAACTTCTGGTCACTTCAAGTTACATATAAATTTTAGCGGTATATTTATTTACTAATATTTTTCATAATAAACTAATAAATATTGCTTATTTTACAATTTTATATACATGTTCGCAGTTTTATTTACCGTATGTATGGGATTTTAACACTTCCTATTTGCCTACTATTCGTACTGTTTCGGTTATGACGTCACAAAGCGCAATCTTTATTTCTCTCATTCTTGCCAGATACGAATAAATGTAATATGAGCATTCTTACTTTTCAACAGCTACAAAAAATTGTAATTGGAAATTGGATTAACCAGAAATTATCAGGCTTATCATGCGTCCTCATCTAAACACTTAAATGCCTCGCAAACAAGGTATTGTAGCGACATTGGAGGATAACCCGAAAACATCAATTACAGATTATGGTGTTGATGTTCACCACTTACTCGTATAAAAGCCGCGTAAACCGCGCAAACCGTATAAAATTATACAGTCGTAAATCAAATGTCTTATATTTGTATGAAAAAAAATTTACGCGCCTCGTTAAAAGTTTACGCGAAAATTTCATCGGGTAAATTATCAGATAAAATTATACGTTTTGATATATTTACTTAAATTGTATTCAGGTTTAATTTTTCTTAAACATCCTAATCATTATTTTGTTTTTTTTTTTTCCAATTCTGCTAATTTTCGACATTTTTATTTTTGTGTTAACAATAAAATGCTGATTGATTACAGGCACCAAAACACGATGACTGTTTTGGTGCGTTCATGCGCGTAAACCTTATAAAATTATACGGTTTACATGGTTATACGATTGCATGAATCCCACTATTATAAAACAGCAGAGCTGCTTATGCTGATGGCCTGTAGAGTTGTTTAAGACCGGACGCAATGAGCTGTTAGCTTGCATACACCGTCTCAAAAGTAGGATGTGGAGGCTCAGTATTTGCTTATGATTATGATTCTTTGTAAAATCCGAGTTATTGAATCTTAATTTCATAGTTTGAGTTTAATTATAATTCCTATTTACAAGCCAAAAATAATTGGTTGTATTTAGTGTTGCTGCTGTTGTGGCATCACCTTCAGAAGAGTTTTGGTGATTACAATAAATGGTGAAATTAATAAAGTGGTGTTACTACGACATGAATGCAATAGGAAAAATTGGCAGGTTCGGTTAAGGGGAGGTTCTCCTCTTTTTTTTTTTTTTTAAAATCGACTTTGTTTTTTCTTGATGAAATGAAAGGTATAAATGCTTAGAATATTTGTGCAATCGTATTTTTCGATCCACAACATATTTATCTCACTAAAGCCAGGAATAGCCGACTAAGATGCTGATGTGAGTACAATGTAGCATTTTAACTTTAAACGCGTTTATCTCAAAAGCATTTTTTTATCCTAGCGTCAAGCATAGCTCATGATCTACTGCTCAGATTTACTTCATCTAAAATTTTCCTGAAAGAGTATGGTTTTTCGTATGACTTATACCTAAAATAAACATAAACAATTGTTCAATAATTGTCGTTAAACAAAAAAAAACTTTAAGAGAAGAGGGTAAAATCGAAATTTTTCTTTAACTATACATAAATTGGATAATTTTTCTTGAAAACTCTTTATAAATAGGTATAAGTCATAGGAAATTTTATTAACTTGAATATAAAATACAAGTTTTTGATTTCAATTTACTACAAGTGGCTGCAACCTTGACGTTATCGAACGACTCCTCGCTTTCAAAGGATGACACGATCCGCCATTTTGGGGACGCAATATTAGATTTTTCATCAAATTTTTTTTTTGTATTTTTAAAAGTTGTCTTAATAAACCATCAAAACCGTTCGTTCGTATGTCTTTTCATTATCCGACAGTAAACAATCAAATTTCGCTTCATTTTCGGCTAAAAAGAGGAGAACCTCCCCTTAATATACGTAATTGTTAAATCCAAACAACAAAATCAAGATGTCTCAATATTACCATGTAAGTCTCTCTCCGAACTATTATAATAAAATTAAATTAATTAATATAGAAAATTAACATTCAACGATTTAATGGTGTCAAGTTAGTTGCGCAAAACAAAACAATTTTGAAAGATCCATGAGTAGCTATCCTAGTAGTACTACCTTTTCAATTGCACCGTAATTGAACAATTTTTTTTTTGATTTTATATGCATTTAATGTGGAGAGTGACCTCTTCAATTATTTTAAAGTGATAAAAACATGCCACTTTATGAAACTGTAATGCAAGAGAAGCCACCAGTTGTACTGGATATTGGAACTGCATATACAAAGTGAGTAGTTGTGTGAGGTGTAGTTGGTTTGTGTAAATGACATCATACTTATTAAAATTTCAGATTGGGATATGCAGCTGAGGCGTATCCACGAAAAATTATACCATCCGTTGTGGTGCTCTCTACAAATGGCAAGACCAAAACACTCTTCGACTATGTAGACATTAATGATTTGTATGATCAAATGGTTGACTTTTTACAGATAATTTTCTTCAAGTACGTAACACTGTAATACTTAGACGCTACATGCTATAACAATATTTTGTTTCAGGCATCTGCTAGTTAGTCCGAAGGAACGTAAAATTGTAATGGTTGAGAATGTTTTTGGCCAAACGGTATTGCGTGAAACATTGGCGCGTGTCTTGTTTCGACATTTCGAGGTATCATCGGTGCTATTTGTGCCAGCTCACATGATTGCACTGTCCTCGTTGGCGGTGCATACAGGAGTTGTGATCGATATGGGCTATAGTGAGACAACTGTAATGCCTGTCTACAGTGGCGTGCAAATAATGAAATCATTTAAAGATCAAGCCTACGGTGGACGCGCGATACATGAGGAAATTAAAAGACAACTTCTTGCAACTGGCACAGTGAAGGAAGAGCATTTGAATGAATCAATATTGGAGGATATAAAAGTACGCACATGCTTTGTTACGACTGCGGATCGTGCACGTACGTATCAATTGGATCGGTCGCCCTCAGAAGAGCCACCGTGCATCGAGTATCCAATTTGCGATGAAGCAATTATTACAATACCTGGGCGTTTGCGTGAAACCGTTTTTGAAATAATGTTCGAAGAAACGAATGAACGTGATAGTTTGCCACACTTAATATTGCAATCAATATTGAGATGCCCAGTCGACATACGGAAATCCTTTACCGAGAGTATTGTTTTAATAGGCGGTGGTGCCATCATTACTGGACTATTGCCACGTCTTAAAGCCGAATTAGAATATCTGTTGGCAAATGATAAGGAATATAAAGAGCAATTTCACGGCGATGTTAAATTTAAATTCCATAAGACAATTGGCTGTCAAAACTTTACTGCTTGGTTAGGTGCATCGTTGTGCGGTGGTACCGATTTGATACAGACCCGGTCGTTAACCAAGGAGACATATGCAAAAATAGATCGTGTACCCGATTGGATATCTCTCTGTGAAAATCGTTTAGTCTGTTCGTAAATATTTGAATCGGCACTCTTCGTACTCATACGCAGATGCAATAAAGGATTAAAAACCCGTGTTACGAAAGGCTTGATATTCGCTACGAATCGGCCAAATTCCCAATATTGAATAATTTAAACATAAATAAAAATAATAATAAACATTAATGTATGAATAGTCAGTAAAATATTTACATGTTAAAAAAACTGGCTTTATTTATTATATGATTTTTAGTTTATTGCAGCATATCCCTTTATTTATTTGTGCAAAACATAGTTCATTTTTAGTGCCATCATTTGAATTTGAATTTGAAATTATATCCAGACAGTACTTGCAGTGAAAGTGCAATGAAATCACTTCATATCATGCTGATTTTTGAAGCTACGACATACCATAATGTTTGCGCAGATATAATGATGGACTCTGTGTGCTTTTCGTCAGCAAAATGTTGTTGTTTTTGTTGTGTTAATTTCTCCAAATCAACAATAATTCCAATAGTCTGACAGCAAGCCATTCCAATGCCGGATAATCAATATTGATGTATACTCTACCATTTCATACTCTGCTCTTTTCATTCTTATATTATCGGTTAGGCATTTTCCTGCATATTTTTTATCACATTAACATATAGACTTCTTATCTTTAGATGCCATATTCTCTAGTTTTTAGTTGGTATCGGTAAATCGCTTGGCAGATTGCTACTTAGATTTATGCGTAATCGCTGTTCTTCCTCCATTAGTGCATTCAAATTACGTCGACGCGTCTCCTCATCCTCGTTTTTATGTTGAGCGAAGTGTTCGCGCAGTTCACTGGCTAACCGAAATGCCCGAGGACATAGCTCACATTTGTACACATTCTCACCCAAATGTGAACGTAAATGTTTTATTAAATCATTGCTCTGTGCAAAAGCACGTTCACAATACTTGCACTTGTACGGCTTCTCACCGGTATGAGTTCGTGTATGCCGGCGCATATGATCCGCACAAACAAACCTAATTGATAAACAGGGAGAGTATATTTACTAGTGTCTTGCAATATGTTGAATTGTAAATACTACCTCATTTCACAATATTCGCATTTATGTGGCTTTTCACCATTATGATACATTTTGTGCTTCTTTAGTTGATAAGGTTTACCAAAACATGACCCACAAATGTCACATATGTGCGGCTTGTGCTTACGATGTACAGCTTTGTGTGATGCCAAATCGCTGAGACATGGAAATTTCTTTGGGCAATCCGGACATTCGTAACGCTTCAAGCCAGAATGTCGCAGTAAATGCTGTTTCAGATTCGATGAACTATTAAAAGCCCGTCCACATTCGGAACACAAATACGGCTGCTCTCCAGTATGTGTTCGAATATGGTCTTTGAGAGTACACGATTGCTGAAAAGCTGCATAGATTGGAAAAAAATACAGTTTTCACGAAAAAAATTAGTACATCTAATGACATTGCTCCATTCTAATCAAACAAGCGTTTACCTTTATTACAATATTCACAAACATATGGCTTCAATGGATCATCTTCTGGTCTATGATGGATGCGCTTATGACGTATTAGCATTCTGCGAGATTTGAATTGTTTTGCACATAATTTACATTCGTGAATATCAATTCCTGCCTTTCTGTCTGATTTTCTGTGCCATTGCTTGTGGGCTGCAAGTGATTGTTGTTTAGCGAAACGACGTGGGCATTCATCACATTTGTAACCCTCTGGGTTAGCTAAATTATCGCCTGCGAACGTATCCTCAATGGATTCTGTTTGCTCTATTGAGTTTTGCTTCATTATGGTACTACCAACTGCTGTTCCTAGATCTTGCCCACTCTCTTCGGTGGCGGATTTGGTTTTACTCTTTTGCTTTCTACTCTTCTTAAAGTTTTCGCTGTAAAAATAGCAGGATCTTATTATAGTTTATGTCTTAATTTGTGTATTTAGTTCTTTTTGGCAATTACCGGCATTTTATGTCTTTCTTTTTGCCATTAATCCTATCAGTAGTGTCGGCAATGCTTTTATCTCCTTTATGGCGTTTCTTCTTGTCAGTTTTCGCAGCAATGCCTGTAGTATCAACGGTTTCATCATGATTATTTACATCGTTTTGCTCCTTCTTTACATGCTCCTCAGCTAACTCCAATTTAAGAACAGACTTTATTTCCTTAGCTGACGTAGCACCACCATCAATTCGACAACTTTGTAAAGGGTCCTCATGATCTGGATCTACGGCATCGAAGGAAGCAGTTGTTGCCGGTGTGGCCGGCATTTCCTGCATTTGTGAGAATTTCGACTCCAGTACATCATATTCCAATAGACTGCGCATATGGCAGTCAGAGCGAATACACATTTGCTGGAATTCATTTAAACTAAGCAACTTTTGAAGGCAAGAAATGCAAATAATGCTCGGTAATTCGTCATCTGGTTGGATTAGCAACTGAGGCGTAGTGTTCACTAACAACTCCATAATAGTCAGTGCGTTATCTTTTGATGGATATTCATAAATTGATAGAAAATGTATACGCTCATTATTTCTTTGCAAAAAACCAGAGTCTGCAGACTCATTTGTTTTCATGCATGTACGGCATATTTGTCGAAATTGCGTCGTTTCGCTTTGGACATCCATTGCTATTCACATTTATTTAAATTGAACTGCTTAATAGATAATTATAAATATTTACTAGCACAAATGTTTGTTTATTGTTATTTTTCGTTTGTCAAGCATATAATTATAGCTGGCAAATCCAGCTATACTGAAAATGCATCAATAACAATGTTACCAACTCTTATATAAATTTATATGGTCTTTATATGGAAATGCCTCAGATTTTACCAATTCGCATAATTGTGTAATCTATATTCGAATAGTTATATTACTGTTTCGTGCTATAAACATAATATAAAATAATAAATTGTATATATATTTTTTATTAGCTAATATGACGTTACAATCTCTGGGCATATAAAAATTTGTTGGGTGGGATTAACTTCGGGCTTGTTTAAACATTTAAGGTGGCATCACGAATGTGCACACAAAATTTGACAATTACAATAATGGGTAATTAGAAGATGGTGTATTTACAACAATTTTTTTCGGTACTTCTAATTTTGTTACTGTCTTACTTTTCTTTCGATATTTTCAAATTTTCTGTCAAACAATAGACTAAGGGGGAAAAGACGAATTAAAAAGATTACTGTTCACATCGCAGTGTTTTACTTTTATGTTAACTTTTTAAAATAATATATATAAGTTTGATCAGCGGAAATATATCTGGTGTGGGCGTTTTTTTATATTGATAAAAGCATTTCAAAGGTGACTTCAAGCAAGTATATGCGCTACATTGAAGCGCTTGAGAACTCAAAAAGGCTGCAAAAATTGATGAAGGACGAAAAAAAAAAACAATTTTCGTTTTCTTTGTTAATTTAACTATTTTTACGTTTTTAATTATCCGAGATAAAACTTAAGTAAATAAAATAGATGCCGACCAGAGTTTGCGAACAATTGTCACATGTTGCCACAACGAACTTTTAGTAGAAATGATATTTCCTGGCAGGCAATATATGTAATGCAATTGTTCTGATAATTGTTGCTCATAGTCAGCAATATGCCGTCTCCATTGGCAATATATTGTTTGATAATATTATCATGCCATTTTTCCGGCAGTAACAATTTGCCATGAAAAAGCTTTTGTTGTTGTTGTAGCAGCAATTATACGGAAATGCTTTGCTTGTTCCCGTACAAAGCCTTTACGTATTCTGCTGAGTTGAATGGACCTTGGTCGACCACGTGGTCGAGTGCTTCCGGGACGTAGACCCGTCCATTCTTGGGAAACTTGGGAAAAAGCTTTTAAAAGTGCTCTGTGATAAAACTAAGAAAAAGTGATACCTCAAGGGTTCTGCCGTTCGGAACCAGGTAATATATGTAGGAAGCTTGTAATACTCAAGGTCAACGAAAGAACTCACATATTTATTTTATGGCATTCTGAAATTTGATATGATGTTGTTCTATCTGTTCTATATTTAATCAAAATATTTTTCATTTTTATTTTTTATTTATTTTTGAAATTTTCTTTAGGAATAAAAAATAAAATGCTCATGCTTTCTTTGGGCTTTGGAAGGCTTAATTGCACAGCCCTACTTTATTCCTAAATTCCAATTCTATTGTAGTAGTTCAATTTAAATAAATCCGGCGTAATTGCACTAATGTGGGCACGACGTTCTTTGATCGGACGCTCCTGGGCAGGCCAATGAGGACAGGCAATAAGAGTGATTAGTCAAAACGGGTTGATAGGTAACGTAATGTTAGATTGTAATGTAATTAGATTTTTAACGGAGCGGATGCCAAAAAATGAGAGTCGTACTCTTTTCCCTTTATCATATTTCTATTTTATATTATACATAAGAACTGACTTATTCGTGTTGACTAATCGCTCTCCGTTTTTTACATTACTTTCTGTTACCTTACGAGTTGACTAATTGCACTATTACAAATGCAATAGTCCACAGCTATAATAATTGGCCCATAGTTATAGTCAAAGTTGATAATTTTAAAGTTAAGCTGAACACCACGCATTTTCGCATCAGTGCGTTCTATGCGTTTCGTACCCTATATCTGTTCTACGATTTTCTGCATTTCAAGTTACGTTACGGTAATATCTATAAAATCACCAAGCCCCCAAGGCAATTGCGTTAGAAAGAAAATAGACTGGTTAAAATTCAAGAAAAATATAAATTCACATCTTCCTCTGAGTACTGTATTAAGAAATGGACACGATGTAGACTCAGCACTCGAAAAATTCAACCAGCTGCTCTCATTAGCTCTCAGCTCAGCCACCTGCACAAAGGTATGCAAGCAATCAAACTATAGCCCATACACACCAGCCGATATTGAATTGCTAGTAAGACAGAAAAGAAGACTCCGTACACAATGGCAAGAATTCAGATCACCGAATCTGAAAACTGAAAACTTTCGAGTGCTACAGCATTGCACTCGAAAGTTAAAGCAAGCCTTAAAAATAAAAAC
This sequence comes from Megamerina dolium, assembly GCA_963854835.1. Classification (NCBI taxonomy): domain Eukaryota; kingdom Metazoa; phylum Arthropoda; class Insecta; order Diptera; family Megamerinidae; genus Megamerina; species Megamerina dolium. The sequence continues at coordinate 27,767,191 of OY978527.1, read as the reverse complement.
AACAAAGAGTTAGAAGAGCACATAGCGAAATTAACACCTGGTGAAGCGTCAGACTACTCTTTGTGGAAATCAGCAAAAAACTCAAATCGGCCAATTCTCACTGATTCCCCCATCCGTTTGAGTGACGGTAATTGGGCTAGAAGCAACTGTGAGAAGGGTTTGGCTTTTGCAAACCACCTAAAAAGTGTGTTTACACCCAATCCACCCTCTTCACAGTCCTCATTACCAAAATTAACTTCTCAATCTTGCTCAATAACGCTCAAAATTAAAAAAAGGACATATTCAAAGCAATTTATAAAGATTTAAACCCAAAAAAATCACCTGGTCCAGATAAAATTACCGGTAAAATGATAAAAGAGCTACCTCCGGCTTCAGTAATTCATCTGATGCACATTTTCAATGCTATCCTTCGTATTAAACACTATCCCAAATGCTGGAAAACTTCAAAAATTATTATGATAGCAAAACCAGGAAAAGACCCTACAAAAGTTGCATCGTACAGACCTATCAGCCTCCTGCCTCTACTTTCTAAAGTATTCGAAAAGCTACTTGTCATGAATATAACTCCATTTATTAATCTCAACCAACTGATTCCTCAACATCAGTTTGGATTTAGAAAACAGCACGGCACAATAGAACAAGTACACCGCATTGTAACTCTGATAAGGAACACTTTTGAAGAAAAAAAGTATTGCTCAGCTGTCTTTCTTGATATCACTCAAGCTTTCGATAAAGTATGGCACGATGGCCTTATTTACAAACTCAAACTATTACTGCCTGCAAATGTCTCCTCATTGCTTAGTAGCTACCTCACGAAAAGAAAATTTCTCGTACATCACAAGGATTACACAACAAATCCATTGGATATTCACGCTGGCGTTCCTCAAGGAAGCGTTTTGGGCCCCTTACTGTATCTCTTATACACTACAGATATGTCCAGCAATAACCATACATTTATATCGACCTTTGCAGATGATACGGCAATATTGTGCTCTCGCTCTAACCCCATAGAAGCTACTAAACTCCTGCAGACTCATATCGATTCTCTCGAAATCTGGCTAGCAAAATGGCGTATAAAAGTCAATGAATCAAAGAGCGTACATGTAACCTTCACGCTAAGGCCAGATACATGTCCCCCACTTAAAATTAATGGCCAATCAGTTCCACAATGTTCCTCAACAAAGTACTTGCTTCACCTCGACAGAAGGCTGACATGGAAAAATTACATAGAGGCAAAGAAAACTCAGATCAAGCTTAAAATGAATCAGTTATGTTGGCTGTTACACAAAAGATCAAAGTTGAATCTTGAATACAAAGTGCTATTATATAAAGCAATCCTGAAGCCAATTTGGACTTATGGTATTCAGTTTTGGGGCACCGCATCTCCCTCAAATATCGAAAAATTGCAGCGAATACAATCCAATTGTCTGCGAATTATTGTAAACGTGCCTTGGTATATGAGGAACGTTAACATCCATCGAGATTTAAATGTACCCACAATTTCTGAGGAAGCTGCAATGTCTTGCAGAAGCTACATTCAAAAATTACACAGTCATCCGAATCCCCTTGCTAGGCAATTGTTGCTGAACACGGGGCATCGTCGATTAAAAAGAAAAGACACACTGAATATGCTGTGAAATTGCTATACCTCGTGACTCAACAAATTGTGATGGAACGTTGGGAATATCACATAATTTTATTTAGTTTGTAAGATTTGATTACATATTGTTAGTTTCTAAGTAATTTTAGAAAGATCCAATAAAAAAGCTTGTTAAAAAAAAAAAAAGTTACATGGCATGCTTTTTATGTGGAAAGTTGTTGTTTTTTTTGTTCAAAAACTTTTTAACGCAAAAATAGAAGTAAAATCATTTAGGATACAAACGTATTTATCGATAGCATTGAAAGCCAAATATTATTGAACTGTTGGTCATCAAAATCATCAGACTTTTTTTTGAGAGACGCGTAGAATGGCTACAAAAGTATAAAGTATCAAACAAGGCGATTATAACTTTAAGATGATTCTAACTTTGAATATAACTACAATGAGTACTTGAGAATACATACATAGTTTCGTATACAATTGTATAATGGTCCTTATTTTGAATTGCATTCGATTATGATCGAATGAATTTTCATTTGGTATTATGACGCTCATTTGATGAAGAATAACGCTATTGTGAATTTTACAATAAATTGAGTTGGATTTTTTTGAATCAGTGGAACAAACATTCCCAGTTGTTATTTGGTACTGACCTGCATGCAATTAATAAAAATTGTTTAAAATTAATATTTCAGACTTCAAAAAGTAAAAACACAAACGCAAAATACTTATATTTTCAGCAATTTCTTTTTATAGTTAAGTTTTTATATTTGAATGAATATTTTTATAAATTTTCTATATGACAAAAAATCTTAGATTGAATAATTCTTAATTTGTAGCAAGTAGTGAAAACACAAGTTAATTTTCTTTTTCAAAATAATATACATATGTATGTGTGTTGCAGACTTCAATACTTTCCCTTATTTGAAAAACATTCATCAATTAAGCCCATTCGATTACAATGTATTTGAAGCTGAATACGAGGTAAGGGTTTAGTAAATACATCTGCCACTTGATTTTCAGTTGATATTTGTTGAATCGCAATCATACCTTCCGAAACTTTTTCTCTAATGAAAAAATGTTTGATTGCAATGTGTTTAGTTCTTCGGTGGAATTCTGGATATTGTGCCAATCTAACAGCGGCCGAATTATCTACTTGAAGCACTAGGATATGAGGTATCTTGATTATACCATTAAATAATCTAGATAGCCATATTATTTCTTTCGTCGCTTCATTTGCAGCTACAATTTCTGCTTCTGTTGTTGACGTAGCAACCATGGCCTGTCTTTAACTTAACCAAGAGATTGCTCCACCTGCATGTGTAATCACAACTCCTGAAGTTGATCGACCCGTTTAAGTACAACCTCCAAAATCTGCATCGCTGAAACATTCCAAAACTCCTTTGTCTATGTTTCTTCTAAAAACAATTCCAAGATTAGTAGTGCCCGCAATATATCGAAACACTCTCTTGACACGTGCGACATCTTCTATAGTTGTCTTTTCTAACGATCTTGATAAAAATCCTACACTGTAGGCTAAATCTTGCCTTATACCAAGCATTAAATACATTAAGACACAATTACAATCTCCAAAATTAATCCTCTCAAGTATCTTCTTAGCATACGTATGTTGGTTTAATTTTATGCACCCTGCTTCCTGCACCAATTCAAGACCCAGGAAATACTCTGCTGTTTTTGAAACAATCTTGAATTCAGTCTTCAGTCCTTTAATAAAGACTTCTAAATCTGTTAGATCGGTAGATCCAACCAATCCATCATCTACATATAGTACTAAGATGAGCTTCTTATTGTTCTGCTCTCTTATATACAAACAAGGATCTGCTTCCGAAACTTTGAAACTCAATTTCAAAAGAAAACAACCGAATCGTTTATTCCAGTATTTGGGCGCTTATTTTAGTCCATAGAGACTCCTCTTTAGTTGGTAAACTTTATTTGTGCCATCTTCATACCCTTCTGGCTGCTTCATATAAATAACTTCATCTAGCTCGCCATAGAGATATGCTGTTGATACATTGCCTTATACCAAGCATTAAATACATTAAGACACAATTACAATCTCCAAAATTAATCCTCTCAAGTATCTTCTTAGCATACGTATGTTGGTTTAATTTTATGCACCCTGCTTCCTGCACCAATTCAAGACCCAGGAAATACTCTGCTGTTTTTGAAACAATCTTGAATTCAGTCTTCAGTCCTTTAATAAAGACTTCTAAATCTGTTAGATCGGTAGATCCAACCAATCCATCATCTACATATAGTACTAAGATGAGCTTCTTATTGTTCTGCTCTCTTATATACAAACAAGGATCTGCTTCCGAAACTTTGAAACTCAATTTCAAAAGAAAACAACCGAATCGTTTATTCCAGTATTTGGGCGCTTATTTTAGTCCATAGAGACTCCTCTTTAGTTGGTAAACTTTATTTGTGCCATCTTCATACCCTTCTGGCTGCTTCATATAAATAACTTCATCTAGCTCGCCATAGAGATATGCTGTTGATACATTGAACTGAATGAGATGCATTTGTTCAATTGCTGCAATACTTAAAATTGATCGTATTGTCGCCATTTTTGCAACTGGACTATACGTTTGGTTGTAATCAAGGTTGCACAGCGCAGAATATCAATTTTACATTCGATCGATTTTCGATAACCAGAGTGGACCAAAAATCGAACACGACTCATAATAAGGGCCAATATTTGATTTATGGTACAGGTTGTCTTTCTTTTCTTTTCTTTTCTCGGTACTTCTGTTGCCTTTCCCGATCTTTTCGCCTTTTTTCCGCTAATGACTCTGCATTTGTTGAAAGCTTTTGTGCTTCTCTTCTCCTCCTACTTCTTATCCTTTCATTGTGTAGATATATTTGATACTTTGTTTCATTTTGCTTTAGTTGATTTCGATACTTTCGCATTCTGTTTAGATATTTCATACCTGGAAACAAAGTAGTACCATATCATGACCAATATTAAAAATAGCAAAAAAATCAATCAAATTTCCCGGCTTGTTGGGAATATGTTTACAAAAATTTTATAATTTTGCTTAAAAGTAGGCCTGTGGGATTAATCGTTTAGTCGAACAATTTGTGTAATCAATTTTGTTGATCAAAATTTGGATTAATCAAGTAAGAGATTATTCGAATAATTATAATTTTGAATATCCATAAATTAAAATTATTCGATTACTCAGAATTTTGATTAATTAGAATAAAATATTCAAAATATTTATATTTTTCCATATATTTTTATTTCTAAAAAAATGTCAAAAACGAAGAAATATTAAAAATGACCTTATAGTCGGTCTGGGCGACCGAATAATCCATAATTCTTTTAAGATGTTTTGTATTGGAAATACATTAAGAAGTAGGTGTGCCTCGCCCATTTTTCCGGAATAATTTCTGCATATAATGCTAATTTACCCCTGAAATATTGTTGTCTAAGGTAAAGTTTCGTAAGTTATAAACCCCCATAACTTAAAGTTTAAGACAATTCGGAGACTTTGTGTATAAGCTACAATACAATCAGTAGTAGGCGTGGTTCGCTGGTTTCTCGCAAGTATTAAACTTGGTGCTAAATAGGTGTATGCTTGTTTTTAGCAGAAAACTGTTTAAGTTATGGTGGTTTAAACATAAAACAAATTCCTAGGCTTTGTAAGGAAGCTATTCGAGGGGACTAACAAAAGTTCGGTAAGCTGCATGAATAAAAACACCCAAAAAATTTTGTTATTTGTTATTTTTAATCTTCAGTATTTTACTTGTCATGGTGCAAAAAGTAGCGGCGCAATTCCCCTTTGTTTCTGTTACTGTCTGACAAGTACTTAGAGGAATAGCAGCTACAATTCTTGCTTTAGTGAAGTAAACCGCAATCAATACTTTCATTGCTGACTTTTGTTGCCTTGCTTTAACAGGTGGATTTACTCCTTTTAAGCTCCACTGACTACTGTTTAGTTTCCGGATCGTACTTGAAAAACCAAGCTCCGTCGCCTGTTGTGTTCATACTGAAGATGCTAGACTCTCCGTTTTCGATTTTTTCTAGAAAATATTGAGCAAAACTAACTCGAGCTTCTTTCTGACTATCATTCAACATTCGTGGGATCCATGGAGTAGATTTCTTCGTGTATTATAAACCATACCGGAACAGCTATAGCATTCAAGGCTTCAAGCATTCGTTTCCTTTTTTGCTGATTTTTCGATTATACTTTTTTTATTAACTCAATTATTTTTCCAGTACGCTTCTATGATTATCGTTCAAAAAACACACATTCTCAGCATATATGGTTGCTGTTTTTATCAAATCATTTAGCGCGGTATCCATTATGAAATCAATTGAAATTTAATGCAGCACAATTATTTTGATAAATGGTATGGCAGATGACTAAAAAAAGAAAGATTACTGATTTGCTATAAAAATATAACTATACAAAGCTGAACCTTTCATAATCATAAGTTACAAAATAATTCATCTGTAATATCCTAGACAGACGGCAGCCTAATTCCGAATTACCGAGTTACTTCGAATTAATTCGGGCATTAACTGCAGCTAATCCGCATAAACTCTATGAGTTAATTCTCAAAATAAAAGAGGATTAGTGCAATTGAGATAAAGTTGCGATGGCAACACTGCTGAAAATTGTCTATTGTGAATTTTTCTTGATCCATTTTACAAAATATTAGGTGTGTTCGCTAACAAAAAACTTTCAACAATTGTTTACAGTTTTCAACATGAAAAGCGTTGGCGAACAAATAAATCCAGCTGTCAATTACGAACTATGAATGTCAATTTACAAGTTTCTGATAGTTTTCAGTTCACGTACTTCTTGTAGATTTTCTCATATCGAGAGTGACAGATGACAGAAATTGATAGTGATAGTAATGTAAGTGATCAGACCTAATAAAACGGCAATCAGCCGTTAAGTTAGTTCGCAATACTGCCGTCTGTCAGGTTATTTTTTTATTCGGATTAAGTGCGCCGGTAATCCGGAATTAGGCTGCCGTCTGTCTAGGCTATAATAATGCTCTTTATGGTCTTTTTGAGAAAAGATGATACCTCATGGCCACCAACTTTCTGAATCCTTTTTTCTGTAAAATATGTGGTGGATGATTAATTGAAATGTTAGGATAATAATATTAAAATTTAGATAAAATTGACTCACGAATGCAGCTCGAATTTCATCTTCAGCGAAAAGTTTAGCATCAAATTCTTGGTAAAAGTATTCAACCAGATGTAGCATTTTTAACTGCCTGACCCCTGCTTGGAGAACTATTACCTCCTCTGTCAATTTTTTAACCAGATTTTCATTCGCCAGCTCATCTTTTCCTTATTTGCACGTTTAACGGACTCACCTCTTCTAAAATTTCAGCGATAGCTCGACGGTCATCCGCTTCGGTCGATTGTCTTACTAAATAAACAAAATAATATTTTTACAAATGAACCTAAATAAAAATCCATGGAAAGTTTTGCGGGAGATTCAAGAGGGTTAGGTAGGTTTCGATAAGTAGTAAAATTTACCTTGAGATACCTTAGACAAATTAATGTACTGGATGTCATTGTTTTGCTGAAGATGTTCACTTGAAACAGGTGCGGAATTTTCTATGGAAGATGAAAATGATTTCAGAATAAAATTGAATAATTTTTAATATGCTTTCAAAATCTTACCGGTTTTGAAAATATTGTAACGTTCCATCACAGTATAAAAGGAAATATAGCAAATGCGTTTTGTAGTGATGCAAAAGCAATTGTCTTATTTTGAATTTGTTTTAACGCAAATTCATTTGTGTAAACTTATTTCATTAACAGTGAAAACGTTTAAATTTTAAGTGCTTATAGGCTGAGTAAAAGGTGGTTTATGATTTTTTATTGTTTTCCCTTCAAAATGGGATAAATTATCAGGGTGCGGAGAACGATTAAAGACGATATTTCTCACAACTAATCACTTCTCGAAATTGAACGTTCGCAATTTGTGGCGAGTAAGAAAGACGAAACGAACGAAAGTATTCACGATATATTTTGATCGCACGCCAACGTTCTTTAAAATTACGAACGATCAATCACCACTGCCAGCTTCGCCCGTACGATCTCTCACGATCGTTCATTTATTTCGTAACTCATTTTGAGAAGATTGCATTTTTAACCAATCGCGACCGTTCATTTCACCAAAACAGTGATATATTAAAAATAAATAAATATGTGGCACTTAAAGCCCCAAAGGGCTCATTGGCCGAGCTTCTCTTCCATTACTGTTGTGCGTCTTAAATTTGGACAGTATTAGAAGATATGCCACTGGAACGCCAACGGCTTAAGCCAGCACCGTTTGGAGCTAATTCAATTCCTTGAATCCAGCCAAATCGACATAATGATGATATCTGAGACCCATTTCACTGACAAAAATTGCTACCAAATACCATATTACAAACTGTACACCACAAATCATCCGCATGGTAAGGCACGCGGAGGAACTGCCATATTGATAAAAAGCAGAATAAAACATCATGTTCTTGAAGATTTTAGTAGCGTCTACTTGCAAGCAACATCCATATGTCTGGAAGAATACATCTCTAAGCTAGTAATATCTGCGATATACTGTCCCCCAAGATACAGTATTACCGAACAACAATATAAAGAATTTTTCTCAACTCTTGGTAGCAAATTCTTGGTTGCTGGCGATTTCAACGCCAAACACACTCACTGGGGCTCCCGATTAATAACTCCAAAAGGCAAAAGACTATGTTCAATCATCACTAACCACGGCTACGATGTTATTTCAAATGGTCAACCGACATATTGGCCGACGGACAAGAGGAAAATACCCGATCTCATAGACTTTGGAGTCGCCAAAGGTTTGCAGATGGAAAATATCTCCACAGAGTGTAATTATGATCTATCATCTGACCACTCACCCACGGTAATATCTATAAAATCACCAAGCCCCCAAAGCAATTGCGTTAGAAAGAAAATAGACTGGTTAAAATTCAAGAAATATATAAATTCCCATCTTCCTCTGAGTACTGTATTAAGAAATGGACACGATGTAGACTCAGCACTCGAAAAATTCAACCAGCTGCTCTCATTAGCTCTCAGCTCAGCCACCTGCACAAAGGTATGCAAGCAATCAAACTATAGCCCATACACACCAGCCGATATTGAATTGCTAGTAAGACAAAAAAGAAGACTCCGAAGACAATGGCAAGAATTCAGATCACCGAATCTGAAAACACAGCTACAGCACTGCACTCGAAAGTTAAAGCAAGCCTTAAAAAATAAAAACAACAAAGAGTTAGAAGAGCACATAGCGAAATTAACACCTGGTGAAGCGTCAGACTACTCCTTGTGGAAATCAGCAAAAAAATCAAATCGGCCAATTCTCACTGATTCCCCCATCCGTTTGAGTGACGGTAATTGGGCTAGAAGCAACTGTGAGAAGGGTTTGGCTTTTGCAAACCACCTAAAAAGTGTGTTTACACCCAATCCACCCTCTTCACAGTCCTCATTACCAATATTAACTTCTCAACCTTGCTCAATAACGCTCAAAATTAAAAAAAAGGACATATTCAAAGCAATTTATAAAGATTTAAACCCAAAAAAGTCACCTGGTCCAGATAAAATTACCGGTAAAATGATAAAAGAGCTACCTCCGGCTTCAGTAATTCATCTGATGCACATTTTCAATGCTATCCTTCGTATTAAACACTATCCCAAATGCTGGAAAACTTCAAAAATTATTATGATAGCAAAACCAGGAAAAGACCCTACAAAAGTTGCATCGTACAGACCTATCAGCCTCCTGCCTCTACTTTCTAAAGTATTCGAAAAGCTACTTGTCATGAATATAACTCCATTTATTAATCTCAACCAACTGATTCCTCAACATCAGTTTGGATTTAGAAAACAGCACGGCACAATAGAACAAGTCCACCGCATTGTAACTCTGATAAGGAACACTTTTGAAGAAAAAAAGTATTGCTCAGCTGTCTTTCTTGATATCACTCAAGCTTTCGATAAAGTATGGCACGATGGCCTTATTTACAAACTCAAACTATTACTGCCTGCAAATGTCTCCTCATTGCTTAGTAGCTACCTCACGAAAAGACAATTTCTCGTACATCACAAGGATTACACAACAAATCCATTGGATATTCACGCTGGCGTTCCTCAAGGAAGCGTTTTGGGTCCCTTACTGTATCTCTTATACACTTCAGATATGCCCAACAATAACTATACATTCATATCGACCTTTGCTGATGATACGGCAATATTGTGCTCTCGCTCTAACCCCATAGAAGCTACTAAACTCCTGCAGACTCATGTCGATTCTCTCGAAATCTGGCTAGCAAAATGGCGTATAAAAGTCAATGAATCAAAGAGCGTACATGTAACCTTCACGCTAAGGCTAGATACATGTCCCCCACTTAAAATTAATGGCCAATCAGTTCCACAATGTTCCTCAACAAAGTACTTGGGTATTCACCTCGACAGAAGGCTGACATGGAAAAATCACATAGAGGCAAAGAAAACTCAGATCAAGCTTAAAATGAATCAGTTATGGTGGCTGTTACACAAAAGATCAAAGTTGAATCTTGAATACAAAGTGCTATTATATAAAGCAATCCTGAAACCAATCTGGACTTATGGTATTCAGTTTTGGGGCACCGCATCTCCGTCTAATATCGAAAAATTGCAGCGAATACAATCCAAGTGTCTGCGAATTATTGTAAATGCGCCTTGGTATATGAGGAACGTTAACATCCATCGAGATTTAAATGTATCCACAATTTCTGAGGAAGTTGCAATGTCCTGCAGAAGCTACATTCAAAAATTACACAATCATCCGAATCCCCTTGCTAGGCAATTGTTGCTGAGCAAGGGGCATCGTCGATTAAAAAGAAAAGACACACTGAATATGCTGTAAAATTGCTACATCTCGCGACTCACCAAATTGTGATGGAACGTAGGGGATATCACATAGTTTTATTTAGTTTGTAAGATTTTAATACTTATTGTTAGTTTCTTGTATAAGAAAGATTCAATAAAAAAAAATAAGCTAAAAAAAAAAAAAAAAAAAAAAAAAGTATTAGAAGGGACCTACTTATTTTAGCCGGTTCTGAACGACAGAACACTTGTGACATCACTTTTTCTGAGCTTTGTCACAGAATTCTTTTAGAAGCTTTTTTCAGTGATATATTATTCCCATTAAAAAAGAAAATAATATATAGCAATAGTCGATATTATATAAAAAAATTAATTCACTTCATGTATTTCATAACAAACATTAAATTTAAAAAATGAAGATAAAATTAAATACGCTCGCAATCGATTAAGAATACGATCTCTCTCACTTCCACTGGTATGGAGCTTCAGCTTAGATTCTCAATTATAGGAACTTAATGTAATAGCCTAGACAGACGGCAGCCTAATTCCGGATTACCGAGTTAATTCGAATTAACTCGGGCATTAACTGCAGCTAATCCGCATAAACTCTATGAGTTAATTCTCAAAATAAAAGAGGATTAGGGCAATTTGCTATGGCAACACTGCTGAAAATTGTCTATTGTGATTTTTTTTCCATCCATTTTACAAAATATTAGGTGTGTTCGCTACAAAAAACTTTCAACAATTGTTAACAGTTTTCAATATGAAAAGTTTTGGCGAACAAATAAATCCAGCTGTCAATTACGAACGGTGAATGTCAATTTACAAGTTTCTGATAGTTTTCAGTTCATGTACTTCTTGTAGATTTTCTCATATCGAGAGTAACAGATGACAGCAATTAATAGTTATAGTAATGTAAGTGAGCAGATCTAATAAAACAGCAATCAGCCGTTTAGTTAATCCGCAATACTGTCGTCTGTCAGGTTATTATTTTATTAGGATTAAGTGCGCCGGTAATCCGGAATTAGGCTGCCGTCTGTCTAGGCTATAAGTTAACTTAAATTATAGTGCGATTAGTCCATACGTATCGGTAAGTAACGGATCTATTTTGATATATTTCATACAAAAGCGGAAATTAGATGTTCAACGGAGCGTATGCCAAAAAATTAGAGTCATACTCTTTTCACTCAATCATATTTCTATTTTATATTATTCTTAGCTATCTCTTTCCTAGTCATATAGCATCATATAGCTGAGCTATCTGTGTTCACTAATCGTATATTACTTTACTTTCGGTTACCTTACGTGTTGACTAATCGCACTATTAGAAATCAAAAATTCATTCCGGTACACAGTGTGGATTTGTTGACGATTTTAATTTAACCTTGTTCGCCGCCGAATAAATATGGAACATATGTACACTTCACAATTTCAAAAGAAATGATAAAAATCGTAAACTTCGCCACACACGCACAACCGATTGAAAGTTGACAAATATGTTTGCAACAAGAAAAGCAACTGTGAAACTGTGCAATAACAGAGAGCTAAACAGCTGATAGGTTGATCTTAGTTTAACCCACCTAAATTGGGTATTTAAACTCCGTTGAAATTTGGTTGAAAAACTACAAATCGAGTTTAAACTTAGTATAAAAAACAAATAGAGTTAAACTTGCACTGATAAACTGGCCCTTTTTAAATTACTATTTAGAATGTTCTCGAGTGTACTCTACTGATTTTTATCCTCAGTAGTATAAACAGGACAAAAAATATGTGGACTACCCAGTAAAAAACTAAATAAAGCCGTGCCAATGTTATTAAACGGGAACACTTATCTACGTTACTAAATGGCGACGCCTCGAACAATGCCGCCAGTGGAGCAGACCTCTCGAGCTCCCCAGTCACGGATGATGGTATACCCGACCATTTCTAGACTGCAAAACAACAAAGCTGCAGGGGCTGATGGCCTGCTTGCCGAGTTGTTTAAAACCGAAAGCGATGAGATGCTCACCAGCATGCTCCAGCTCATAAGAAGAATAGGGTCGGATGAAAGCATGCTCGATGATTGGAGGCTCAATGTACTCCGTCCCGTACATAAGAATGGAGACCCCACAATTTGCGAAAACTACCGTAGAATAAGTTTTCTTAGTATCGCATACAAGGTTCTATCGAGCGTACTGTGTGAAAGGTTGGAGCCTATCCTTAACAACCTAATTGGACCTTATCAGTGTGGCTTCAGGCTAGGTAAATACATCATCGACCAGATTTTCACACTGCGCCAAATCCTGGAGAAGACCCAAGAAAAATAGGTCGACACACACATCCTTTTGTTGATTATAAAGCCGCTTTCGACAGTCTGGTAAGTGATTACCTCTACAATCTCAGAGTTGGAAAGAGAGAGAATAAGGGCAAGATGAGGTACTTAGTATCAACAAACAAAGAGTCCCAGCGTCTTGGACAGCGCTTCACTGTTGATAACTACGCTTTTTGAAGAAGCGAAAGACTTTATCTATCTTGGAACCAGCATTAACACCAGTAATGACGTCAGACAGGAGATATTGCGAAAGATCACTCTTGCTAACAGGTGCTACTTTGGGCTAAGTAAGCAATTGAGAAGTCGAGTCCTCTTTTGAACAACGAAAACCATACTCTACAAGCCTCTCATCATTGCTGTGCTTACATATGGCGCCGAAGTTTGGACAATTTCCACCTCAGATGAGAGAATGCTCGCAGCTTTCGAGAGAAAAGTCTTACGCAAGATCTTTGGACCTAGTTGCGTTGGTGGCGAGCATCGAATAAGACACAACCATAAGCTGTTTGAGCTGTATGCCGACACCGACATAGTAAAGCGCATTAAAAACCAACGGTTGTGCTGGCTAAGTCATCGAGCAAATGGAAGAACACGGTCCGGCTAAGAAGGTGTTATATTCGAAACCCGATGGTGGATGACGCAGAAGAGGAAGACCTAACCTCCGGTGGAAAGATCAAGTAAGGGAGAACTTTGCATCGCTTGGAATTTCTAACTGGCGCCAGCTATCGAAGGAAAGAGCTGGCTGTCGAAGGATGATGGATAATAAAGATTATTAGAATCTTTGCTCTCACACTCCATTTCTACTCTACAAAAGTATACTGATTCGTTCCTGAGACGTGGAAAAGTACACTACCGCACCCGTCAATGCGTAGAAAATGGTACCAAATTATTGATGGCTCTCCAGGTTTCAAGCATTGGACGCAATAAGTAAAACCACCAAAGTCCAATATACTAGTGTAATATTCAGTATACTAAGTCCAATTTAACTGTGATAAACATATTATAAGTATTGTATTTAAAAAGTGTAGGCCTCCGAGACCGTTTTTCGTTCATTTCGTTATTTTTTTTTTATCCGCCCCTAGTCACGTCATTTGCTTGTATATATCGGTTGTCCAATATACAACTCTATTCAAAGATTCTCTAATTGGTCCATGATCTTGAGTATAAATCTCACGCATGCGCACAACTGTCATTTGCCATATAATGTCAGCAACTGGCTTTTAGTGTCAAACTAGTGTGTGTTGTTTTTTTTTTTCTACTTCTTTTTTTTCCCATGTGGTTGTTGTTTATTATTTACATATTCTTCTTCATTCGTGGACTTTCTCTAATAGCTCTACCTTATATTATGGGTTAGTAGTATATAGAATTATTACATATATGACCAACAGTGATGAAGTAGTGACGCTTTAGCGATAGGCGATAGAATGTTCTGTCAAATGATGGCAGCGTTCTTACCTTTCAATTGCGCATCACTTGCATAAATGTTCTTACATCTTTGCTCCTTCATTTCATGATCGAAATTTGTGTGTACAACTAAATGTTTGCTGAGGTCAGAGCCTAAGCCAAATTCCAGTGAACAAAACTCGCATTTGAAAACATTTTCTCTGTGCCATAAATCTAAATGTACAGCTAGATCATGAGCGTCTGCAAAATCATGTTCACAATATTTACATCTATACAAATGCTTATTGGTATAATTGTCCATTTGGTCAGAATGCACTGGTCTAAAATTTAACCATTAAAGAGTATTCATAAAAAATTGAGGTATGAAAATATTACCTAATTTCACAGCACATGCATTCCTCACGCATTTGGTATTTTTCACATTTACAATAATCTAGATTATATGAATTTGCGATTACATTTGATACAGCTGTTATTTGGACCTCTTCTTCCATATCGTCGGTAATATTTTTAATAATATATTTATCCGTCTTGTGCAATTTGTAATTTTCCCTAAAAGGTTTTTAGTTAAAACCTAATTGAAGACGGAACCTATTGTTATATTTTGTAATTACCGTCCATTATTTTCCTTAATAACAAAGGTTGCATCATAATTACATCGATTATTTTGTTCTGGCAATACACTTTGCTCAGTTACTTCTAATTTGATTAAGGCATTTACTTTTTCCGTATGTTCACTATCATTACTCTTCAGAGGATCTTCAGGACTTGATTCTCCAGTAGCTATTCCCCCACATACATCGGCCATAGTCAATGTGGTAGGAATTTCTTGCATTTGTGAAAATTTAAGTTCAACATCATTTTCAAGTTGACTACGCATTTGGATGTCCGATTCCATACACATTTGCTGAAATTCATATACATGCACCAATCTCTGCAGACAACTATTACAAATAATTTTCGGCAAATTATCATCTGTTTGAATTATCAGCTGCGGTGTGGTTTTCACTAATAATTCTTCAATGGTCATCGCATAATTTTTAGATGGGTATTCATAAATGGAATGTACATGATCCTGGTAGTTCACTAAACCTGTAGAATTTGAATAATCTGGTTTATTCATACATGTGCGGCAATTATGTGCAAATTGATCTTGCATATCCATTTTAAGACAGTTCTACTGAAAGTTTTGGTACTTTATAATCTATTTAAAGCAATAAATACAATTTATGTATACTTACAGTTTATTTATCATTTATTTAGCGATGTGACTTTTTACCTGATAATTCGATTAAGATTTTATATTAGGTATCGGCGTTTTGATGAATTTGTGTATGGGTAATTTGTCGAACATGTCGATACTGTAACGAGTATCGATAGTTGGTTCCTCATCACTATTGTGACTGACACTATTGGCAGCATCGAAACGAATGTCAACAAAAAGAAATAAGCGATAACCAGAACAAGCCAACGAGAAAGGAAGAGAAGAATCTCGTTAAAGGAAGATTCTGGGGTGTTGCGAACAGAGTATAAATAGAGCCAGTGTTGAGAAGTGACAATCAATTTGATCCCGAACGTGATTGTTGAAACATCGATACAGAGGCAAAAGTTGCAAATACATTTAAGTGTTGATTGTACCAGAGACATATATGCTTAGAGAATTCTCATATTCCAGTATACAAAATTTTAAAAGGAATAACCAGAAATCAGCGGGAGTGGATTTTCTGTTGAACGTGTATGAATCGAAATATCAGACGAAATAGAAGTGGACAATCGAACAAATGGTTCGATCATACGGCAAAAAGTAGAAAACAACATTGGAAGAAGACGAAAGCGGACTGCACATAACATACAACAGCATGCGTACATGCGTACAGATTTTATATTGTTTATATTTGTGAATTTTGATATTCTTCCATCATATTCAATAATATTTCTTCATTTATATCATTTATTTAATATTATTTGTTATTTAATCTTTAAGTAATATTTGTTATTTAGACATAATTTATTTATTTCATTTAATTTTTTTAAAAACATCTTATATCAAAAAAATAGAATTTAAATTTAGAAAAAATTTATATATTATAATATCATTAGAGAAATAAAAATGCCTTATCACTATCCAACACGCATGTGCAATCAATTTTTATTCTATCCACATATGTAAATACGCACATACATATCTGCAATATACAATCAAACTCGCTCAATTTCAATTTCTCTATTTGCCTATGTAAAAAGTATATGTACGTATGCGCAGCAAAATACTATATTTTTCATTGACAATTGCACTCAATCGGCAACACAGCACTTGCGATTGGATTATTTGCCATTTTTTGAAGATTTTGTCATTTCATGCCATCCAACAGCCACCAAAATCAAGAAGAAGAGACTTCCACACATCAAATTGTTCGTCTTTCGTCGATTTCATTCGCATTAGTTCACACACTCATCTACTTACGCCTGCGTATTTGTTGTTGCTTTTGCTCTCGTTTCTTGGTGAAGAAAAATACTCTTCAATTTTCTGATGTTCTATTTTGTCTTCCATATACAGAACATTCATGTGTGACCAGGCGGCTTGAACTTGTATGGCGAAAAAATCAACAAAAGTTATAGCAAAATCTGAAACTGCCATAGATTCTAGGTATATTTTTCTAAGATACAGCTTATTTAAAATCTATTTAGACTTCGTGTATTTCCACTGGTAAAATTAAAATTAAAATCTTCAATTATAATATATTAAAACAATTATTTTTTAATGGATAGAAATTTGTTGGCCACATATTGTATAGCAAAAATAGAAATTTTTTCGAGAAACAAAGGGTCTAAAATTAATTTTGACTTCCCGCATTTGAGAAATAAGTATGTTTATTCATACAAAATTCATATTTTCAAATAAAATTAAAAAATATATATCTGTGCATATTTCGCCATACAAGTTCGAGCCGCCTGGTCACACATGAATGTTCTGTATATGGAATACAAAATAGAACATCAGAAAATTGAAGAGTATTTTTCTTCACCAAGAAACGAGAGCAAAAGCAACAACAAATACGCAGGCGTAAGTAGATGAGTGTGTGTTGGATGGCATGAAATGACAAAATCTTCAAAAAAATGGCAAATAATCCAATCGCAAGTGCTGTGTTGCCGATTGAGTGCAATTGTCAATGAAAAATATAGTATTCTGCTGACTATACGTACATATACTTTTTACATAGGCAAATAGAGAAATTGAAATTGAGCGAGTTTGATTGTTTGTATATTGCAGATATGTATGTGCGTATGTACATATGTGGATAGAATAAAAATTGATTGCACATGCGTGTTGGATATTGATAAGGCATTTTTATTTCTCTGATAATGATATTATAATATATAAATTTTTTCTAAATTTAAATTCTATTTTTTTTATAAGATAAGATGTTTTTAAAAAAATTAAATGAAATAAATAAATTATGTCTAAATAACAAATATTACTTAAAGATTAAATAACAAATAATATTAAATAAATGATATAAAAATATTATTGAATATGATGGAAGAATATCAAAATTCACAAATATAAACAATATAAAATCTGTACGCATGTACGCATGCTGTTGTATGTTATGTGCAGTCCGCTTCAGTCTTCTTCCAATGTTGTTTTCTACTTTTTGCCGTATGATCGAACCATTTGTTCGATTGTCCACTTCTATTTCGTCTGATATTTCGGTTCATACACATTCAACAGAAAATCCACTTCCGCTGATTTCTGGTTATGCTGCAACTAGCCACCGACGTAGCGTACGTACGTACCGCCCGTACGTAAGAACATACAAAATTGCATTGATTTTCTCCGCTACGAGCAACGTCTACGTCACCGTCATACGGTGGTGAGTTTTCGTTAACACGACATTCCCATAAGATAGGTCGTGTCAGCTGACACGTTCTACGTTTTTACGTCGGTGGCTAGTTGCAGCATTATTCCTTTTAAAATTTTGTATACTGGAATATGAGAATTCTCTAAGCATATATGTCTCTGCCTAAAGTGACCAGAAGTTGCCTAACTGGAAAAGCTATGGGTTAAAATATTTAAATAAAAGCGAAGTGTTTTCGTGTTTTCATTACTAGCTTTATTGTGCACATATGTATACATGTATAAATATTTTTAAAAAAGAATTTAATTATTATATCAATAATTTAAACAAAAAATTGATTAAAAATTAAAAAAGAATTAATAAATACTAAGTTATTATTTTAGACAATTTTCTTTTTTTTCTTGTAAGTGTTATGAGCAACCCATTTTCATTAATTGTGTTAAAAATATTTTCAAGCGAGTTCAAGTAAACCACGAGTTCTTCGGTAGGTGTTGATAAACCTCAGGTGATTTACCCATGTATAACTTGAATCAACGCCATCCTGAACCTGGCTCCTGCAATAGTGATGCTGACATTGTCGTCAACTTCAAAACAATCTAATCCGAGCTCTGTTGATAAGTTAATTTAAACAGTTGAATATTTCCATACAATAACCAACGATTTTTTGTTATCATTAACTGCAATTTACGAAATTTGTTGATGCAACAATATAGCAACGATGTGCTTATTTTCTCTTCCGCTGTACCCGCTGTTCCCGAAGAGTTGTCCCACCAGTTTCTCGGCAGACAGATGGCACAACCCCGCACTTCAATTTAAGTTTGACGCAAAGTCTGGAAAATTAGGAACATTTCAGAACTGCGAATGCTGTGCTAATAAAATAAATAAATTTTACCCATTTCATATTGCTTGAGGTTTATAAAATCATAATCTATGAAATAGTTCTTGTAGATCATACTATTTTTGTGGTTGAAAGGACTTAGTCGCCGGCAGAAACTAATCCACTTTTTTGCCAAATCCACATCACACGGAAAGGTAAAATAGTTCTTTAATAACGATTTGTCGCAACTATTGTTATTGCAACTCGCCACTGCACACTTGATTTATAAAAATCACTTTTTTTTTCAATCAAAATTGTTTTAGGTAACAGCGTACTATACAAATGCAAGAATAATAAAAATTTATTTGTCCTTTTCGGTTAATTTTCATTTCGTTTATTACGTCAGCATATGAACAATCGACTGTCAAACTCAAACCAAAAAAAATAACTGTTCACTCAGGGCGCAATCTGTATTTCTATCATTCTTGGGTCCAACGGTTGTATAAAAATTGAAACGTCCATATTTTACCGCTATTCGGTTCTCATAGCCGAAGCCCATAGAACACTTTGTTCCTTTGCTTTAAAGCATATAACTGACAGCGACGGAAAAAACGGTGTAAGCTGGGCCAATCAATACGTTTCACAAAGGATACACTTCTAGTAGTTCATATGCAAATTTACTATTTGGTATTTATTTATGTATTTTATTTAAATGAAATATGTATATAGCACTTTTATTATACATTCAATAACTATTTGCACATCCATTTAATGCAATATTTTTTATTTTTTTGTTTTATAATAATTATTATTGTTAAAATGCAACCATGTTTGCCTCACGTACGTTAAAGATAAAAGTTGGCCATCTTTTATACTTTGCGTTGAAGGACACGGAGTGATTAGGCATCACTTCATACAAATTCATGTATTTTAACTCAGCTGTCGGTTGTGTATCACGGATTGTCGTATATATATATTTCAGTGAATTTTACAGATTATGAAGTCACATTAGTTCCAAGAGTTGTATTATTCATTCATTATTCCGCATTGTTTATATTTTTATTTTCAATTTGTTCCATTTGGTAATTTTCTCTCGCAGTTGAACTACTATAACGTCACAACTAGAAAAATCCTCCGCAATCTTTTTTATGTCATTCTTGACGAAACTTTATTAAAAGAGTACAACAAAATTGTGCAATTGCTAATGCTGAGAGTGTTAAAAAGAGGCTAAATAGTATGAGAATTTACGATCTTAATTTCTCAAAAGTAGCATCGTCCATTCTCATGTAGTTTCTGTAATCGGGTGGTTCGGGTTTTTTGATGTTTACGAAAAGTTTTCGGTCAGAAAACTCATCTCTTTCCAGGAACCACTCTATGTACAAAGCTCTCGTCCTTTTCTTCTTATTTTTTCGTTCGTCTTCCTCACGTCAATAATTATTATAGAACAAATTGCATGATGAATATGAGAATAATAAAGTTAGCCAACGCATGTACATCGTGTTGATACATGTATACTTAATAGCCATCCAACTCATTGTACAACGTGTTTAACCAACGATTTATCATTTATATACCAATGTGATGAGTCGAGTAATTTTTACTTGATAACCCGATAACTTGACTAGGTATCGGCTTTTTGATTAAAGTTTGATTTATTTTTGTATCCACTACAATGCTTGGAGTAAGCTTACATACTGTAACGAGTATCGATAGTTGATTACTCATCACTATTGTGACTGACTCTATTGGCAGCATCGAAACGAATGTCAACAAAAAGAAATAAGCGATAACCAGAACAAGCCAACGAGAAAGGAAGAGAAGAATCTCGATAAAGGAAGATTCTGGGGTGTTGCCAACAGAGTATAAATAGAGCCAGTGTTGAGTATTGACAATCAATCTAATTCCGAACGTGATTGCGAAAACATTGATACAGAGGCAAAAGTTGCAAGTACATTTAAGTGTTATAGTAAATAGTTGATTGTAAACAGAGTTGATTGTAAATAGAGATTATTAAATAAATTGTTGCTGTATATAGTTGTATAAAATAAGTGTTGCAGTTATTATTAACAGAATCCAGTGATCGAACAAGGCAATTCAAATAGAATTAAACGTTCACAGAATAAAAACGTAACAATACAATAGAAATTCCAAAGACTTTCAAAAACATGTTATAGCCTAGACAGACGGCAGCCTAACTCCGGATTACCGGCGCACTTAACCGGAATAAAATATTAACCTGACAGACGGCAGTATTGCGGCTTAACTAAACGGCTGATTGCTGTTTTATTGGGTCTGCTCACTTACATTCCTATCACTATCAATTTCTATCATCTGTCACTCTCGATATGAGAAAATCTACAAGTAGTACATGAACTGAAAACTATCAGAAACTTGTAAATTGACATTCACAGTTCGTAATTGACAGCTGGATTTATTTGTTCGCCAACGCTTTTTATTTCGAAAACTGTTAACAATTGTTGAAAGTTTTTTATAAGCGAACAAACCTAATATTTTGTAAAATGGATTGAGAAAAAATTACAATGAAATTCAAATGGAGTGACAATATGAGCTATTTTTGTATTAGTTGGAATATAAAACATAAAACATTTATTTGCTCGATTATTCTTATGAATTTGAAGTGTGTCCATTTTATAACAACTTTACTAAAAAAATCGAATTTTAAATAAAATCTATCGAAATTCCGTCTTCGCTGCACTTGTGTGCAATTTTATAAGCTCTTGTGTGGTTTAATTTCGACAGTGTAAATTCGACTAGTAAAAATTGACATTCGCTCCATTATATTTAGAGCATAATTGTGATACGCTTCATGTTTATTGAAGGCTTTAAGAAGCGTTATTTCAACAGTTTTACCATAGGAATCGTTTAAAAATTAACATATACTAAAAAGTTGCTTCCTTCAAATACTATACTATACTTTTGTGTATGTTATTAAAATTTATTTATTTATTTTATTTAATTTCATATTTCTTAATTATAAATTACTTAGTTTTTGGATTTATGTTTAAATATAATTATAATTTGTGCATAGGTACATTTTAAGAATCAATGTTTTTGTAAACTTAAAATTGCTTAGATTTTGTCTTAATTTCTTTTAGTTTTAATTAATAAAGAGGAAAATAATCGTTTCCGATTAAATATTTTCCATACTACTAAAAATAACAATGTTGCAATATGCATATTTTTTTCTTACTTCTAAGTTCTAAGGCCCAGTTAGTTTTTCAACTTGAGTTTAGTGAGTTTTACTGTAATTTATATTTGAACTAAGTTTAAAGTATCTACATGGAGTGAACATTTTCAAGTATTTCGTTAATTTCCGCTATAGTCCATTTAGAAAATAATATTTCTGCCAGATTTAGAGTTAAACATAGTTCAAACTACGTTAAAGCAAGACTAATAAACATGTTAGAGAGTTTAAATTTAGTTTAATTGACAAACTGATTTATTTGATAATATTTTTAGATCTAGCCTTAATAATAGTGTTTTTTACGAATAATGAATTACAAGCAATTTATATTCTTATAATTACAAGGTGTGACAATTATGTTTTAAGACTCGAAACATATCTCTGTGTGAGCACATGCGTTTTGAAGCTTCTACCTTCCTCTACTAACTGTCATGGCATTTGGTTGACATTTAATGTTTATTGACATTCATTTTACAAAACACGTGTTCGTTTGATGTTGAAATTTTAACATGAAATTTAACACTCATTGTTCGTCAATTTTTTGTTCGGAACCAGGTCTGTGTATAGAATCACCCGCCGTATTCACCTGATTTGGCACCGTGCGACCTTTTTTTGTTCCCAAAACTGAAATTGAAGTTGAAAGGATGCTTTTTTGATGACATTCAGACCATACAACGGGCTTCGACGAGGGCACTGGATGTAATTCCGAAAAATGAGCTGGAACACGCGTTTGAATCATTATTAATTCGATGTAACAAGTGTATTGATATCTTGTTTTAATTGTGTTTTCTAGAGGCAGTATTAATACATAGTTGTCGCACCTTGTATATTTAAAAAAAAATTGGAGTATTAAAAATCAGTATTAAAAATCAGCCTCAGTTGAGGTTGGTACCTCAATACCTTGAACATTTTTAAATAAAATTACAAACATGCTTTGCTGACGTAGATCATATGGGTGTTAAGTCAATGCTGCCAAGTAGGATATTTCAAAAATGTGATGACTTTTTTCACGACAGTGTGAAAACTTTAATCAAATTTCAAAATAAAGCAGCTAGAGTAGTTATCACTTTATTTGGAAAAAATATTGATGTTGGCAACACTGCCACTGATAACTTCAATAATATATAAGAACATAATATATTTGTATTATAACATTATTTGGCCGTCTGACACCACTGTTTGCTTATTTCATATAACATTATTCAAGCTCATGTCATATTTTTATATTATATTTTATTTATTTCATTTCATTTTACAAGAGATGGAGGATTACCAATCATGACCAATAACAGCTCTACTACCTTAGTGAGTTTTTCTTTAAAGGAACTTAACAAAATCATAAATGAACTAAACGTCAAAAAAGCTGCAGGGTATGATAAAATAAGTGCCAAAATAATCGCCGAGCTACCTCAAATTGCAGTAAAACAGCTGTTACACATAATGAATGCAATACCACGCCTTTGTTATTTCCCCTCAGCATGGAAAATTTTCCAAATAATTATGATTGCAAAACCTGGAAAAGATTCAACTAATGTATCATCGTACAGGCCTATTAGCCTGCTGCCTATCCTATCCAAAGTGTTTGAAAAACTATTAATGTTGAAGATACAGCCAATTGTTGAAGCAAATAACATTATACCGTTGCATCAATTTGGGTTCAGAGCAAAACATGGTACAGTAGAACAAGTTCACAGAATAGTATCTAACATTACCAAAGCGTTCGAAGCAAAGCAGTACTGCTCAGCAGTATTTTTGGACGTCGCACAAGCTTTTGATAAGGTTTGGCATGATGGCCTACTTCACAAAATCGGTTGTCTCTTTCCAGATAACATTTGCAAAATATTAAGGAGCTATCTGTTGAATAGGAAATTTATGGTTAAACAAAGATCGTATTTAACTCAAACACGTACGATAATGGCTGGGGTCCCGCAAGGAAGCGTCTTAGGTCCCTTTTTATATCTAATCTACACTTCAGATATACCAACAAATGGCAATCTTTTCACATCAACTTTTGCAGACGATACAGCAATCTTGAGCGTCGATGATAATCCCAGTAAAGCGTCAGAAAAACTGCAAAGTCACTTAAAAAGAGTACAACACTGGCTGGAGACATGGCGTATTAGAATCAACGAATCAAAATGCGTCCATATGACTTTCACGTTGAATAGAAAAACATGCCCTCAACTACAAATTAATGGTCAAAAAATACCACAAAAAAACGAAGTGACCTATCTAGGCTTTCATCTCGATAGAAGGCTAACCTGGAAGAAGTACATTGGTACAAGTCCACCATTAAACCAATTTGGAGCTACGGCATTCAGCTTTGGGGCACTTCATCAAACTCTAATATTGAGAAAATTCAGCGTGTTCAATCTAAAATCCTTAGACGTATTTGCCGAGCTCCTTGGTACATCAGTAACACAAATATACACAAGGACCTACAGATTGACACTATTAAAATAGACATAGGGAAACATTGCCAACGTTACTCTGAACGACTAAGTAATCATCCTAATACTCTAGCGAGAGAGCTCCTTAAGGTTAAATAAATTAAAAGACTAAAAAGGAAAAATGTTTTAAATATATCTTTCACATAATCTCTCATTACTATTATATATGTCCTTCATGACATCACATGTTATATTTGTTTGCTTTAAGTTATTTGAATGATGTACACATTGGTGTACATCATTCAACAAAATGTATTTTTTAGTATATAAGATTTGTATATTTATTGTTAGTTTCGTAAGAAAGATACAATAAATAGAAGAAAATGAAAAAAAAAAAATTCATTTTATATTGCGCGATTAATCCGCAAAATCAAAATCGTTGATTAATCAAATAAGTAATTATTCGAATAATTATGACTGAATTTTAAAAAATTGAATTTATTCGATTAATCATAATTTTGATTAATCAGAATTCTGATTAATCGAATAATTCGTATTTTGATTAATCGAATTTGACAAATCAGACTGTTTGACTAAACGATTAATCGCGCAGCCCAATTTTATAAAAAAATTTTACAATATATGTGTTTACGTTTTCTTAAGAAATATCATTCCTCTTAAAAAATATTTATTCTTTAATTACATTCATCAAGTCATTCATCTTAAACTCGTGATAACTATTCAGAATAAAAAGTAATTTAAATTTTTATTTTGTAAATTTTTAAAAATATATTTTTACTCTTTTTATTTAAAGATATTGTAAGTTAATATATTTATAATTATTTACATTAAATTAATATATGTATTTGAAAGAAAAAATTTAGATTTTAAGGACTCTTTTTGGTTTTAAGGATGTTGACGAAATCAATTATTTGCATTTATGAATAAGTACAGCATGCTAGTCCTCTATGAAATATTCTGGTGATTTCTCTACATCATGCCAGAAATCATACTGAAGTATGCAACAATATTGATTTTATTCGATTATAAAAATTGGATGCGCTTATAAAATAATACGAGTATTATACTTAACCAGATGCTAGAATTTCTACAAATAGACTCAAGCACATACAAATGC
Organism: Megamerina dolium; assembly: GCA_963854835.1. NCBI lineage: Eukaryota > Metazoa > Arthropoda > Insecta > Diptera > Megamerinidae > Megamerina > Megamerina dolium. The sequence goes on along the minus strand of OY978527.1, from coordinate 27,741,588 downwards.
CATAAAGAATTACTTGGTTTATTTTGTTAAAAAAAAATCGCTAAATGAATATTTGACAGGTAATAGGATTTGCAAAGTAGGAAAACATATGGAGTGTGATTAATAAGTGGAGCAACTAATTGATGCTATTTATGTAACCCTGGAATTACGCCAACTACTTATAAAAGAAAAAATACTTAGAGCCAATTTGAGTGAAAAATTATTTTTTTTTGAGTTTCACCTTTTGACTTAATTTTTATTTAAATGGTCACGTTTTCCCAATTAAGTATTAATTAAATACGATCATGTGCTTCATGTCTTTACGTTTTTTATTTGCTGATGTGAAATACAGAGCACATTTGTATTTATATTGATGCAGGCGAGGCACAAATTCTGGGTTATCCATTACGTGGTCATCAGTTTCAGTGACATCTATCAAACAGAACTGTCTTCCAAGGCATTATATGTTTAGTTTAAGGTTTGCACATCTTACAATATGGATCGTTTAATAATCACTCAACGTGTTAAAATTGTGAAAACTTTCTACAAAAATAGTGATTCTTCAGTATGTACGTTTCATGCATTACGGGCAATCAAAAAATTCGAACAAAGAATCAACAAAAATTTAAACACTAACATTATCGTTGTCTTGTTACTTTTGCATATCTAAATGAAATTTTACGAGTACATACTGTTCAATCGTCCAATCGTCAACAAATACGCATATTAATTTTTATTGTCTACATTAAGTTTCACTCTACTAACAAAAACAAATCTTTATAAGACAACCGAACTAGAGGCAACACGAAATGGGATAACAATAGAAATAAAAAAATACATTGCCTGTTGGGCTATGGACCTAGTACCGCAAGAAACAAAAGAGCTTCGAAGCAAAATAAGAATAAAAATAAACCAATATAAACCGGATTTAACGCTACAATATTCAAAGCCAAAACAGGGATAGACATAAGTAAACTTACATACAATAGAAATTCAAGACTTTTTAAAGCATGTTAACAAAATTGTAACAGATACAATGATTTTACAAGTGACGAAATTCTTTGACAGTATCTTCATTTTTTGTTATTGTTTCTTGCATGTGGAAACTACGACTTCACAAGATATAGTAAAAAAAAAAAAAAAACAAGAAAAACTCACAAGTGCACAGTAGCCGAATGAAGTGATATTCCATAGATATCTAATGCTCTAATTCTATATATTTAGATATGCTGTTTATATGCATTTTTATAGTATTATTTCGTAAAGGGTAAAAATATATTAATTGAATTATTGAAAGAAAAAAACAATTGAAATTCTAATAGAAAACATATTATTTTAAAAAAATTACAGTAACCTAACATAGTACGTTAATCTTAAGCTTGTCAAAAGCAATTATTGTAAAATGCTATTTTATTAATTGTAAATAAACATTACCGTAAGCTATTCACAATAGTTGCTTTCTATTAATAATCAAGCGATTGCGAAACTCTTAAAGCAAGGAATATTTTTCCAAGGGTTCGTTTTTGTTTAGAAATATGAAATTATCAGTAACACAGATTTGGCTCTACAGTTAAAGATTATTATGAACGAGCCCTAATTTATTTTTTTTGTTATGACATCTGTCAAACGTTTTTAGCATAATATTTAAACAACATTGTATTTTTTTAAGTTAAGTTACCACAAAATCATAATTTGCGGGAAGTTTTATTGCATTATTAAAAAAAAAAAAAAATACAGCTGAAGTGCATCGAATGCTTATCGAAGCTTATGGTGGTCATGCTCTTTCAGAAGCAACATGCAGAACCGAAAATGTAATAATTTTGATTTGAGAAATGAAGAACGTGGAAGACCATCGAAAAAGCTTGAAGACACCGAATTACAAGCATTGTTGGACGAAGATGACACTTTAAGTCAACAACAAATGGCAGAAATGTTAAATGTATATACAAAAAACAATTTCCAACCGTTTAAAAACTATGGGAAAGATCCAAAAGAGTGGAGAATGTGTGCCACATGAATTGAATGAGCGACAGATGGAAAACCGAAAAAAATACCTATGAAATTTTACTTCAAAGACAAGAAAGACAGAGTTTTTTGCATCGAATTGTGACTGGTGATGAAAAGTGGATTTATTTTGAGAATCCTAAACGCAAAAAATCATGGGTTACAACAGACTAACCATCAAAATTGACCGCAAGACCGGATTGCTTTGGAAATAAGAGGATGCTGTGTGTTTGGTGGGATGACAAAAGTGTTGTGTACCATGAACTTCTGAAACCTGGTGAAACCGTTAATACTGATCGCTACCGATAACAAATTATCAATTTAAACCATGCATTGATTGAAAAACGATCAGAATGGACCAGAAGACACGGTAAGGTAATTTTGCTCCACGACAACGCACTGGCACATAAAGCACAACCGGTTCAGGATACGATTAAATCGCTTGGTTGAGATTTGTTACCCCAGCCGCCATATTCACCAGACTCCTTCCGATTACCACTTGTTTTCATCGATGGGTCACCCACTTCAGGAACAGCACTTCAAAACATCTGAAGAACTGGAAAATTGGGTCTCTGAATGGTTTTCACCAAAAGGCGATCAATTTTTTGCCGTGGTATCCACAAATTGCCTGAAAGGTGGTAAATATGTGTAGAGAGCGATGCCCAATACTTTGAATAACATATTTTTATATTTTCACTTTAAAAAAAGCAAATAAATAAATAAAAAAAAAATATTAAGTCGTGTCGTCGAACCGTAAAATATTTTTTTAGTTTGTGTTTTTTCAAAAGTCGTTTTTGTTGCAACGTAATTGAAAAATTAGTGGAACATTTTTTTGTGAAAAGTCATCTCGTTGCAGTGTAATTCATATAAAAAATTAATTAAATAATTTAATTGATCATCGAATCATAAGTGCTGTTAGAATAATAAAAAAAAATATTTTTTATTTCACAACATTGGTTAATACGTCATCTTTTTGCGTTCACAGTGAATATTGTGTGTGAGTAAAAGAGACAGAAAGAGACGCTCAGAACGTCCGAGTATTTTGAAATTGGAAGACAACCAAGAAACGAGAGCAAAAGCAACAACAAATACGCAGGCGTAAGTAGATGAGTGTGTGTTGGATGGCATGAAATGACAAAATCTTCAAAAAAATGGCAAATAATCCAATCGCAAGTGCTGTGTTGCCGATTGAGTGCAATTGTCAATGAAAAATATAGTATTCTGCTGACTATACGTACATATCAGTGTTGCCAGATATGGGCTTTTCCTACCAAAACTGGTAGGTTTTTTTCCATTTGGTAGGTTGGTAGGCTAGATTGGATTTTGGTAGGTTTCGCGACAGCTTTGTGAAAAGTAGAAAGTATGTTTCTTACAACATTTAAGCAACCTTATTTACACAAATATTTCACCGGGGCGTTTGTATAACAGCGCACGCAAACATATGAATATACTTGGTTCGTAAATATTCATATACGCATAATTTATATAATGTAGTAATGGTGGCAGCACTATATTATACAACAAGCAATAAATCGAACAGAGCGCATTGAAACGATGTGCAGGTGTGAATGTTTGTATGCAAAAATCGAAATTCACACATCCCTAGTAAAATCTGTGGCAAACGGTTTAATAAAAAACGGCGCGATGGACAAGTGAGTAAATTAATATTAGTTAAATAACGTTTCAACGATTTCATCTCCAGGTTTGTAGTCAGGAATCCAAAGCAGTCGAAAACGGAAACAGAATTAACAGGAGATGAACCATCCTGCAGGTAATAAGCAATTAACTACACCAATCGTTTACAAGACAACTTCTTTCCGAGAGTTGATTTCAATGCTTAACTGACATTTTCAAAAAGGCATGTTCCTGAATTCAAGTTTTTTTCATATTTCTTGATAGTGATGAAGGCATGAAGCAGCAAGTATTGAAAAGAAAATTTCGTGCAGAGTGGCTGCGTTTATTTGACTGGCTGCAAGAAAAAGATGGCTGTGCGTTTTGTGTAGCTTGTTCAAAGACGGTGATTAATCACAGCAGCCATCTAAAAGCCCATCAAAAGACAGCAATCCATGTGCACTTATGAAGCGCGCAAAAAACAATTTACTTTGGACAAATTTTACGACACAGAACAACAGAAACAGCAGCAACAAGTTAGAAACGCAGAGTTAACATTGGTTATGTTCTGCATCACCCACAATTTACCGTTTTTACTTATGGATTTCCTACCGGCGTTACTCGTGGAATGTTGCCCGGACTCTGCGATCGCTAAGCTCATTAAATGTGGAAGAACAAAATCAACTGCAATAACTGAATGTATATCCAAGCAGGCAAGTGAGCAAATTTTTTCTGTATTGAGAAGCAAGAAGTTTTCCCTTATTGTGGATGAAACGACCGACGTTTCTATGAATACGTCGGTACATATTGCCTATTATCAATAATTTAAATAAAGAATTTCAAGCTCAAAGCTCACGTTTGCCATACTTGTACACAAGTATGAAATCAAATTTTCTTTTGATTCAAAGCAACTTTTTCAAACAAGAATTGTTGAACAATGATAACTTTAAATTCAAAGACAAATGCAATCACAAACCCGTTTCCAATATATTCATCGGAACCAAAGCAGAGATATTCATGAAAAGCCATTTATGTTCTGATGAAATAATCGAGGTGAAAATGAAGGCACTTTCGTTTTATATCGAATTTTTAGAGCAACTTGAAGCTAGATTCGATTTTAACCGCGAGGATATAAAAATGCTGAAAATTATTACGCCGTCAAAGGTCCTTTCAACAGAAGATTTACCGATACTTCCTCTCGTTCTTAAATTCGCACACCTGGTTGATTGCGACCCCGATTATATTACAACGCAATGGAACTTATTGAGGCTTAGTGAGTTAAATCTATCTGTTGATATGGACCTGGAAATATTTTGGACAAAAGTTGATTCAATTAAAAATGGTCTAAATCAAAAAAGTTTTGCTGAGCTTTGCAATTTCATCTTTCATATAATCTCGCTTCCGCACAGCTCTGCCGCTGCAGAGCGAAAGTTTTCGTCACTGTCATTAATAAAAACCAAGTTGCGTAATAAACTTACTATTGATAATATTCATAATATAATGCTGTGTAAAGAACTTATAAGTAATAAAGAGCCACATTATATTTGGTCAGCAAAAAAAGATTTTAAAGGAAAGTAATGACTAAATAATATTGGAAACGGGATTGTGTTTGCTTGTTTTAAGCAATTACATAAATATTGATCTCTGAATTTTTTATTTTATAGTTACAAAGGCTACACTAGTCAATATTTTATATATCTAAAGATAAGATTTACATATTCAAAATAATATTCATATATATTATGATCATATGTACCTTATGTGCCTATAAGTTAATTTAAAATCAACTGAACTGAACTAAACTGTTGTGATAAAATACACATAAATTAGTATAAGTATACATACTTATGTAGTAAAATGAATTTTTATACGAATTTAATTTTTTTTATTGTAAACATTGTTACGTTGTCTATATTTTTAATAAAATTCACTTTGAAAAAATTAAACCCAAAAAAAATTTTGGTAGGTTTTAGGTTGTTTTGGTAGGACGTTTTGGTAGGAAAAAAAATTTGGCCGTGGCAACACTGGTACATATACTTTTTACATAGGCAAATAGAGAAATTGAAATTGAGCGAGTTTGATTGTTTGTATATTGCAGATATGTACAGTGGCTCCCAGCTTATTTCGTACAGTGACAGTTTAAAAATTGCTGCAGTCGTAATTCCTAATATAGCAAAAATTTGAACAAAATATAAATGCCATTTTTGAAAGGAAGGTTTGTTTTTTATTTTCCAAAATTTACTTTTTCAAAATTTTAGTGTTTGACACTATAAAAAAATAAAATAAGAATAAAATAGGAAAATTCATGTCACAGCTTATTTCGTACAGTCTCTTTAAGTTCAAACTAAAAACAAAGTAAGTTGATTTTAATATTTAGTATGACATCCCTTAGCGTTAATGATAGCCTGGAGTCTATTTGGCATTGAATCCACCAATTTTTGAGTGATGTCTGTTGTGATTTTTTTCCATTCCTCCATCAGTACCTTCTTTAGGTCTTGCTTATTAGAAATCTTGTGTGTTCTTATTTTATTGTCCAAAATAGACCAAAGATTTTCAATCACATTCATGTCAGGTGACTGTGGTGGTGGAGACATCAAGTGTGGGCAGTTCCAAATAAGCCAAGATTGCACAATCCCAGATTTATGTTTTGGGTCATTATCTTGGTAGTACCGAAATTCTTCCCGCAAATCCAGTTTGTCTGCACTTTGAAGTAAATTGTTTTTCAGAATCTCGAGGTACTTCATTTTGTCCATTGTCCCCTCAATAAAAACCAATTCACCTACTCCGGCTGCTGACATACAGGCCCAAACCATCACGCTACCGCCACCATGCTTCACTGTGGGCTTAAGGTTCTCCTTGTTTAGCTCGGTATTCGCTTTACGCCAAACATATGACATTCCGTCCGAACCAAAAATATTAAACTTAGACTCATCCGCGAAAATAACGGTATTCCAGAACGCAGGAGTCTTAATAATATGCTCTTTGGCGGAGTCAAGTCGGCGTTGTATATTCATTTTTGAAATGAATGGTTTCTTTCGGGCTACTCGACCGTTCAAGTCATGATTGCGCAGCACACGTCGGACAGTTTCAGCACTGGATGATTTCCTATTTCACGCTGAACCTCTGCAGCCAACTTCGGAGCGGATAACTTTGGATTTTTCTTAATTTTTCGTACAATATAACGCTCGTCTGATGCGTTGAAAATCTTATTAGGTGCTTCTCTGCCCTTGTTCTCCAACCGATTTTCGCGAACGAAGCGTTGAATGATGTATTGGACAGTTGAGGCACTTAAATTTGTAATTTCAGCAATTTTTCGCACACTCTGACCTTTCCTAAAATGGTTAATTACCAGTTTACGCTGTTCCATCGTTGTACGACGCCCATAACGCTAAATGTTTAATTTACAGCACTTTAACTATTTAAAATAATAATAATAAAAATTGTTATAATAGTTAAAAAGGTCCAAAAACTCATACAATTCAAAAAAACTTTGTAACTGCGCGGCAGAATGAAACTTACTTACATTGAAGTTTGTGTACGAAATAAGATGTGAGCTGAAAATCAGCTGATCAATAGTTTTTCTCTCTTGCATGACAAAAAGAACAATTTTTGGGGTTCCCCGTTTTCTTATTAGGTTTACTAAACACATACACAGACATCTACATTCAAAACTTATCGATAAGTTTTTTAGTTTCGATGTTACAGCCATGTACATAAAAATATATACACTGTACGAAATAAGCTGTGACCCACTGTATGTGCGTATGTACATATGTGGATAGAATAAAAATTGATTGCACATGCGTGTTGGATATTGATAAGGCATTTTTATTTCTCTGATAATGATATTATAATATATAAATTTTTTCTAAATTTAAATTCTATTTTTTTTATAAGATAAGATGTTTTTAAAAAAATTAAATGAAATAAATAAATTATGTCTAAATAACAAATATTACTTAAAGATTAAATAACAAATAATATTAAATAAATGATATAATGAAGAAATATTATTGAATATGATGGAAGAATATCAAAATTCACAAATATAAACAATATAAAATCTGTACGCATGTACGCATGCTGTTGTATGTTATGTGCAGTCCGCTTTCGTCTTCTTCCAATGTTGTTTTCTACTTTTTGCCGTATGATCGAACCATTTGTTCGATTGTCCACTTCTATTTCGTCTGATATTTCGATTCATACACGTTCAACAGAAAATCCACTCCCGCTGATTTCTGGTTATTCCTTTTAAAATTTTGTATACTGGAATATGAGAATTCTCTAAGCATATATGTCTCTGGTAGTATTGAGAATGAAACTAATGCTACTACAAATCAGCAACGTGCAAATGATCGTTATAATTTAAGAAAGGAGATTAAACGACCAGAAAAATTTATTGAAACTGGTTATTTGGTTAATATGATTGAACCAAAAACATATGAAGAGGCAGTTAAATCAATAGAAATGGAGCAGTGGAAGTGTGCAACGGATGATGAATATAATTCATTAATTAAAAATCATACATGAATTTTGGTTGAGCCACCTGAAAATCAAAAGGTAATTGATAATCGTTAGGTGTTTAAAGTTAAAGAAAACACTGATGGCACGATTGATCGATTTAAAGCAAAATTGGTGATTCGTGGATTTACTCAACAGTATGGAATCGAATATGAAGAGACATTCAGTCCTGTGGTTAAATACACTTCATTTCGTGCAATTTTATCATTAGCAGCAATGAATAAAATGCAAATCAAACAATTTGATGTTAAGGCTGCATTTCTTTATGGTGATTTAAAAGAAAATGTTTACATGAAGCAACCAATTGGATATGAAGATGGAACAAATCGTGTGTGCAAATCGGTTAAAGATTTATATAGACTCAAACAGGCATCCAGATGTTGGAATGAAAAGTTAACTTCGTTTATTCGTCACTTCAAATTTAAAGTATCTGATGTTGATCCATGTGTTTTTATTAGAAGAGAAGCTAACAAGTTTATTATCATCGTGATTTATGTGGATCATGGTCTAATATTGGCTTATGATATGCAAGAAATTGAACTGGTAACAACATACATGGAAGAGCATTTTGAAATCAAAGTATTTGATGCAAAACATTTTTTCATCAAATGGTTCATCATACAAATGGTTCAATTTTAATTCATCAGGAAGCGTACGTTAAGAAGATATTGAATCGTTTCAACATGAGTGATTGTAAGACTGTGTCTACACCAGCTGATAGTAATCAAAATCTTGGCGATTTTGTAAATGATGAAAGGGATATGAATTATCCATATCGTGAGGCTGTTGGCAGTTTAATGTACTTAACTGTTGGTACAAAACCAGATATCAGTTATGCTGTTGGTGTTGTTAGTCGATATCTTGATGGTCCAAGTAATGCTCATGCCAATGCAGTTAAACGCATATTTAAATATCTCAGGGGTACTGCTAATTTGTGTATTCTTTACAAAAGTGATGATAAGTTTGACTCATTGGATACAGTGATGCAGATTATGCTGGTGATAGTGAAACAAGAATATCAACAAAAGGTTATGTGTTTCATATTGGTTCTGGTGTCATAAGTTGGGCATCAATGAGACAACAATCTGTTTCAACGTCATCAACAGAGTCAGAATATGTTGCTGCATGTCATGGTGTAAAAGAATTAATTTGGCTTAAACATTTGGTGGCTGAATTAAAAGATAATGAAGTTTTTGATGCAAAATTTTACATGGATAATCAGAGTGCAATTCGTTTGGTCAAAAATCCTGTTTTTCACAAGAGAACTAAACACATCGACGTTCAGTATCACTATATTCGTGAGAAATTTCAAGAAAAATATTTCGAATTGGAATATATCAGTACAGATGAACAAATTGCTGATATATGTATACACTAAGGCATTGGTTACAAATCGTCATAACTATTTGTGCAATTTAATGAATTTAAAATCAAGGATTGATTAATTTTATTTTATTTTTGTTTGTTCATTAAATTAAAGTAGTTTATTTTTTGTTTTGTTTTTGTTGAAAAAGTAAAGTAACGTAGAGTTAAAATTATAATAATGAGTGGGAATATTGAGATTGCATTATGAAATTTAAACGTTGGCAATTCTTTTTCTATTTGATTTTTTTTTGTAATCTGTCATTGTAGTCAGTCTATCACAAGAAGGCGTTGAAGAAACATTAAAATAAAGAACATTCAAATAGTATAAATTCTTGTGTTAATTTATTTGCGTTTTATAATTTTTTTACAGATAATCAGCGCACTTTACTAATTATTTCAATACTTTTGCCATTGGAGTAAAAAATTTAGAGGCAAGTGGGGTGAGTTGAGGAGTGGGGTGAGTTGAGAAACTCACCGTAGTGCCATAGTGAATTGGCATTCGTGTCCGATTCCAAATGTCATAGATTCGTAACGGCCGAAACCAGTTTTTTGTACGACTCCGACCCGTGTGGATGCATTTTTTGTGCTCTTTATTTTAATTTTATAAAGTTGGACGTTCTGAAAGTTTATTTTTTATTTTTTTCCTCTATCGATTTTTCAACTATATTTTCCGGAAAAACAAATGTGAGTATACCCAAATTATTAGTTGGACTCTGAACTATAGAAATGCTAAAAGATCCGATCCAAATTTTGCAAGCCACCGAAATGACGCTACTCAATTCTCACAACATGTGTTTGGGGTTAGTTGAGGATTTTTTGTGGGGTGAGTTGAGGAATGTCAAAAATCGAGTGATTAAGCAAATAAAGCGTTCTTTAGCATTTTCGGTCAGTAGAGTTATTTTCAACATATTTTTAGCTCATTTATTGAGTCATCATGTCAAGAAACTACAAGAAAGTCACTGAAAACCCACGAAAACCAGCTCCAAGTGACGATGATTTGTTGGAAATGCTCAAGGCAGTGAAAATCGATAAACGAAAGCCGTTTGAAGTTTCAAAAGCCCTTGAATATCCACAAGCCAGTTTGTACCGCATTTTAAATGAATACGACAAACAAATGGGAAAATATGATAACACCGAAGAGAAAATGCAGCAGTTTCTTCAATCTCGCAAAAAATCCGGTGGTCAAACGGTTCGTTAATTTTTATTTTTTTTAGTGTATTTTTGATTAACCAAATATTTTCTTTCAGATTTTTTCGGCAGTGCAAGAGAACAGTTTGATGCATTATATTTTGACTGCCAGCAATTGAACTACGGTTTATCCATCAATGAGCTGAGAACCATGGCATTTGAATTCGGACAGAAGGAAAAAATAAACAAGGATGTTTTGGAAAAATGGAATGGAATGGCCAGTAAGGACTGGACAAATCAGCCTTCAACGAGTCAGAGGATTCAACAAGGAAAGTGTAGACGAATTCTACACTCAACTTGGTGAACTTTATGATGAATTTAAATTTCCGCGTGAAAGAATTTGGAACATGGATGAAGCGGGTTTTCTAACTGTCCCAGCCCATGTCCAAAAATTGTTGGCCGAAAAAGGTGTGAAACGCGTTGGGCAAATGTCATCCGCCGAACGTGGAACGAATGTTTTGGTTGCGCTAGTAGTTAATGCCGCAGGTCAATTCATTCTAGCCTTTTTTATTTTCCCTAAAGTGAACATGCTAAAAACATTCAAGATGCTCGCAGAAGGCGATGAAGGGCACGCGAATAAAAGTGGATACATGCAAACGGCTGAATTTTTAAAATTCATGAAACATTTCCAAAAACACTCGCATGCCAGCAAAGAATCACCAACTCTTCTGCTGCTGGATAATCACACTTCCCACTTATCGATTGAATCAATCGATTTTGCTATTGAGCATGGCATCAACATGTTGACTTTTCCGCCCCATTGCACCCATAAATTGCAACCTTTGGACGTTGGGATTATCGGTCAAGTCAAGTCTCGTTATGTGGAAATTTAAAAAATCGCCCCGTACATTATAAGTAAAACAGAGAAGATTCGAAATCATCTTGCGTGTGCAAGTAGTTCTGCAACAATGTTGCTAATTGCAAAATGTTCAAATCGCTTGACCGTGGTTAGAAATGGAAAATAATACGAAAGTTTAATTTATTGTTTATTGTCAATGAATTACAGCTAAGCGGCCAGTCAGACACATTTTGTTTGAATGTGAAATACAGCGAGAAGAAAAAATTTCAAGAAAATTTAATGTTGAAATTTTAATAAATCAAGCGAAGAAAATAAAAGAACGTGCACACAGCGAGTAACTTGTCGCTGCCAATACAAACATTGACTGTTACAGCATTATGTAAGCAATTTAAACACTAAAGAAATATTCCATTTAAAAAACGCATTTATGAAAACGCTATACCTCGGCTACTCATAGGGCTAGGTAATTGGAAATTAGGAATTCCACATAAAATTCAGTAACGAAAACCTACTGAGCCTGTAGCGATTAAGACTACGTTCGGGTGGTTAATTTACGGAGCTTGTAGTAGCAATTAAAAGTCTAGTGTATCATAAAGTTTTCACATTTGCGAGTGTACTTCTGACGGTGATATAAAGCTGCAAAAAATGGTAAAAACATTTTATTCGCTTGAAAATATACATAGGTGTTAGTTTGTCGTCTCAATTAAAGGCCAGTTCTGAAGATGAACGTTGTTTAGATATTCTGAAGGGATTAACTAGAAATCGTTCTGATAGTCATTATGAAACTGCGCTTTTGTGGCGGTATGATAATTTTAAAATTCCAAATAGCAAAGAAAAGACTTTTGTGTGTGGAGAAAAAACTGAATGCTGATCCGCAGCTGCTCAGCATTTTTAAGAAAACAATTTCAGTTTATTTGGCCAAAGGGTATATAAAAAGGGTCAAAGGGCCAATGGGTATATCCATAAGTTAAATAAGCATGAAGAATCTAATGATAAAGTGTGGTATTTACCAATTTTTTCCGTTTTCAGAAGGGCCTGATTTGCTAGGAAAGCTGCCAGATATACTACAATATTTAGACAAAAGCCTGTTTTGGGTGCGTGGTGACATTGCCGAAATATTTCAACAGATTTTTATTAGATCTGAAGATCAATATGTCCAATGTTTTTTATGGCGAGGATGCAATGCTGGCATACTTGTGCACCAAATATTTTCCAATATGTTAAACATCTTAACGGGTCAGAGTACGAAAACGAATTTCCACAGGCAGCTAGAGCTTTTTGGCGTACTCACTATGTGGATGACTATTTAAGTTCCTTTGACACAATAGAAGAGGCAATTAAAATAACTAAACAAGTTAAATTTGGACATAGTTAAGGTGGTTTTTAATTTCGTAATTGGACATCGAATGCAGGTGAAGTTTTGCAGGAGCTTAATACTGAAATGCAGGCAACAAGTGAAAGTTTGAGCCTTGCCAGCGATACAGCTATGGAGAAGGTGCTTGGGATATTCTGGATGCCAGATGATGACAATATTACTTTCAGAGTATCGACACCGAAATTAGAGAGCGACACTTTCACTGGTGACCGCCCCCCTACAAAGAGAAAGGTGGGCTGTTAGGTCACTTTCTTATGTACGCAAAGATTTTAATGCAAGAAATCTGGCGCAGCGCAGTTTCTTAGTACGAGCTTAGTATGATCTTGCCAGCAAAGTTTTTAAGATGGCTTGATTGGATAAAATTGCTTCCGAACAAGTTATAATTGCTTACGCTAATTATAACTTGCTCGACGTGCAGCTGCATACATTTGTAGATGCCGGTGAAAATGGGTACGCTGCAGTTTCGTATTTTAGGATCACGGACGGTAGAGATATTGTATGCTCATTAATCGGGTCCAGTACTGAAGTGGCCCCGCTGAAACTGACATCTATTCCACGCTTGGAACTCATGACAGCGCTTATTGGAGCTAGATTGCAAATCATATTCTTCAAAACCATAATTTACAAGTCGAAAGGTGTACTGGTCGGATTCTAAGACGGTCTTGAATGGGCTGCATTCCGATCATCGCAAATATAGACAATTTGTTGGATTTCGAGTAAGCAAAATTCTGGATTTCACGGATCCGAATGAGTGGAATTGGATACCCAGCAAACTTAATATAGCGGATAAAGCCACCAAATGGGTGAGTAAGATAGTCCTACATAATGATGGTCGCTGGTTTAGTAGCCCACAACTTCTATACATGCGTGAAGCCAAATGGCTTACTGACGTTCATTCAACTATAGAAAGACGGAGGAGATGAAACTCCGCCTATTGCATATAGAGGCAGTTACTGAAGCAATCGAAGAAAAATGTTTCTTAAAGTGGATTCGCGCCATACGTACTACCGCCTTTGCGTTACGTTTTACTGAAAATACAGTGTGGAAAAATCATTCAAGAAGAGATTATAAAAGCGGAACATATCTTATATCGGCAAGCACAGCTGAGTGATTCCCATATACAAAAAATCGCCATATTTGGATGAAAACAACATTATGCGCATTGATGGACGAATCGATATGGCATGAGTTAAAAGTGAGCAGATAAGGTCGATAATCCTTCCAAAAGAAAATCCGGTAACTACTTTAATAATAATGCACTACCATAATTTCTATAGCCATTTGAATCATGAAACAGCTGTAAATGAAATTCGACAATTTTACTATATACCGCGCCTGCGCGTCGTTTTTAAGAAGCAAATTAGAAACTGTCAAATGTGTAACTTTCACGATATGAGATTTCTTCGGACCCATTTTGATAACGATAAATCGACACAAAGAAAAATGCTATGGAGTTTTATTCACGTGCTTAACCATAAGAGCGGTTCACATAGAAATCCAGTGTTCTCTAAATACAAACTCTTGCATATTGGCTATACGGAATTTTATGGCAAGGCGTGGCGTGGCGTGGCATTCTTCTCTCGCGGGATGCGAAAAAAAAAACAATAAAAACTGTTTTCTACAAAATAACACCTACTCGCTCGCCAAATGAAGAGTTTTTGAGAAGTATGATGGCTGAAGTAGAAAATATTGTAAATATGCGGCCCTTAACGTACGTTCCTTTTGATGACAGCAACGCTGAAGCCATCACACCAAATCACCTTTTGCTGGGGAGCTCAAGCGGCATGAAATCAACAGCTCGGATGTGTTAAAAAGTAGTTGGTTCGAATCCCAACGGTTTGCAGATATGTTTTGGAGGCGCTGGTTAATAGAATAATTGCCGTTATTAACATTTAGGACAAAGTGGTATCAAAAGGTGAGACCATTGTGCACCGGGGACTTAGTTGTCGTGGTTAACTTTTCGTGCCCTCACAATATCTGGCCACGAGGAAGTTATTCGAAACGAGGTTAGCAAAGGATGGGGAGGTATGTAGTGCAAAAATCCTAACTAATAGTGGTATTCTAGGAACAAAGGGCCACAGAAAATTTTCTCCATTCAGATCTGTCTTGTGCCAGTCTCTTAACTTCGCTCCACCTCAGGTTCACAGCGTGGGCTTCCGACTCCAGCAACCGTCTCCAAATGTTCGCTGGCCTTCGTCTTCGGCTGCCTTGTGGCTTCCAATCGATGGCGTTTATTGTTAAATATTTTCAATTTTGTACGCCGTGAGATGTGTGATGCATTCCAGATTAGACGTAGAGTGCCGAATGCTACTAGTGCTTTTTGATGCGATTTTGGATGTCTTCGCTCGAACCACTCGACGTCGAGATGATGCTACCCAGATAGCAAAAAGATTGTACTTCCTGCAGCTGGATACCATCAATCGCAAAGGCACGCGTATTTTGGGTGTCTATATGCATTGCTTTGGTTTTTGGAATGTTGAATGTCAAGCCGACTTTAGCGGCGGCATCTTGCACCAGTTGCAATTTCGTCTCCATATCGGAGTAGGTATGAGATAACAGGCCCCGCAGGCCCTAGGTAATCCCACTTTCAGGTCATGTGACATTCTTCATAATGGTATCAAATACGATGTTGAAAAGCAGTGATGATAATACACACCCCTGGCGTACGCCTGTGAGTATCTTTATTCTGTCGCCTAGAACTTATTCGCGCATTACCCGGCAACCTGCTTCGGTGTAGAGTGCCTCGACGAGTTTGATGATTTTGCATGGGACTCCTTTGCATTCGAGAGCGTTACGAATAGTACCGTGGTGTATAGTGTCAAACGCTTTTTGAAAGTCAATGAACACAAGGTAAAGTGGGGACCTCCATTCAACTGATTGTTGGACGATGACTCGGAGACTGTTTATGTGGTCAATGCAAGAACGATTAGGCCTGACGCCAGCCTGTTCCTGTCAGACCTCGGGTTGAAGTGCGGCTGAGAGCCTTTTCTTTATGATCTGCGCGATTACCTTGTTGGTCATACTCAATAGTGTGATGCCTCTCCAATTCTTACACTCTGAAAGGTTTCTTTCCTTTGGGATTTTTATGATTACGACTTCTTTCACTTCATCAGGAAGGTTACCAGTGTCCCAGAACCCTTTTATTACGGGGTAATTTAGGCGTGCATTGGTCTCGGGATCGGTTTTTAATAACACCGGTGAGATGTCATCGTGTTCTGGGGCTTTGTTGCTCTTCTTCATTCTAGTGAGATATCGTCTCGTTCTTCATGAGCTCGCAGTGGGATATCGTCTCGTTCTTCAGAGCTCGTAGTCTTGGGGAGCATGTCGGTGTAGTACTGTGTCCAAATGAACAGTTACCGCTCTGTTCGTGTCACGAGTGTGCCGGCTGCGTCTCTTATTGGTAGCGAAGAGGTGTTTTTGTCTTGCGTCAGTCTTCTTGTTGTTCTATATAAGTCTCCGCTGCGGTTTGTTGCAGCAGCTGCTTCAGCTTCTCGAGCAAGATTCTCTGTCCATTTGTGCTTACCATTCCGAGCGCTGCGTTTCACTTCTCTATCAATTTGACTTTATGACTTTTGTCGTTCCGCCTTAGCGTTCCGTGCCTTAGCTGCGTTCAAGTGATATTTTTCGCGTTTTCGTAACTGAATAAGCTCTCAAGTCTTATCTGATATCCAAGATTTTCGATTTTTCTCAGAGAACCCCATATGTTGTTTCTTTGCGATTTCATTGAAGATGGTTTATATATGCAATAAAGTTTTTTTGGTTTCTCCTTTTTTCCGGATGAAGCCGTAAATTTGATTTTAACATAAGCGTCTTGTAGCTTGCGTATGTTGAATTTTTGTTGTGTTTGCTGATTTTGGTTTTTAGCGGCAGCTGTAAAAAGCTTTCTTGTCCGAGTAATCCGAGTGCATAACACTGCACACACGTGATATTTTTGACGCGGGTGCTGAACCTTGCTGTGTTAATCCGGTCAGAGATCGGCTTCCAATCCATTAGCGCTTTACGTGCTTGATTTGATAGTAAGAAACCAACTCCACTCGCCCTGGGCTGGTAGTTATAAACTAAGTTTATATCCGTAATAGGAATTTTAACGTATATGCAATTAATTACATGTGTCAAAACTATGCATATGTACATGTATGTAAATAACGCTTTGGCAAAGCCATTGCATATTGTAATGCTGCAACTAGCCACCGACGTAAAAACGTAGAACGTGTCAGCTGACACGACCTATCTTATGGGAATGCCGTGTTAACGAAAACTCACCAACGTATGACGGTGACGTAGACGTTGCTCGTAGCGGAGAGAATCAACAGCAATTTGATTTTTTACGTAAAAACGTGTCAGCTGATCGCTCTATATGTTTACAGGGTTACCAGCTTAGACTTTTATAAATGAATAAAAACTTAACTAATAAAGTTTAGTTTTTTTTTTAATTAATCAAAACTATTATCGTGTTTAGTTATTTATTAAAATATACTTCACGTATATTAATTTTTTTTTAGTTTATAACATATATATTATGAAATTTGATCATGAAAATGGTAAGTGTGATTAAAAGCATGCACGCACAGTGTTACATGGCAACATTGTTATGTATGTATATAAGAAAGAACAGTCGATTTCTCCGTCGCTGCTACGGGCATAACTTTTGACAAATTTTTGCTCTTACGTACGAACGGTACGTACGTACGCTACGTCGGTGGCTAGTTGCAGCATAAGTTGTTTACATACGCTATCCTTTGAGTTCATATTTTAATTTCAATATTACTTTTTTCAATTATAAATAAATGCTGAGCTTGCATTTCCAACACAAGCTGACCTCAAGTGCATCGAACTGTGGTAAAATATTTTCAAATTATTAGGAATTAATGTCGTGAAATACTAACTCGCATTTC
The DNA here is from genome assembly GCA_963854835.1 of Megamerina dolium. Taxonomy (NCBI): domain Eukaryota; kingdom Metazoa; phylum Arthropoda; class Insecta; order Diptera; family Megamerinidae; genus Megamerina; species Megamerina dolium. The sequence goes on along the minus strand of OY978527.1, from coordinate 27,723,851 downwards.
AGATCCAAATCAATAAAATCAATTTAGGTAAACAATCCGCAGGATCGTTTACCCAATCAATATTAAGACCAAACAATATAGGCATTTTTTATAAATATAAACATTTATTTTGATATTTTCATAATTGTAAACTTTTGCTTGTCATTTTTAGATTTAGTCTTATATCGGGATTCAATAAAGAAAAAAGTAAGAACTTCTTATAGAAAATCATTTTGTTTTTTTATTTAAAAAATATTAACAAAAGAAAAGTGCGAGACTCGCATTCGAATTCGAAGTCGAGAACACTCGCTGCGATTCATCGCCTGCTCATTTACAATAGCGCGAGGAATTCTAATAAAATCGTTTTCAAATGAAACACCACATAATGAACGGTGGCTGATTTTCATAAAATATTAATTTTTGCTTCATGTTGATTTTACGCAAAAAAAAAATTGTAAATAAACTAATTAAGAAATTAAGCAGGAGGTGGTGGGTTAAGCCTATTTTTATGAAACAACATATCATACACTAATACTTAAGTCATACATAAGAATGTCCGTCTACAACTTTCACGCTCTCTTGGCACCAACGAAAGATAATTTGGAAAAATGTTCTGCAAGAAAGCCAATTCCTGCAGAATGTAGGTTAGCATTGACATTGATGTAAGCGATATATACAAGTAATAAGTTGTAAAAAATAACACGCTTACAAATGTTTCATCTGCAGATTTTTAGCACACGGTGGTACCAGATATTTATAATAATTGAAATTTAAGATATCTGTTCCAAATGTATGTCTGATTATTCATGAGACCTGTGAGGTATCGTGCAGCACCGAACCATGAAGACTGGAAGCGCATTGTACGGCAATATGAGCGAAAAAGGAAACTGCCGAACTGTTTAGGAGCAATTGACGGCAAACATGTATCAATAGTTTGTCCGCCTAATGCAGGATCACAGTTCTACACTTACAAACGTAGACATAGACATAGACTTGTACTATTGGCAGTATGCGAAGCAAATTACTGTTTTTCTATGGTAGACATAGGAGCATATGGAAGTAAAAGTGATGATGCAATTTTCGCTGAAGGCTCTTTGGGCAAGCTTCTTAAAGAAAGAAAGTTATCGTTTCCGTCACCAAAACAATTGCCTAACACAACAGAACCGTTTCCTTTTTATTTTATCGACGACAATGCATTTCCATTGAACTAACATTTAATGCGTCTATTTCCAAGTAATAATAATTGATTATATAATTTTCAAATATAAGTGAAATTACATTAACAGGCACTAATTTAAGCCATGAAGAAAACAATTTTAATAAGAGATTATCACATGGAAGAGTCACAATTGAAAATACATTTGATGTTTTAGCAGTCCCTTGAAGAGTGCTTCCGAATGACACACATACTCAGCCTAAAAATGTGGATCATCAAATCATGCATATTTTCAATATAACGTATAGGGTCAGTATCACTTATGACACAATTTAATTGTAATAATGAATATTGTAAACAATACAAATAATAATGCAATCAGAATTTATAAACTCAAAAGTGTAGAAATACTTTATTACACAATAACAATACAAATAATAATGTAAACAGAATTTTTAAACTCAAAAGTGTAGAAATACTTTGTTGCATAATAACCGATTGACACATTTCTAATTCTCGATATTTAATTGTAAACTTAACTTTGCAAGATCACACTTCACTTTAAATAGAGTAAACAGTGCAATAAAATAGTGACCGAATCTAAGCTGCTGCGATAGCAAAAATGCTGCGATAGTAGAATAAAACAAACCAAGAATGAGTGGATTAGGCTAAGTACGAATAAGGTAGCATAAAAATATGTAACTTCACAAAAATTAAAGTGACAATAAAGTTTGCACTCCAGCAAAGAGCAACTTAAGATGTTTTAATCCAACAGTAGTGTTCTTATTATTATGAAGTATTAGAGAACATTATAAAATACTACTATCCTCACGAGGCCTTCCAGTATTCATGTAACGAGTTAAGCAGTTGATCTGCAGCAAAAGTAGTGATTAAGGAAAAGTAAAAAGTGTCGAGTAAAACGAATATCAAGTTAAGGGCTTTAAAGAACTATAATCAAACTACTAAAAGAGTTCGAAGTCATATCAGGAAAAAAGCGTGAGCCCTAGATATTTAAGGTGTCTTGGTCTTCACAAAATAGACGAAACATCAGTTCACAATATTCAAAAAAAAAACTTTAACTGTTAAGGCGTGAAGGAGAGGTTATAAGCAGAGTAAACCAATTGCTAAGGGAGGAGAGAGAGAAAGGGGAAAGAACAAACACGAGTGCAATTGGCTTCGGAGGGGATGGCCTAAGTTCTGTTCGTGCTGCAGAATTTAAAAAAAATCTGTCCACGACATTGAATGCACTAAAGTCATGCTGCCAGATTATGAGATTAACTCAAACGTTATTTTCAGTTATAGTTCGGACACAGAAGATGTGGAAAACTCGTATGAGGGAACATACTATTTTGAGGCATACAGATACTCGTCCAATTCTGTGGAGGGCTTTGTGAAGCTCTAGGATAATGTCAAGAAATCACATGAACTTAGTGAGAAATTAGAAAGTAATAGGGCTTGGGCGTAAAGTAGATTGGTTTCGTTTTCTAAAAAATAAGTAAACTGCAATCCTTGCACTTGTTGCATTTGAACGCTGTACAGGCTTCCACACCCAATAGGCCTAGGGATTGCAGATGTGCTTATCTCCACCTCCATGTTGGTGCTTACCGGTAACTCACTGCTGGCGGTGTGGCCGACGGAGAAGGCTTCATACGTGTGCATAGCTTTGCCAGCCCTTTGCACATATTATTTTGTTGGCCCAAATGATACAAATATGCCTCGGATAATGAATACTGGAATCCCAGATTCCAGAAACCAACAAAATACGACAGATCGGACGGTTGACGGCGAACGCGACGGCACCTGCCGCTTTTGTGGCAAATCCTTTACTACGAAGACCGGTCTGGGTGTACAAATGAGACGTATGCACTCGGACCAATTTGACCAGTTACGCACCAGAACGGATGTGAAGGCGAGATGGACAGAGGAGGAAAAATTGTTGATGGCGAGGAAGGAAGCTGAATTAACTGCGGGAAGATGGGTTCGTTTTATGAACCAGGAACTACACCGTTTCTTCCCACAGAGCTCTATTGAGGCCATAAAGAAAGCCGGGCAGAAAGTTATTATCGGGCTTTAGTTCAGTCTTACCTCTCCGAACTTGAAGCGGGTCCATCCTCCTCTGTTTCTGTCGGACCCGATCATCCGGCTTCGTCTGGAACGGCAAATCGTTGTCCAAGGCAGTGCTGATCAGATATTGCTGGACAGTATCTGCCTGCAAACTGTTGGGAGGGGGACTGCGTATTGCCCTGATGCCCTTCATGCCATTGCGGCAAATGCTGTGGAGTATGGTAAGGAAGGTACTCTTATGCGACTCTCTAGCTATCTTATGGACATCCTTCCTGTCCAAACTAGAAATAACAATCGATTAATCGGAGGCGGGAGAGATGTCGTGAGTATGCCATCACACAGCGGAATTGGAGGCAACATCAGGGTAGGTGCATCAGGAGTATTCTTGATGGACCTGGAGGTACTGCGGTTCTTCCTGCTCAATCTGTCATGGAGCCGTATTGGAGGGCGGTCATGGAGGGATCTTGCTCCTCATCACCACCCGTGGAAACCTTCATTGGGCTACAGATGACCTCTGGAGTCCGGTGACGGTTGATGAGGTCAAGAGAACATCATTGCCAAACTCCACGGCTCCAGGGCCTGACGGTACAACGGCTAGCCAGCTAAATACAGTGCACCGCAAAGAAAGTCCTAATGGTGCACCTTCCGGACTCCGCTGGTTGGCTGGGAGAGAACAAGTCGAAGATGTTGGCATGCTATTGCTTGATAACGCTGTTTGGTCTTTCTGTTTTTGTATGTGCTCAAACTGTGTTTGAATTCGGGTTGCCATTAATCTAAGAATATTACAAATATTGTATAAGTTAACACGCGCAAAATTATTTCTTCTTTATTTTTCTTTATTTTCACTAATATTGTAAAATTGCCAATTGGGCAAATAAATAAGTAGACAGTAGGTAAGCGATTCTTAGTTTAGTAATTCTCGTTAATCACCATTGGAGCAATCAAGTAAGCAATGTGCCGGAAATGCAAGGCAAGCATTAATAGGTTTAGAGTTAATAAAATTGTTAATAATAAGTCAGTCTTAAGTTTGCAATTGAATAAAGAGGAGCTAAATGCTCCGAGAATTTTTTAAAAACCAATTTAAATATTTAATTTGAAAACTGGCGCCCGAGCAGGGACCAGTCGTGTCGTTTGAACGTAAAGTAAAAAGCCCTTAAAGGAGGCAACGCGCGAGTGTAAATTAAACGCTATCGTAGCCGCACGCAGGTGACCAAGGACCGTTCAACCCAACCAGACTCCTGTGGACCGCAGTGGGAGACACGACTGGCAACAAAAATAAGACTCTGTAGTGTACGTCCGCAGAGCGACACGCATCTGGAGCTGCAGCAGGAACCGGAGTAAGCAGCCAGCTAAAAAGGACAAATTCCGTGCAGTCAGCGTGGGACGAGTTGCACAATGCTACTAATAGCTTTGTAAGTTATCATAAGATTCAGTGAAAATTATTTGTGTGAAATATAAACCAAAAAATTAAAATAACGCACGGCTTGTACAGCCAATAGCAAAAAGAAAAACCCCTATAACATAACTCAACTCTGCGAATCCGACAGGACCCTCCAGAGTAGAAGAGTCTCCTTTCCTAGAAGAGATCACGAATTAAAAAAATAAAAATTGACAAAATTAAAATTTTTTTTTTTTAAATGAAGTGTAAAGTGCAAATATTTTAGAATTGAAAGCATATAATATAAAATTTTGTGAACCGTAGATTTGAAACGTTATTAGCTAAGCACGGTAATTCGCATGTGTACGAAAAACGTGTAAATTAAATTTAGGGAAATTTTAAGAAAATTTGTGAATTAGGGAAATCTTTTTTAAGCGAATTTTTAATAAATAACTTAAAATTTAAAGTGAATTAGCATTCATTTTTTTGTAAATTTTGCGAATAAATATTATATTAGGAAATTTCTTTTTAAGGAAATTTTAATTAAACAGCTTCCAAAGAAAAAAAAAAACCTAAAATTTAATTAGTAGCATTTCCGAGATTTAAAATTCTCTTTTTCTAATAATCTTGAAAAATATTTTGACGTCCAAAAAATGAGTAATCCTAATAATTTAATAAGACCGGCAGTCTTGAATTCAAATCCAAATCCAAATCCACTTCCTAACCCCCAACCAAATGAGGAAAATAGGGACATAAATAGACAAGTTGCAGATATAGTAAATAGAATTTTAAACGAACGTTTTGCTGCAAAAACGTTGTCGAAGTAGACGAACAGATAAACGCAGGAGCAGGTAATGGCATAGGAGAGTTAGATAAAATACCTGATGTCGTCCGTTGTTTGCGCGAGTTTTCTGGAGACCCAGAAGAATTTGGATCCTGGAAAAAAAGCGTGGAAAGGATACTGCAAATGTATGAAACTATACGCGGTTCTCATAAATACTTCGGAATATTGAGTGTAATTAGAAACAAAATTATAGGGCACGCGGACATTGTATTTGAATCTTACAATACACCATTAAACTGGGCCGCAATTTCTCGCTACCTTACCACCCATTACGGTGACAAGCGCGATTTAGGTACTCTCGAGTATCAAATGTCTTCCTTAATTCAAGGAAACATGTCAATCCAAGAATTTTACAAAAGGTTTATACCAACCTGTCATTGATACTAAATAAAATCTCTTGCATGGATGCAGGAATGGAGTCGCGTAGTTTGCTGATTACCACTTATAGAAATAAAGCCCTTGACACCTTTGTAAGAGGTCTAAATGGAAACTTACCTAGACTATTAGGAATGAGAGAACCCTCCGACCTCCCTGAAGCACTTCAATTGTGTCTAAAATTGGAAAATCAAACTTTTAGAGCAAATGTCGCTCAATATAATTCTCGCAAGACTCATCATGCACCACCTCCACCTCCACGTAGGAACTCTCAGCAACAAGCATTCTACCCACATTTAATTCATTGGAAATGTGCTGGAAATGCAAGGCAAGCATTAATAGGTTTAGAGTTAATAAAATTGTTAATAATAAGTCAGTCTTAAGTTTGCAATTGAATAAAGAGGAGCTAAATGCTCCGAGAATTTTTTAAAAACCAATTTAAATATTTAATTTGAAAACTTATATGACAAAATATCAATTTATGTACCAGAATAATATCACGCCACCAATTTATCATAGCTAAGTTAATCAATATTCTAGATATAAATGAGGGCAAATTGTATAGTAGCTTCAGTACACAGTTCGCAGTTCTTAGTGAATTCAATAAAATACTGTTGTAAATATGTATGTATATTGATTTATCATTCCTACTCTTTGTTATTATTAATATGAAATAAAAACTTCACTTCTACTTTGGCAGCGATAGAGCAAATACGCGTTTTTATTTCAACAGGTTATGGTCCCGGGCCATAATCTTAATAAAAAAAATAAAAGTGATTTTTTGAATAAAGTTTTTGCAGTGCATTTTTCATATTAACTGCGTTAGTCATTTTAATGCGTTTGTCGCAATAAATAAAAGAAAATTAATAATGGCTAATTCAATAAAATCAGACTTTGGAATTGAGAAGCTGAAAGGTGGTGAAAATTTCCACAATTGAGCATTCGCCATGGAAAATTACTTGGAGTTGAAGCAATTAGGTGATTGCATTCTACCATCTTCTGACAATCCAAGCGTGTGTAAAGAGAAGTAAAACAAAAAATATGTTGGCGCTAAGTGTGGAGGCTGATTTGTTTATTCACATTAGAGCCTGTACAATGGCATTAGACATTTGGACTAAATTTCAAAATATCTATGAAGATCGTGGGTTGATGAGAAAAATTGGGTTGCTGCGTACATTAATTTCGATTCGCCTTGAAGAAAGTGAAAGTATGCAAGTGTACATCGACCAAATCATGACCACGGCGAGTAAACTCAATTGCATTGGTTTTAATATTAATGATGATTGGCTGGCAGCTATAATGCTTGCAGGATTAACGGAAGAATATAAACCGTTAATACTGAGTTTTGAAGCATGTGCAAAAATTGACGCTGATGACCAATGTTGCCAGATTTTTTTTTCAAAAAACTGTGAAACTGACAAAAAAAAAACTGTATTTTGAACCAAAAAACTGTAACCTTCAAAACGAGATTTTTGTAAAATAACGTTTCTTTTTTTAATTTTATTAAAAAAACATAACACAAAACAATTCATTTTGAATGGTGAGTGGCGGAGAATGTACCGGGTTTGCTTCGTTTTCAGTACTCCCTTGTCGTTTTCTACTACCTAAATTATAAAATTTGACATAAAAATTCGTGGGTGCCGTAGCTCAGTGGTTAGTGTGTTCGCCTTCTGATCTGTAGGTCGGTGCTTCAATCCCCGGCTGATGCATAACAAATTTAATATCGATAAGATTTTTCTTTCGAACGGTACCCACCTGTCGGCAAGCAATTGGCAATTCTTCCGACAGTAACAACTTGCCATGAAAAAGCTTCTTAAAGAACTCTGTGACAAAGCTCAGAAAAAGTGATGTCACAAGTGTTCTGCCGTTCGGAACCGGCTAAAATAAGTAGGTCCCTTCTAATATTGTCCAAAATTTAAGACGCAGAACAGTAATGGAAGAGAAGCTCGGCCAATGAGCCCTTTGGGGCTTTATGTGGCCACATATTTATTTTTTTATTTTTCATAAAAATTCGAATTGCATTTACTCTTAGATTTCTTACCACTTTTTGTTCAAAACTTGTCCATTTTTAACGGAAAAAAGATCAAACAGCCACCAACGTACAGAAAACTTCTTCTTCTTCACTCAGAAAACAATAGCAATACACAAATGACAAACAAATTGCCGTATCGAAGCATGGTTGCAATTTAATCACAGGGTCCCCGTGAGATTTCATTTATTTATTTATCTACAGTGCTGTTCCCTGTAGACAAATATATAATATACTTTTATTAAAATTAAAAAAATATAAATGTTTTTTATTTCTCTTTTTAAATTTGAAATAAAAAACTGTAATTTGTACTACGACGTATTTTTAAAAAACTGTGAGCTTGTCTAAAAAACTGTAATTTACAGTTAAAACTGTAAATATGGCAACACTGCTGATGACATAAAGATGAAACTGTTACGACACACAGTACTCTGGTAACAACAAAAGCAAACGTGCATTTCTCGGTAAGAGTGGAAATAAGCAGTACACAAGAAACTCAAATAACCGTCGTTATATCAAATGTTATTCATGCGGGGGTCGGGGTCATGTGAGTGCTGAGTGCAAGAAAAGGGAGCACAAAGAATACAGCAAAACGCAAGATAACTACAACAAATCTGAATGTGCGAAGAGAGCATTTACAGTGAGAGAGGCGGTGAATACACCCACAGCTGAATGGTACATAGACAGCGGTGCATCGAACCATATGACGCCAAATAAAGAATTGCTTTTAGATCGCTCTACTTCAAAGGTTAAACAGATTTTAACGGCAAATGATGCAAAAATGAAAGTGACATGTGAAGGAAGATCAAAATTGTTGTTGTGCGGTGACGAAGTAGATGTCTCAAAAGTATTACATGTACCTGAGTTGTCGGCGAACCTTTTATCAGTATACAAAACAGTACAAAAAGGCAATACGCTGGTTTTTAATAAAGGCGGGTGTTCAATCTAAGACCAAAATTTCATTGAACTTTCGCATAGTAAACCAGAAAATAGAATTTATAAACTGAAATCATCTGGTGGTGCATGTATGTTATCACGAACAGAAGAAAGCAACGCAAGTATATGGCATCGAAGATTTGGTCATCTAAATTATGGCAGCTTATGCAGGATGCGTGATGGAATTGTGACTGGGATGAAATTCTCCAAGTCGAAAATTGGACTACAGAATTGTCAGGTATGTGCTGAAGGAAAGCAATAGAGGGAGCCATTTAAAACAAACGAGAGTTACACAAAAGAGTTGCTGGAACTTGTACATTCTGACTTAGTTGGACCGATGGAGACAAAATCAATTGGAGGCGCAAGATATCTGTTGATTTTTATAGATGACTATTCAAAAAAAAATATTTGTCTATTTTTTAAAAGAAAAATCTTCCGTCCTAGAATACTTTATTGAATTTCAAGCCTTTGTTGAAAAGCAGACAGGAAAGTCAATCAAAATTGTTCGCACTGATAATGGCAGCGGGTATTGTTCGCGTCAATTTGATAAATTTTGTCGTGCGAAAGGCATTCAACATCAGCTTACCAACGCGTACACCCCGGAACAAAATGGCAAAGCAGAACGAATGAACCGCACGATTATTGAACGTGCAAAGTGTATGCTATTTGATGCTGGACTTAGCAACGAATTTTGGGCAGAAGCGGTTAACATGGCATCATATCTAATAATTGCTCAACGTTAATAGATAAAACACCGGAGGAAGTGTGGACTGGCACCAAAGTTGATGTTGGACATCTTAGGATATTCGGGTCCCCGGTTATGGTACATATTCCAAAACATCGTCGAAAAAAGTTAGACAGAAAAGCTACAAAGATGATTTTTGTCGGATATGATACAAATAAAAAAGGCATTCGTTGCATCGATCCCAATACTTAAAAGTTGGTAGTTAGTCGCGACGTTATTTTTCATGAGAAAACAGACCCAACGGTGATCAAAGTCGATATTGAAGAGGAGGTATCAGATCAAGTGAGGGAAATTGACCAAGAGAGTGAAATAGAACCAATAAGAACATTGCCAGTATCAACATTAAAAAATCAGCCGCATAACAGTGATGAGGAGTTGTTCGAGGAATCTAATGTCAACGATCCAACATATGTCCCAGACCAGTCAGTTATGGTTGAACAAGATGGACTTCCTCGGCGAACAGCTAGAGCTTCAAAGCCAATTCTGCGTGAAGGGTATGTGAGCTATTTAGCTTATGACGATTTGGATCCTGTTACAGTTGAAGAGGCCATGAGTAAGCCAGACGTTATAAAATGGAAAGAGGCAATGTTTAGTGAAATAATTTCGTTGAAGGAGAACAACACATGGAGTCTAATGGAACTGCTAAAAGGACGAAAGGTTATCAAAACAAAATGGGTTTTTAACACAAAACGCGATATGGACAACAATATTATAAAGCATAAAGCTCGGGTAGTCGCAAAGGGCTGTAGCCAAGTGCATGGAATGGATTACAGTGAAACATTTTCACCCGTCGTAAGGTACTCAACTATTCGTTTCTTGATTGCATTGGCTGTGAAGAATAACTTTAAAATTGACCAAATGGACGCGGTGACGACATTCCTGCAAGGTGAACTGGAAGAAGAAATATATCTAGTCCAACCAGAAGGATTCCACGATGGTTCAAATTTAGAGTGCAAATTGAATCGAGCGATGTACGGCTTAAAACAAGCTGGAAGACAGTGGAACTTGAAGTTAGAGGCAGTGCTAAAGTCATTTGGGTTAACAAAGTCGCAACTAGATCCATGTGTGTATTATAATGAGAATAGATCACTTATTTTGGCAATCTACGTAGATGACATACTTTTGTTCTGGAAGAACCCCGATGTTTTAAAACAAATCAAAGAAGCACTTTGTGGGTCCTTTAAGATGAAAGATAAAGGGCCGGTCAAAAGTTGTATTGGTATTCGAATCACTCAGAATGCTGATGGCGTTGAATTAGACCAAAGTAAATATATTAAAGATATTCTATTACGGTTCAATTTGGAAGACTGTAAACCAGTTTCATCACCGAGTGACTACAATCAAAAACTTTCGATTAGCATGACTTCAGAAAGCGTAGAAGAAGGTGAGCTGGCAAAGATACCATACCAAGAAGCGGTAGGCAGTTTACTATACATTGCACAATGCACGCGGCCAGATATTGCATTTGCAGTCAACAATGTGAGCAGGTTTAACACAAATTTCAATACTTCTCATTGGAAGGCTGTTAAACGAATCATGCGTTATCTCAAAGGCACAATTAATTTTAAATTAAAGTATTCATCAAATGGGTTATCTCAACTTCATGGATACTCTGATGCTGAATGGGCCTCTGACATTGATAAGCGTCGTTCATGCACAGGATATGTGTTCAAAATGTCAAATGCAGCAATTACTTGGGCAAGTAAACGTCAACCTACCGTAACCTTATCTAGCACCGAGGCCGAGTATATGGCTATGTCATCCACTATCCAGTAAGCAATATGGTTGAAGCAGCTATCAGATGAACTAGATGACAGTGCTGTCTCATCTATTATTTTACACTGCGACAATCAAGGTGCTATCAAGTGGGCAGAGTCAGATGGATTTCGACCGAGATCCAAACACATCGACATAAGATACCACCACTTGCGCGAGACAGTCGAAAAAGGGATTATTACTATTGAGTACGTGCCTACATCTAAAATGGTTGCAGATAGTCTGACAAAGGCAGTGACTTGAATTTTGAATTTCACATTAATTTTCGAGTTATTACTTGTTCTAAGGTTTAACTTTTGTATTTGAATTACATTAATTAAATATCCAACAAGTGAGGGTGTTGTAAATATGTATGTATATTGATTTATCATTCCTACTCTTTGTTATTATTAATATGAAATAAATACTTCACTTTTACTTTGGCAGCGATAGAGCAAACACGCGTTTTTATTTCAACAAATACAGACGTAAAGTCTAGAATAAAAAATAATTTTTTTTGAAGTTTTAAATACCAAAACTCTTAATTGGCGCCAGAGAAATTAAATTAAAGTAACACGTAAAGTGAAACAAAGTAAATTAAAGCAACACGTAAAGTGAAAATCTATGGTTTCAAAGGCTACTCAGTAGCATCGGCAAAAAGGAGGTACTACTTACCAGTCCACACTGTAAAAAGTAAAACAACAACAAGTGATAAAGTGAAAACCTGCACATGTTACAAGAGGACTTTCATACGGAAGAAATCACTGGAAGAAAAACTACTTCATCATTTACGCCAGTACCCATCGAGGACGCTAAACGAAGCACGTACAACGACGACAAATGATGCACCGGCTGCTCCTCAAGCAACCTAAAACTCTTAATAGCTAACATAGCAAGAAATATATTGAAACAACAAGGACCACAAGTAGTACAGTCAGTCCTAAACCCGAACGCTGGCTTATTTAGCACTACAGATCAGATAATAGAAGACAGACATAGGAATAATTTAGATTATTTAGATAAAATACCTGATGTAGTTAAATGCCTTAAAGATTTCTCTGACCAGGAAGGAGAATTCAATTCATGGAAGAAAGGCATAGAACGCATATTGTCCATATATGCATCACTAAAAGGAACACCTAAGTATTACGGAATACTTAGTGTCATTAGTAATAAGATAGTAGGAAATGCTGATATAGCATTAGAGTCATATAATACGCCACTTGATTTTGCAATATCAAAATGCCTCACTATGCATTACGTCGACGAACGAGATATTTCAACATTAGAATACCAAATTACTACGATTGTACAGGGCAATAAGTCAATTCCTGAATTTTATCAACAGGTATACACACATTTATTTCTGATATTAAACAAGTTAGGATGCCTAGAAATGGGGCCAGAATCACTACACATGTTGACACAGGTTTATAGAGATAAATCCTTAGACACCTTTGTTAGAGACATCAAGATAACCGAACACACCATTGTAAAACCATTTAATCTCGATAATGAAATAAATGTTTTTTTAATGAATAAAACCTTTGACGGTATCCTAGGAAATGATACCATTAGAGAATTACAAGTCTCCATACACCCAAGTGATAATTACATGACATTAAAAAATGGCAGAAATATAGAACTCAAACAATTCCCTTCAAAAGCAGTAAACTCTATAAATATAAAGGAAGAACACCGAACGCCACAACAGAAAGCTAATATGAACCATGTTGTAAACAAATTTTCCAAATTATTTTCAGAACCAGACGAAAAATTAACATCTACAACAAAAGTTGTTGGAGAAATTAGAACCATTTCAAACTCCCCAATATATTTCAAATTTTACTCATACATCTCTAAGAACCGAAGTAGAAAAGTAGTAGAAAAATTATTAAATGATGGCATTAAAAACTATCTAGATATGCATATATTTTACCAGTATGGATTGTCCCGAAGAAACCAGATTCCGCTGGTAATAAGCAATTTCGTATGGTCATTGACTACAGAAAATTAAATGCTGTTATCATAGCAGACAGATATCCCATCCCCGAGATAGTAGAAGTAATTTCTCACCTTGGGAATAGTAATTTTTTCTCAGTACTAGATCTTAAAAGCGGATTTCATCAGATCTCGTTAAAAGAAGCAGATATAGAGAAAACAGCATTGTCCATTAATAATGGAAAAAATGAATTCACGCGTTTGCCATTCGGCCTAAAAAACGCACCCTCTATTTTTCAAAGCGCACTCGGCGATATATTAAGAAAACATATTGGAAAACGTTGTTATGTTTACATAGGTGATCTGAATATTTTTAGCAAAACACAAGAAGAACACTTCTCGCACATCCAACAAATATTGAAAACTTTAGAAAATGCCAACATGAGGGTACAGCTAGACAAATGCAACTTTTTAAAAAAGATGTAGTTTCTGCGATATGTCATATACTCAAACGATATAAATACCAAACACGCTAAAGTTGATGCAATCGCAAATTTTCCACAGTCACATACTCTGAAGGAACTCCCAAGTTTTTTAGGTATGTCCGGATGTTATCGGTGGACGAACGTCCAAACACAAATCTACAAATTTTAAAATCTTACTAAATGAAGAAGAAAAATTAAGAACTCACTTATTTCTGAAGGCATTATACTCGCTTACCCAGATTTCTAATGCGTCTAATTATGAAATTGGAGCAGTAGTATCTCAAGGTGGGAAGCCAACAGCGTTCATTTCCAAAACACTAAATACTATTATGTTGCAAATGAAAAAGAGATGTTAGCCATTATATGGGCTCTGAACTCATTTAGAAATTACTTATATGGTTCACCTAAGGTAAAAATTTTTACTGACAATAGCAAAATGAAAAGATGGAAGTCGATTCTTGAAGAATACAATTATGAACTATTTTACAAACCTGGCAAAACAAACATTGTAGCTGACGCATTGTCCAGAATACCACCCAAAGAATCATTAGTCCATAGATTGTGAGTAGCGACAAATTCAGATAAAAGCATTTCTCACAATCTCATATACGGTGTATAAGGCCCTATTAACGCTTTCAAAAATCAAATATTCCTAAATGAAGACACAATTTCAACTTACCAATTCAAGATAGTATTTCCGACCTATCATCGTCATATTATCACCGAATCAGATTACTCTGAGCAGAAATTAATCGTCGTTTTAAAAAGATATCTCAACCCTTCTGTTATAAATTGCATAAAGACAGAAGGACATGCCATGGGTAAAATCCAGCAGTTGTACCCTATACATTTTAGTAAATATGAAGTCAGATTCTCTCAAATACAGATAGACGATATAACAAATGATCAAGAGCAATTAGAACTCAATTAGAACTCATAATAGAGCACACAGGAACTGCAAAGAAAATAGAACACAAATCTTGGGAAAATTTTGCTTCCCTGCTATGGCAAATAAAGTTAGGAAAGTAATCAAAAACTGTACAACATGTAAGGTCAACAAATATGACCGACATCCAACGAAACCCCAAATTCAAGCTACACCTATCCCACAATTACCAGGACAATTAGTTCACTTAGATATATTTTTAATTGGAAATAAATTTGTAGTAATGGCCTTAGACAAATTCTCTAAGTATGCCATGGATAAGTTCATTCAATCCAAGGTAGCAGAAGACATAAGACAAAATCTAAGAGATATTCTCTTCTCCCTTGTTCCCGAAACCATAGTTATGGATAACGAAAAAGCCTTTAATTCAGAATCAATAAATTTCATGATTGAAAACGAGTTGGAAATTAAAATCTTTAGAACCACATCATAAACAAGACAATACATCGAGAATGATAGGAAAGAAACCATCAAAAAACTCTCAGAAGAACAAGAGGTTGATCTAGCTTATCATAACAAGAATCGATCGCCTCTAAAAGAATACTCGGAAGGAGATGTAATCTTCGTTAAAATCAACAAAAGGCTAAGAAACAAACTATTAGCTAGGTATAAAAAAGAAATAATTACGAAAAATTATAACACCACTGTGAAAACTAAATCAGGCAGGATAGAACATAAGAACAATATCAAACAATCATAGAAACAAGGATTCATCAGGATTCTGATTCTGTAGGGCAACAAGATGTCTATTATGGCCATACTACTAATATGGGAACTAACGGTAAACGCTCAAATATTTGACATACAGGACTTGACGAACAATAACGGATATATACCCATAAAAATAGGCGAGCAAAAAACAACCGATCACTATGACAAAGTTTTACACTTCATCAATCTGACAATGTACGAAGAAACAGGAGTGTTTTCGTACTTTTCCAGTAAACAAATTCCTGAGAATTTGACAGCATTCGCTCTTAAAGAGAAAAATATGCCAAAAAGTACAAGAATGCAAAACTAGCAAATACTTGCAAGTTTTACGAACAGCTGATTTCATTGGTGGCGCGAAAGATACAAAGAAAACATTGAGAATGCAAAACGAGAAAGAACTAAATATTAATTGTTCTCCTGGAGCATTTCGAAAGGTTAAAACAGGTTATAATTAGTAAATTACGTGCATAGTGTACAATCACATGTTTGTGTATTTCAAATCGCAGATCCGGAATGCCGCCAGTGCGTCATCCAGCAAATGGCCGGAGTAGAACAGTGTGACACCATATATTTTTCTGAAAGAACAGTGTAATTTAAAGAATAAATTCAAAGAATAAAAAGTAAATATGTTTACGGAGGCACAGGTAGAGGCAAAGTTTTAGATTCTGGAGAGGCAGTACAAGAGTACCTTGAATAACTCTAAAACGGGGAGATCCAGGTTAATCTGTCCATTCCAAGCGTAAGTTTTTTAACAATATTTACATATTTTCTTTAAATATACATTTAATTAGTGAACTCGATGAAATACTCAAAGGAAAAAAATCAATTTGCCCGGGAGCTGTCCTGGATAATGAAAGCTCAGTACCAATGGAATTCGTCAGCAATGTAGACAAGATTTTGGACTCCTCGCCAGCTACATCAGGTAATATTTTATTTTTGTATTCATATAAAAATGCGTTGTGTATAACGATGTCTATTTTTTTATTTGATAGAAGCAACCGACTTTACACCCTCAACATCCAAAAGAAGGAAGACGACGCTACCTGGAGAGAAAGGAAAAATCTGATGAAAGATTGGAGAAGATGTTTGAAGAAGTTTTAAAAAGGAAAGCAGAAATGGCGGAGTGAAAAGAGCAGAGGGAGATAGAGAAGCTCAATGTTTCAAAATCATTAGCTGAGCTGCTCAAGAAGTGATTACATTATTTATACATATGGTATAACAACTTTTTTTTTGAGACTGAATTGTGTCTTCTATTAAAAAAACTGTATTAATTTATGTTATTTACATTATATAAATTCTGGATATTGAAAAGGATGCGGACTACTGTCCAAATAATAATATTAGGCTAATATTCAATATCTACCTGAACTTTCTGCCTGTTCACATTCAAACTTAATTAGTCAAAAATGGAATCGAGGACATGAACAAGGCTTATGATTATTATCTAGAGAACGATCTATTAAAAGAAATTGTTTTGAAGAATAAAAAATTTACCGATAAACCACGAAATAGTAACTATGCGTATAATAAAAATAATAATAATAGTAACTATGGCCGTAACTATAATAATCAAACAAAATTTTCGGTCACATTTTTGGTCTCAAAATATAAGAAATTAAAATCGACTTAATCGACGAGTTGAAATTCAATATCACGCTCCTTAGCGTGATAATAATGTTGAACGAAATTTCGATTCAAGAAATTTCCGAAACCACTCGATATGATCAAGTCCCCAGAAATCATGATTTCCACAACCAAGTCTCAAAATTATAGATCAAACAATTTTCGGCATGTACAACCAATGGTAGTTGACAATGTACAAGTAGTTGACAATGTACAAATTTTCAGGTACGGCCTCGGGAACCAAATTACCCATAGTAAATTTAACAATAGGAAATATAGTATATAAAATATAGTATAGTATATAATACATAATATATAAAATAGGGCAACATTAATTTTTTCAGATTACCGTCGGTTGAATGACGTAACTATTGACGACAAATTTCCGGAATCGTTATTTGATAAATTGGGCAGGGCTCAATATTTTTTAACCCTGGATTTAGCCAAGGGTTTCCATCAGATCCTTATTGACGAATACGATATTGAGAAAACACAGCAATGGGTCATTTCGAGTACATTCGGATGCCCTTCGGGCTAAAAAACACACCTTCAAATTTCCAACGCATGATGAACCATGTTTTAAGGGGTTACATTAAAAGGATTTGCGTTATATATATGGACGATGTTCTCGTTTTTTCGACGTCGTTGGAAGAACATTTTATTAACTTAAATAAAATTTTTGAGAAACTTAAGGAGGAGAACCTTAAGGTATAATTGGATAAATGTAAATTTATATCCAAAGAAACCGATTTTTAAGGACGTATAATTACGATAGAAGGAATTAAACCACACCCCTCGAAAATTGAGGTTATAAAGAAATTAAACATCTCAAGATCTGCAATGGAAATAAAATCATTTCTTGGAGTAACAGGCTTCTATAGAAGATTCATAAAAAATTTTTAAACCAGTCCAATGATTAAATATTTGAAAAAAGGTTCGAAAGTAAACCTGGAGGATCAAAAATATATACAAGCCTTACCAATTCAAGATAGTATTTCCGACCTATCATCGTCATATTATCACCGAACCAGATTACTCTGAGCAGAAA
The DNA here is from genome assembly GCA_963854835.1 of Megamerina dolium. Taxonomy (NCBI): domain Eukaryota; kingdom Metazoa; phylum Arthropoda; class Insecta; order Diptera; family Megamerinidae; genus Megamerina; species Megamerina dolium. Next base: position 27,705,836 of record OY978527.1, on the reverse strand, counting down.
TTAATCGTCGTTTTAAAAAGATATCTCAACCCTTCTGTTATAAATTGCATAAAGACAGAAGGACATGCCATGGGTAAAATCCAGCAGTTGTACCCTATACATTTTAGTAAATATGAAGTCAGATTCTCTCAAATACAGATAGACGATATAACAAATGATCAAGAGCAATTAGAACTCAATTAGAACTCATAATAGAGCACACAGGAACTGCAAAGAAAATAGAACACAAATCTTGGGAAAATTTTGCTTCCCTGCTATGGCAAATAAAGTTAGGAAAGATGTTCTCGTTTTTTCGACGTCGTTGGAAGAACATTTTGTTAACTTAAATAAAATTTTTGAGAAACTTAAGGAGGAGAACCTTAAGGTATAATTGGATAAATGTAAATTTATATCCAAAGAAACCGATTTTTAAGGACGTATAATTACGATAGAAGGAATTAAACCACAGCCCACGAAAATTGAGGTTATAAAGAAATTAAACATCTCAAGATCTGCAATGGAAATAAAATCATTTCTTGGAGTAACAGGCTTCTATAGAAGATTCATAAAAAATTATTAAACCAGTCCAATGATCAAATATTTGAAAAAAGGTTCGAAAGTAAACCTGGAGGATCAAAAATATATACAAGCCTTTAATAAATTAAACAATTGCTAAGTAATTATCCAATTTTGGCATATCCAAACTTTGAGAAAAAATTTGTGCTAACAACCGACGCTAGCAATGAAGTGCTTGGTGCTGTACTGAGCCAGGACGGAAGGCCAGTATGTTTCGCTAGTAGAACCTTAAATGATCATGAACAAAAAATACCACACTTTAGAAAAAGATCTACTTGCTATAGTATGGGCCACAAAATACTTTAGACCCTATTTATATGGAACAAAATTTTTACCAGCCAATCATCCTTTGATTGAGGAAACTATAAAAATAATAGTTAATATTAAATTATAATTCTAGAAGACTACCATCATACCTGTAAATACATTGCTTTCATGTGTTCTTATATATCGCTTTGCAGGCACAGATTTCCGCATGTTTGTGTCACGTTTCTCTATGTCCCCTCGTACTTAATATAAAACTTCTTGTAAGCAGCGCTCGTCCATCAAAATGTACGACTTAAAACTGGTATTGTCGCTACAGAGCCTATATTCCTTTAGAAGAATCTGAATGTTCCCTTTCAGATCTCTTTTTTGTCGCCATGCCTTCACCCAACATTTTCTATTTCTTATTACTGTTTTCTTTTTTTCAGTCAATATTGATAGCGCGCAAGTTGTCAAAACACCCATTGCAGCGATAATTTTTCTTTTTCGTTTTGAAAATAAATTTTTTTTGGAAAAACTCGTCGGCAAACAAGTCCAAATGATAGCAAACGCACTCACACGGGCAAACGACTGTTCATGTATACATCTTTCTTTTGCGCTCGTGTAATTTGGGTGGAATTTTTTTGCGCGCTCAACTTTTACTCTCGTGTGTTTTGGTCCAATAAGAGCAAGGCAATGTGCGCACATACGTAGGGATGAAATGATAAGAAGGAAGTTGTCGCATGCGCATTGAGAAGAGTATTGAACAAACCATCGAAAAGAACGGATAGCATCGGACAAATTGTGAAGCTATAGACGCTTAATATAGAGCAGCTACATGATTTACTGCGCACAAACAATGTACAGGCAACAGGTATCAAGACACATAAGGTGGCTAAATTGACAGAGATTTTGGGTACAGACGAGGTCAACATGGAGGATGTAGAAACCGACAAGAATAGCGTGCAGGGACAAATCAATGAGGTAAGGAGTATGATCACTGATTTGGCACAAGCTGTGAGGGAGTTGGTAACATCCAAACAACAACGTTCCACCATGGAGCAGGCCCAAATTTCTACGGGTGAAAGAGATAATAGTCGAACAAGTTTTTCGCAAACAAAGGATATCATTTGGATCTTACCAGATTTCGACCCAATTAAAAAGATTATCACGTCATGACAGTTCATACAACGATGTGAACAATTACAACGTGAGTTATGAGTAATAATATATAAACGTGTCGTTGACACATTTACAAATGTATGTATGTATTAATATCAACGACACCATTACCAATGTACGTATATATATATTTATGTTGTATTCCGTCTAGACACTACGTTAGCATAAACTTAAATAATACAAAGAATTAACTTACCCAATTTCCGTATAAGTAAAATGCTTAATGTACAATTTTATAAAATGTCTAATGTGCAACTTATTATTATAAAGTATTGTAAGTAACAAAAAGAAAATCAGTAATAAACTCAACTTCAATCCAGAATGATAAAATTCGTTTTATTTTTTTGGGAAATATAGCAAAAGCTATATAACTGGCGCAGTCGAAAAAAAAGTTGACGGTATATCAACTTTCGCTCTCGATTAAAACTATTAAAGTACATAATAGTATAAAATCCGCGAACAATTAGTGCATATAATTGTTAGTGAATAGACAATTAATAAAGATAATTATAAGTGAATAAAACTATTAGTGCAAATAATAGTGACTAAATAACTATTAGTGAATATAATAGTGAACAATTAAATATAGTTTAGTGAAAATAAGACTTTGAACTAAAAAAAAAAAAAAAAAAAAAAAAAAAAATCACACCATAAACTCACTTGTAGAAACCATAAAGCTAAAAGTTTCAATAGTTTCAATATTGTCCGCTGTAAATACGGCAAATATACAAAAAATAAATACATAACAATATCAACCTACCACCAGAAACCAACATCAAACCACCAGCAGCAAAAACAGAAAACAAAAACATCAACAACAACAGCAAGAGCAGAAAACACCAACAATAGCAGCAACATCAACCAACAAGGAACTACTACAATTGGATATGGAGATATTTATAATAACATTAGGGTGAATAAGTAACATTTTAATTATTAAGTAACATATAAACATATATTTAAAATAAAGTTGGTCCATCCATGCGAAAAATACATAGAATCAAACCTTACACACGCATTTTTAGACAACTAACACCTATTCCAGAAAACAGAGAAATGTCAGTAACTAACGATAATCCATCACCTTCTAATATACAAGTGCAAGCCCAACATCCACCTATGAATCAAATATTTGAGTCATTGAGAATCCCGGATGCGGTGAAAGACCTTCCAAAGTTCGACGGCAATCCGAGATTGTTATACGAATTTTTAGCAAATGTCGAGGAAATTTTAGGATACTTAAATAACGTAGATGGGACAAATTATGCGAGAATTATCTTAAGGGCAATACGAAATAAAATAGTTGGTCCAGCCAACGAAGTTCTTAATGTCTATGGTACTCCTCTAGTTTGGGAGAATATAAAGGGTAATCTTATTTTAAACGGAACGAAACATCCCTTATAAAAGACCTACATAATTTAAAACAAACAACTCAGTCGGTCCAACATTTCTACAGTTCAATAGTAGAAATACAGTCGTCAATTAATAACAATATTTTAATTCATGAATCAAATCCAAGTGTCATAGAAGCGAAACGGAAACTTTTTGCCGACATGTGTTTAAACACATTTTTATCTGGCCTTAAAGAACCTTTAGGCTCAAACATTAGATCAATGAGACCTGGGTCAATGGCTGAAGCTCTTTCCTTTTGCGTACAAGAAGAAAATATTTATTACACTAAAAAGCCATTTTCTAACATATATTCTACTCCCCAACAGAATATTAGATATTTTCCACCAAACTACCAAAATTATACACCTACTCAATCATACCAACCAATTGTGAACAATCCAAACAGATTTTCACAACAGTTTCCCAGACAGCCTTATCCAGCTGTACCTCCATATCAAAATAATACTACTAGATATCAGAATCCAGTCGGTAACGGTCAGAATCCCCACTTTAGTGTACCTAACAATACTTTTGGACAGAATAGACAATTTAATATACCTCAGAAGTATACACCAAATCTGAATAATAATAATAATCCTTTTAATCCTAATTTCGGACAAAGACAATATCGTCCACAAAATCTTCCACACCTTGAACCAATGGATGTCACCTCAAGCTTTACTCATTTGAGGAAACCGCCAAGTATGCAGACACAAAGAACAATGAATACTTTTAAACCTCAAGAGATTCATAACATTAACAATGAAGACACTCCTTACCCGTATACAAATTTAGACGACTATTACTATTATCACCAGAACGATTATGTTCCACAGGATGATATGAATGCTCAGAACAATTTTGATCATAACTTTATTTTCGGACAAAATAACCAGTACGACCATAACAATAAGAATGAAATTGATGATAACGAAAATTTTCAAGTGAATGCCTCCCCGAATCAACCGGATATTTAGATATAAATAAACATGGACAAACATTACCTTATATAAATATATCTTCCCCTTTTAATAGACCATTAAAATTTTTGATCGACACCGGAGCCTCATCTTCGTTTATAAATCCAGAATTTGTTGACCAGGACGATTGTCAAAATTGTGAACCAATTACTATCACCACGATTTTAAATAAACATTCCTTAGATAAGAAAATCCAACTACCATATTTTGTGGAGTTCAAAGAGAAAGGTGAAATGGAACTATTTGTCTTTAGATTCCATAATTATTTCGATGGATTAATAGGAGTAGATGTTTTAAATGCATTAAAGGCTAAAGTAGATTTAGGCAATAAAACACTAATCACGAACAATTCTGTAATACCGTTGCAATTTAAACCCAATTTTACTTCTGGAAAAATTCTAATTCCACCTTGTTCAAAATTTATTATTAAAGTTCCTGTCGATTGCCGAAACGGTGATTTTTTCATGCAAAGAACATTTTTTGAACCAGACTTATTTATTTCGGAGGGTATCTATACCTCAAGAGAATGGTACAGTTTTGTTGAGATAGTCAACACATCAGACCAAGAGAAAGTAATTTGTATCGAACAGCCTATGAAAACTAATCCATATGAAAACCAAAATTTTATTGAAGTTAATAACTTCACATTAGATTCAGCCACATCCCAGCATGAGGATAATATAACAAAATTTCTGAGAACGGATCATTTAAATAACGAAGAGAAAAAAGCTTTAACTAAAATTTGTAAGGACTTTGATGACATATTTTTCAAAGAGGGAAATCCTCTTAGTTTTTCTAACCAAATTAAACATCGGATTAAAACCACCGATGATATCCCTATCTTCACAAAGTCCTATAGGTACCCCTACGTCCACAAAGAGGAGGTACGGAAACAAATAGACAAAATGCTACAACAGGGCATTATAAAACCAAGTTTTTCACCTTGGAGTGCTCCTGTATGGATAGTACCGAAGAAGAAGGATGCTAGTAATGTACAAAAATGGAGATTAGTTATAGATTATCGTAAGTTGAATGAGAAAACAATTTGCGACAAATACCCCATACCCAATATCACAGATATATTAGACAAATTAGGCAGGAGTATGTATTTCACAACATTAGATCTTGCCAGTGGTTTTCACCAAATAGAAATGCACCCCGAGCATGTGGGAAAAACTGCATTTTCTGTAGATGGCGGTCACTTTGAATTTGTTAGAATGCCATTCGGCCTTAAAAACGCTCCGTCTACCTTCCAGAGAATAATGGACAATGTGTTGAAAGACTTAATAGGTACGGTTTGTCTTGTATATTTAGACGACATAATTATCTACTCCACCTCGTTGCAAGAACATATGTTAAATTTAAAGAAAGTTTTCGAAAGGCTAAGAGAATCAAATTTAAAAATCCAGTTGGATAAATCAGAGTTCCTACATAAGGAATGTGCGTTTTTAGGACACATTGTTTCCACCGAGGGAATAAAGCCAAATCCTGAAAAGATTCACGCAATAAAGAAATTTCCTATTCCAGAAACACAAAAAGAGATCAAATCATTTTTAGGACTATTAGGCTATTATCGAAAATTTATACAGGATTTTTCGAAGTTAACAAAACCCTTAACCGAATGTTTAAAAAAAGGAAAGAAAATTATTTCAAATGACAGATATCGGAAAACATTCGAAATATGCAAGAATCTATTGATCAATGACCCGTTACTTCAGTACCCAGACTTCTCAAAACCTTTTATCTTAACTACTGATGCGAGCGACTTTGCTATAGGAGCAATTCTTTCACAGGGTCCAATCGGAAGTGATAAGCCGATATGTTATGCCAGTAGGACACTGACGAGCAGTGAAATAAACTACTCGACAATAGAGAAAGAATTGTTAGCCATTGTTTGGGCAACAAAATATTTCAGGCCCTACTTATTCGGACATAAATTTAAAATAGTAACCGATCACAGGCCGCTCACTTGGATTATGAGCCTTAAAGAGCCAAATTCAAAATTAGTACGCTGGAGGTTAAAGTTAGAAGAATTTGATTACGAAATTCTTTACAAAAAAGGCACACTTAATACAAATGCAGACGCTTTAAGCCGCATTAGAATCGACGATAGCAAAGCTCCAAGTATCGAAGAAGTTAACATTAATACAGTTGACAATGACTCAATTCAAGGTACAGCGGGAACGACAATTCACTCTGCAGAGGAAAATAACGACGATGGTATCCCAATTTCGGAAAAGGCAATAAACGGATTTAACATCCAGATTATCTTACAGGTGAAAAACGAAGGTTCTCCTCTAACACTTGAGACCGTGTTTAAGAACAAAATAAGGAAAATAATACGTAGACCGGAATATAATGAAACTATAATGACTGATATCTTTAAACGTTACCTTGCTCCCAATAAGCTTTCTGCGATAATGACAGACGACGACACTTTCAAAATTGTTCAAAGCACATATTCTAAATTTTTTGCAAATAGTAAACTTTTTAAACTTATACGTTGTAAAATCTTATTACAAGATATCCGAAATACCGACGATCAGGATAAACTTGTAAACGATTACCACACGGACCACAATCATAGAGGTATACAGGAAACATTTGAACATTTGAAACGTGAATATTTTTTCCCTTATATGAAAGAGAAGATAACAAAATGTATTAATCATTGTAATATATGCCAAACTCTGAAATATGACAGAAGACCTCCAAAACCCAAATTTGAAACCCCGGAAATACCGACAAAACCATTAGATATTGTTCACATTGACATATATTGTATTAATAAGCGAAATATTCTCACCCTTATCGACAAATTCTCCAGATTCGGATCGGCATACCCGTTAGAATCTAGAAATAGCATTTCAATTTTAAAAAGCATTAAGCATTACATAAGCCTACACGGCATTCCTAAAAAAATTATTTGTGATCAAGGATCAGAGTTCAATGCGAGTATCATAAAAGACTTCTGCAAGATTAACAAAATTAATATTCACTACACATCATTTCAACAAAGTACTGGTAACTCTCCAGTAGAAAGACTCCATTCAACGATAACGGAAACTTATAGAATAATTGTGGAGAAATATAAAGATTCGGAAATACCATTAGATCATGATGAAATACTTTTCGAAGTAATTATGACATATAATAACTCAATACACACAGCGACAAAGTTAACACCATTTGAATTGTTCTATGGGAGAACACCCGCATTTGAAAAAGATTTAAAATATAATACACAACATGAGTACTTACAACAACTAAAAGATTTCCAAAACAATTTACATGAACTGATTAAAGAAAAACTGACACATGACACAGATAAACGCATCGAACGGTTAAACCAAAATAGGGAAGAGCCCGAAATCCTTATGGAAAATGATAACATTTATAGAAAAGAATGTAAGAGAAACAAATTGACCCCCAGATTTTCAAAAAGAGTAGTTAAACGAAATAATAGAGTGACACTTTTAACACTAGATAACCAAAAACTTCATAAATCTAAAATAAAAAAGAAACATAAAACTTAAACTCACTCTTCTTTTAGATTCATGCTGGCACAGGCCGATGTAAAAATTGTAGATGTTTCCCCTACACAGGATATCATACCATTGAAATTGGGAACTGGTAAAACAATAACAGACTATAAGCACCTTATACATATAATTAACCTCGAGTCCTACACTGAGAATATAAGAGAAATAGAGAAAACTATAACGCATTTTGAAACCACACAATTCGCTAAAACCGCCTTGGGAACGACAAAATTAAAATTAAAAGAACTAAATACGAAACTTAACCTATTAACCCCAAGAAATAGACGGAAAAGAGGACTGATAAATGCACTGGGTTCAACGATAAAATTCATAACTGGAAATATGGATTACGACGATGCAGAGAAACTAAATAGGGAAATTGAATATTTATTAACGAAAAACGGACAAATTAATACAACACTAAACCAGCAACTAATCCTCAATACCAATATGATAAAGAGATTTGAAAACATAACAAATCACATAAACAAAGAACAAAATATCATTACAGAGTCCATAAAAAACTTTCAAGATCAAACCCGTAATTCACTAAACCCTACAATTAACACAATAACACAAATTCAACAACTAAATCGGATAAACTACAACATAGACATACTTACACAACACCTTAACAATATCGCCGAAGCAATAGTACTATCTAAATTAAATATTATTCCTAAATTAATATTAGATCATACAGAACTAATGCAAATCCATAACACATTAAATAACACGATAAATATACTCTCCTCTGAACACATATTTGAACTTCTAGAATTAAACGCCTACTACAACAATACTAATATTATATTTAACATACAAATTCCAATAATATCAAACAATGTATTTACATTATATCATATTGTCCCAACACCAATAAATAAAACTTTGGAAATTATAAGCGAAAAATACGCATTAATAAATGAAAATAATTTGATATTTTATAAAGAAAAATGTAAAACTATAGAGAATCAATTTTATTGTAAGAATATCCATGCAACAGAATATAATATGAACACAAATTGTATTAGAAACATAGTAAATAAAAACGAAACTGCCTCCTGCCATTTACGAGATATAGGACAGAAAATTGATATCATACATCCAGAACCTAACTATCTTATCGTCATTAACCCTCTAATGCAACAGATAACTACCATATGCAACAATGTGACCAAACAACATATAATTAACAGCACAACTTTAATTCAATTCATCAACTGTAAAGTCGAAATCAATAACATATGGTACAACAGCGAAAACAATATCTATTGGGATAATGGCAATTTTATCGAAATGCCACCCAGCATCGACAATAATATTACAACTCTTTCTAATAAAGATGAAATAACACTCCCAAAATTGAATGAATACAGATTCCAAGATAAAAGAATAATTGAAAATCTACAGACAAATACAGAAGTTCATGAAAAAGTTACATACTCAGCCTTCGGGTCGATAACGATACTTGTCATAATACTGGCAATTGCAATGATAAAAAGAAAACCAATGACAATAACATATTCACTTGATCAAAAAATTAATGAAGTTCCGACAACAAATTGTCCTAAGCCCCTTTGGCCGTCACTTCATGTGTCGTTGACACATTTACAAATGTATGTATGTATTAATATCAACGACACCATTACCAATGTACGTATATATATATTTATGTTGTATTCCGTCTAGACACTACGTTAGCATAAACTTAAATAATACAAAGAATTAACTTACCCAATTTCCGTATAAGTAAAATGCTTAATGTACAATTTTATAAAATGTCTAATGTGCAACTTATTATTATAAAGTATTGTAAGTAACTAAAAGAAAATCAGTAATAAACTCAACTTCAATCCAGAAAGATAAAATTCGTTTTATTTTTTTGGGAAATATAGCAAAAGCTATATAACTCGTGCGTATGAGTGGAGCGAAGATATGATCATAAATTAGTCGGGATTGCAAAGCTGTGGATGGATGCCCAACAAGTCTTCCAAACGTGGGGAGAATTTGTTGACGCATGTAGAAGAGATTTTTCCACTACGTTAAATGCATCCGAGATACACAAGGAAATGACTGCAAGAAAGCGAAAAAGAAGCGAAAGTTACGTAGAATATTATTACTGATGTTAACCATGGGTCGACGAGGAAAGCTAGACGATCGCTCAATCAACTCTTATATCATAAATGGTTTGAACGATGGAAATTTAACCAGAACCTTGTTGGCCAAGAATATTGTAACATGTACAGAGTTACTTACGTCGTTGAACAACTTAACCACAATACATCAGGCAAGCAGTAGCACGGGTATAAGTACTACGGTGAATGAACACAATGAAACGAAAGAGAACCGTGGACCCAAGTGCTTCAATTGCAATTAAATGGGGCATATTGCAGCAAGGTGTCCGCGGCTAAATGTAATAAAATCGGTCATTAAGCCGAAGGGTGTAAAAAGATAACGACGGTAGCGAAAATTGACAATGAAGCAGCACCTGACGTAACAGCACCACCTCTTATGAAACAGATAACGTTAGATGGGCAAAATGTTCAAGCCTTCGTCGATACAGGCAGTGACTGTTCGTTATTACAAGAATCAACACAAAGAACAACATCTCGAACACTAAGTGTGAAGCCGCTAAGAGGATTTGGAGATAAGATTGTCGAGTCAAAGGAAATGGTTCAAGCAATGGTTATGCTTGATGTAAAGGAAATATTGGTAAACTTCTACATCGTTCCAGATGATTTATCGCCAGCCAGCGTTTTATTGGGCAGAGACGTACTTTGCCAGGAAAACTATCGAATGGTTGTTGAATCAGGAATAATGAGGATGCATTTATGGACAAATGAGCTGTTTAGCACCGGCCAGCAATTGGACTAACAAGAACAGCAAGGTATTATATCATTAATTAATAATTATAAAGAATGTTTTGCAGAAGATGTCAACGGGCTAGGAAGATGTAAAACCATGAATATGAACGTAGAAGTAACCATAGAGAGACCAATCATAGGTAAGCGGTACCAGGTACTATTCAGCGAAAGGTTCATCTTATCCGAAATCCTCGGAAAACTTCAAGCAAACGGAATCATTAGAGTAAGCAGGTCTGTTCATACCGCATCATGCCCTTTTAGTGAAAAAAGGAAACGGAGAAAATCGCATGTGTGTAGATTATCGTGAACTCAACGCTGTAGCCATCAAAAAGCAGTATCCAATGCCGATCGTGGAAGAGCAACTATTGCAACGATATTTCACCCTGCTAGACATGACATCGGGGTATTATCAAATACCACTAGATGAAAAAAGCAAACCGTATACAGTATTTTTGACATACGAAGGGCTTTATGAAACCGGTGTTTTACTACAGCCGACAATGAAAAAATATAATATAATCAATACAATACGAAAGATCTTTTCAGATCGAAATGTATGTTAGGCAGTATAATATCATTCCATAATATCATTACATTTTATAAATTTATCATTTACATTTCGAATACTAACGGTCTTTAAATCTAAATATAACAATAAAGTTATTGTCTTGGATGTAATATATAAAATTATATCGAGTTGTCAGGCTAACAACTAGTAATCACCATTTAGATATATTATAATATAATCCGCTTTCTTTTGTAACCGAGTTGCAAAAGAACACCAACTCGCATTTAATTTCCCTTTTACTTGAACATAATTTCCCTTTAGTTACTTAGCAACGCTGGTGGTATATATGGTTGTTCGTGAAAATTATAAACGAAATAAAAACAAAAAATGACAATTCTGCGGAATCTGTGGTAAATATATTCGTTAATTTAAAATAAATTTTTATTTGCATTTGCTGTATTTTGGTTATTTTTGTTTATATTTACAATAATTTGACGTGTTATTGAAATTTCCCAACCACATTCCAGTAGTCTATTCACAATAGTGCTGTTTTTTTACTTTCCAACACCATAACTTAGGTAGATTAAAATATAAGCAACTTCAATTGAACTCGGTTAAAATAGATGATGTCGCTTATTTTTGTTGTTGCTTTGCATGCAGTTCTTTTGCAACTCTCGTGCAAAAGAATGCGGCTATATTATATTTAAATAAATAATAAAATATTATCTCTAAATGTTGGAGTACTAGCAACTAAGACTTGCAATTCGTATATATATAAAGTATTTATTCATAAAATTAACTAACTTTTAAATCACTTTATTGAATATGGACACTCCACAATATATACACAATTTCTTTAATACAGGAATTGTTTCAAGTATATATAAAGTATTTATTAATAAAATTAACTAGCTTTTAACTCATTTTATTGAAAATGGACACTCCACAATATGTACACAATTTCTTTAATATAGGAATTGTTTCAAGTGCACGGCCATATACATTTAACGAATTATCACTCAGTACACTTTTAATATCTACGTCGCACGTATTGTGCCGGTATGTCGAAGATGTGTACGAGAGTTCAAACACAGAAGAAAATAATGACATTAAAAAAAACACACATAACTCCACCGTATATATATATATATATATATATATATATATATATATATATATATATATATATATATATATATTTATGTATATATATACGTACATATATATATACATACACACACACACACTAAAGTTAACAACAAACCTAGAACTTTTATTAATGTTCTGGCAACTCCATATACCATGTTTGAATTGTAAGCAATAAAGAAACGAATAAAGAGAACAGTCAGTCTTGTGCCAACCAGAGAACGAGTGCTATCAATTTTCAGAAGTGGTCGAACGCGCCTTAAGAAATAAAACAAAATGATATTTGCTGAGGATCATACTTTGCAACAGTTAAAACTATATTGCGAAGAATTAAATTTATCATCAAGCGGTACTAAGGCAACATTGGTTGCAAGGTTGAATAGTGTGCCATCTGAGGTTCTCAACAATTGTGTGTTAAAGTTTGATAAGGCGACGCAACGTAAAGATGATGTATTACATTCCTCAAATTCCGATGACTTTGGTAAAACCGTTACTTCTGCACCGGGCAGCTCAAACAACGACGCTACAAAGGAACAGCAGCAGCAGCAACCGTCCACAGAGGCGGAGAGTGAATGTGAAGCAGAGGCAGCGTGCAGCAAAAATCACACATGCAGTGAGAGTGGTGTCAAATTAACAATGTTAAACGATGGAGAAGGGGTGAAGGTGGTGAAATCGTCAACTCTCCAAAATATGATGTTCGATTTAGCAAACAACAATGGAAACAATGAAAATATTAGAAACAACAACAATGACGACGAAGATGACAACGAAGTAGTAAATAGAAACGAGAAAACAAACAACGACAATGAAATCGACCCCTATGAGCGAAATGATCTTAAGTGACCAAATTTGCAAAATTGACTTATATTGTTGGTAATATGTACTTATAAAAACATGTAGAAATTTTAAATTTTCCAGAGTACATTCCGGTCATTTACACGAAACGACACTAACGGCGACTGCTTAAAAGTGTATTGGCCTTATAATTGGCTGGACCTCTAAGCAAGAGAGACAATATTTCTGTTTTTGACAACTAACGCGTATTCTCAATTGGCTTCTCTCGAATTGGCCCGTGTAAATGCAGGGCTACAAACAGTGTCGTCTATTCCGTTATTCTTCGCTAGTACGCTTTGAACTTGTTATTTTTGTTACATTTTATCTATTGACTTTGCAAAGTATTGATTTGAGTATAAGTTTTAGAATACCAGTCTGAGTGATAATTCAAATTATAGCCAATAGTGATCGCTTATATCATTCAATCGGTAGTAAGTTAACAATAAAAAAATGTTTATGTGTATTAGTTTGTACTGTTTTTAATTTTGTGCGTTAAATATGAAAAGTTTGCCCTATTTAATTAAATTTTTGTACCTCCTAAATGGTCTTCTAAGAGCGTCGATTTTATTTTAGGCTAAAAAAACATCTCTTGTCGCTTACAGTGACTCAGATAGCTGTTCCTCCAGTAGCGTACTCCGATATGAGGAAGAAACCTGTGTTGGGAAACGTGGATACAAAAAAGAAAAACAAACAAAAGTTTACGCTAATGAATCAGGAAAGTAGTTCAACCAAATCCCTGCTTAAAATCAATATGTGGAAATGATTGTCGGAACAAACTTAGTGAATCTGACCGAAAGCATATTAATGACCATTATTGGGGAATGTCAAATATAAGAAGAAAGGCTTGGCTTGTTTCATGTATAAACGCTAAAAATGTTAAAAAAAGGACGACAAAAACAAAAGGTGATGAGTGCTTTTAACGACAACGGAGTTTCGAATACATGTTGCCTTATTGTGGAGGAATTTTTAAAGTTTGCCAACAGTTCATTTTGAAAACATTAAACATTTCTCAAATGGTGTTGAGACATATTTTTGAAAAAGAAAATTCATCCACAAATACGAAGGGCATTAGACCAAAATCAGCACCCGCTATTAAAACTCCTGAAAGTAAAATAGAATTAGTCAAATCTTACATTGAACAGTTGCCAGCTGTTCCATCCCATTACTGTCGCAGTAAGAGTAATAAGGTGTATCTTCCTAAGGATTTTCAAAATGTACCCACACTGTATAGATGTTACACCCAGTATTTACAAGAACAGAATCTTAGCAGTTCTGTTGTATCTTTATGGATTTTTCGAAACATTTTCAACAAAGATTTTCATATAGGGTTTCATTTACCTAAAAAAGATAAGTGCACAAGGTGTGAAAATGTTAAATATTTAGATAAGGAAGAAAAAGAAATTTATACTAATAAACATGATTTTAAAATGCACATTCAAGATAAAGACAAAAGTAAGGAAATCTTCCTTAAAGACCAAACTAAAAGTAAGAAACAACAACAGTTTATATGTGCTAGTTTTGACCTTCAAAAAGTTTTGAACACACCTTATAGCAATAGTGTGACACTCTTCTACTCTCGAAAATATGCGTATTACAATTTAAGTGTGTATGAGAATGGTACCCAGAATGGATTTTGTTTTTTGTGGGGCGAGAGTGATGCTAAAAGAGGGAGTAATAAAATTTGTTCTGCTATGTACAAATTCCTTCTTATATTAGAAAAAAAGGGAAACGGCAACTGAAATTAGTTTGTATTGTGACAGTTGCGCAGGCCAAAATCGGAACAAGGCTATGTTGGCCATGCTAGCATATTTTTTAAATGGCTCGACTTTTATTATAAAAATAAAAATCACTTATTTATTGCCGGGTCACACAATGATGCCTGTGGATTCCATACACAGTACAATTGAATCGTTCATTTGAAATCGTACTATTTGGGGGCCCAGTGAATGGAGTACAATAATTAGAAATGCCAGAACAAAGCCTTTTGGTTACCAGTGCATTTTAATGCAAAACTCGGATTTTAAAAACTGGAAATCATTTGCTGAGGTATTATTGCCTAACAAACTTAAGTTAAATTTGAGCAAGCTGCGCATTACTTCATTTGAAAAGAAAAACCCGTCTATTACACGTCAGTATGGATATTTTGAAAACAGCAAAGTAAAAACAATTCAGGTTCTACCAACTGAGAAATCCACTGTTTAATACAATTCTAATTTAAGTATTTCTGAAATTAAATATAATGATTTAAGAAATCTTTGTCTTAAAAACAGCATTCCGCCGAAATACCATAATGAGTACCTTCGATTATCTCATTCATCAAAAAATAAAGATACGTTGGATGAAACAGATGAAGACGATTCGTTTAATTAAGTATAATTAATTAAGTCGTTTTATACCTTACATTTTAAGTTTACTTTGAAAAGTATTTGTTTACATTTTAATATATGTAAGTCGTTAAATTGCATACTTGTAATCATTTTTCAACAAAAATTCAGTTTGTTTGGAACAATTTCTGTTTTTCATTTTGATCGTAAGTACCTATTTTTAGTCGACCTACTGTGGTTAAAATGATCGTAAGTGTCAAAAATTAAATTTTTTCCCAAAATATCAATTGGTTTTAATGACTTACTGTAAAAATGTGACCTTGATTGTCCAATCCGATATAAAGAAAAGTAGGAAAAACCTTCTCTCGTAAAATGTTCTTTTTGTTACTTACGATCAATTCGCGCATAGGGGTCGAAATGAGCAACAATGTATTAGCAATGACAAGAAACAATGACAACGAAATGATGTGTGTAAACAAAAAAACAGACGGCAAAGAAATGAATAACAAAGTTACACAAGACAAAGAAAAAGAATTGTTACTTAAGGAAATAAGCCTTTTGAAACGTGAACGTGAACTGTTAGTGCGTGAGAATAAGTTGCTTAACCAAAACTTACCGAGTATAACAGCAAAAGGTGACATAGACGTTCCCTTCAGTACCCTAAAAGAATTATTACCTTCCTGCAATGGAGGAGCTGAGTTTAAAACATAGTTTGCTCAGTTAAACAGTATTAAAAGCACATACAATGTTTCTGAGAAAAATATGCGTGCTTTGATATGTTCAAAATTGGAAGGAGTTTTTACACACAATTCCGAAGGGAAGTGAACCATTCGAAGTAGTTCACATAGATCATTACGGTACAATTAAGAGCCAGCATACGAGTAAAAAACACATTTTAGTGGTGATCGATGCTTATACGAAATTAGTGAAACTATACCCAACGAAAACTACAAGCTCAAAGGAGGTCATTGTTGCACTCAAAGAATATTTTAGATACTATAGTCGTCCTAAATGCATAATATGTATCTGATAGAGGTTCTGGTTTCACGTCCAATGAATTCGAACAATATCTAAGTGATAATAATATTAGGCATATTAAAATTGCAACGGCTTCTCCGCAGGCAAACGGACAGGTAGAACGCGTTAACAGATGCTTGGGTCCGATGATATCAAAGTTAGTAGAGGAGGAGAAAAAAATGTATTGGGATAAAACATTGGATACGGTCGAATTCGCAATTAACAATACGGTACACCGTACCATAGGGGAACATCCTAGCGTTATGCTTTTCGGAACTAATCAAAGGGGTCAAGTTTTAGATACTTTGAGAGAAAATATAATAACCAATGAGCAAGTGCAATGTGACCTAGACAAAGAGAAGATTATAGATCAGGCGGAGACAAAACAGAGTCGATCGCAATCGTACAATAAGCAATATGTAGACTCTCATCGTCTACCCCCAACACAATATAAACTAGGTGCATATGTCATGGTTAAGAATTTTGACTATCGCACAGGTATCTCAAGCAAACTTATTCCAAAATATAGAGGCCCATATAAAATTACTAAAATATTGGAAAATGATAGATACCTTATAGAAGATGTGGAAGGAATGCATTAAACACAAATCCCCTACAAAGGCATTTGGGCGGTGGCTAACATTAATCCCTGGATTAACGAAGAACATAATCGCGAAAAGTAATAAATAGTTAATATAGTAAAAAAGTAAAAATACATTGATATCGGATCAGGAGATCCTTACTGTCAGAACGGCCGAATTGTAAGCTTTTCCATCTCATGCATACTGTAAAAGGTTCCATTTAAGAATACTCAATGTTAATACATGACTACCTTTAATGTATGCTAAATAATTTATCTAATTGTAAAATAATATTAAACCGATTACCTACTGTAAGTACTTATGTCATTTACCAACGGCTTATGTTAGTGATCTGTCAACACTAATTCTAAAGTTAACAACAAACCTAGAACGTTTATTAATGTTCTGGCAACTCCATATACCATGTTTGAATTGTAATCAATAAAGAAACGAATAAAGAGAACAGTCAGTCTTGTGCCAACCAGAGAACGAGTGCTATATATATATATATATATATATATATATATATATATATATATATATATATATATATATGTATATATATATATGTATATATATATATATATATGTATATATATATGTATATATATATATATATATATATGTATATATATATATATATATATATATGTATATATATATATATATGTGTATATATATATATGTGTATATATATATATATGTATATATATATATGTATATATATATATATATGTATATATATATATATATATATATATGTATATATATATATATATATATATATATATGTATATATATATATATATATGTATGTATATATATATATATATATATATATATATGTATGTATGTATATATATATATATTGTATATTTTGTATTGTAAGAAGAAGAACAAGGCAATTTTAAGAAGAAAAAGAAAATAAGTTGTTAACAAAGCCAAGTGTTAAAACGTAAACAAACGTTGAGGTTAAGAAAAGAAATCGGCAAGAGAAAGAAAATATAAATAAAATTGATATTGCAAATAGTTTGTAATTAGAAGAGGAAGAGAAAAAGATTTAATTTTTGTACAAAATATTTAAGAATATTTAATTTAAGCACAAAGTTACTGTATTGATTAAAACTATAAAAGGTTCAAAATGGACGCAAATACTGTAAAGACGATGACAGTGAGTGAGCTTAAAGACAAGTTGAAGGAATTGGGTCTTGGTTTTAGCGGACAGAAGAGAGGATTACAGGACAGACTACTTCAACACTACAGCCAGTCACTAAACCAGGCTAATGATGAAGAGCTCAGTCAGTCCTTGTATGTGGACGCTGATGTAGGTGTTCAGGTACCGTCACGTGTGGTAATACCCACACAGCAATTTGAAAGACTTAGGCGATAGTTTGACTACTTTTACTGGTAAGGAAGCAGTGGATGTGCGCTACTGGGTAGAAGAGTTTGAGTTAAACGCAAAAACAGTAAATTGGACTGATTTGCAAATGTTCGTATACGCTAAGCAACTTCTAGCTGGAGCCGCTAAGCTTTATATTAGAAGTCAGGTTGGTGTTACTGACTGGGGAAAATTGAAAAGCGCATTGATTGAGGAATTTGGTAGAAAACTGTCATCATCAGACGTGCACAAAATGTTGCGAAGCCGACGTAAACACTATAATGAAACTTTTCTCGAATATCTTTATGTACTTATGGAAATAGGTAGACCAATCGATTTAGACGAAGCAAGTATAATTGATTACTTCATTGAAGGAGTACCCTGATTCAAGATTCAATAAGGCGACTTTGTACCAAGCTAAGACGATAAGCGAATTAAAGGAGCAAGTGTAGGTGTATGAAAAGATACGCAAATCGCAACCTGGGCCCGCTAAGGCAAACGCTAATTCTCTTCATAAAAACGTAACCTCACCTGTAGTCCCAAAAAAGGAGTTTGTTAAGAAATGTTTCAAGTGTGGTGATGTCTCACAACTTGCTGCGCAGTGTCCAAAGAAGAATCTAGAATGTTTTAAATGCCATGAGTTAGGACATCGTGCATTTGAATGTGAAAAGCAAAAGGCGAAGGATTCAAAGAATTCGGTGAACATGTTGGGTAATGATCGAAACAAAAAATTGAATACCAATTTACACCTGAAAGAGATGGAGATAAATGGATTTAAATTTGATGCTTTAATTGATTCAGGATGCTCGTTATGCCTGATAAGCTACGATACACTGCTCATGAGTAAGCTTGACGTTAAATTGACTATTGATAGACGCAAACTTTTCAGTGTCTGCGATAATACTATCGAAACAATAGGTAGTTTTGAAACGATATAGCGTGTTGATAATATCTCTTTCGAAGTAACCTTTCATGTAGTAATGGAGCGAGACATTTGCTGGCCAGCCATGATCGGAGTTGACATTTTAAAAGAAGTTTCAGTAATTCTAACCGAAGATGAAGTTTTATTTGTAGAGAAAAGCGGTCCAGTTTTAGACGGAAATAAAGGCTTAGTCGAAACGGCAGGTGATGTTAAAGGTGTAAGGTCTGCTGATATTGTTGAGCATAAGGGAAATAATGACGCGAATAATGGAGAAGATAATAGTACAGTCAAATGGATTAATGAATTCGATCATATTTTGGTAGTGGCAGATCAGGAAGATTTGGGATTAGAGCTAAACCATTTGAACAAGAGTCTCGCTAAAGACATTGAGTTAATTGTCAAAGCTTATAATCCAGTCAAAAACAAAGAATCTCCAGTAAATACGAAAATCATTCTCTCGGACGAAATTCCTGTGTATCAGCGACCACGGCGTATGTCATTCGAAGATCAGCGATTTGTCGACAAACAAATTGAAGAATGGTTAGAGGATGGTATTATCCAAGCCAGCTGTTCCGATTATTCATCACCCATCGTCCTGGTATCGAAGAAGGATGGCGGCGAAAGATTATGCTGCGACTACAGAATGTTGAATCAAAAAATCGTAAGAGACAATTTCCCTATGGTCGTAATAGACGACGTTTTAGATAGATAATAGGAAGCAAGAGTTTTCACGACCCTCGATTTGCGAAATGGATTTTTCCATGTGCCCGTACATCCTGATTCCAGAAAATACACATCGTTTGTCATGAACAATGGTCAATTTGAGTTTCTTTTTGTACCGTTTGGAATTTCAAATTCCCCAGCTGTGTTTTGCAGATACATTAATGCTGTCCTTAGGGCGCTAACCCAAAAGGGCATTGTCATTACGTATATAGACGATTTAGTAATTCCGGCTAAAGATGAGATAGAAGGCATAGAAAGATTAAAAGAGGTGCTTGAAGTAGCGGAAGAGAATGGGTTAAAAATTAAATGGTAGAAATGCCAAATTTTGAAACGAAGAATAAAATTTCTCGGCTAAGTAATTGAAGGAGGAACTGTACAAATGTCTGAAGAAAAAATTATGGCTGTTCAAAATTATCCACTGCCGTCTGACAAAAAGGGGGTGCAGAGATTTCTGGGGCTTACATCATATTGTCGACGTTTTATTCAAGATTTTGCTTTGGTCGCTAAACCATTGTCAGATCTTTTGAAAAAAGATTCAAAGTTTCAGCTGAGTGAACAAGAAATAGCAGTATATCAACAACTTAAGCTTGAGCTGGTTAAGGCACCAGTTTTGAAGCTATTTTCCCCAAAAGCTACGACGGAGGTACACACTGACGCAAGTAAATACGGGTATGGGGCAATCCTGTTGCAAAAGGATTCCGAGGACCAACAACTACATCCCGTGCAGTATTTAAGCAGAAAAACTAAGCCAGTAGAGGAGAATTATCCTGCATACGAGTTGGAGGTGCTAGCGATCATCGAGGCCTTGAAAAAATGGAGGATTTATCTCTTGGGTACTCGCTTTAAAATTGTCACCGATTGCAACGCGTTCACTATGACGCTTAAAAAGAAAGACGTTCCTCCGAAGATCGCCAGATGGGCGTTGTTTCTCCAAGACTTCAATTTTGAAACCGAGCATCGAGCTGGGAAAAGAATGGTGCATGTTGATGCACTCAGCAGAGTTTACTGTTTAATGTTAGAAGACTCACTTAAACATCGGTTGAAAGAGGCCCAATTACGCGATGAATGGACGAAAGCCGTGCGGAAGATACTGGAAAAGGAAAATTACCAAGACTATTACATAAAGTATGATATACTGTTTAAAGATCCGGCTAAAGAGCTTGTAGTGGTTCCGTCAGAAATGGAAGATGAGGTATCAAGACTGCTCATAGACAAGGGCATTTTGCCAGTCGACGAATCATAGAAAATATTGAAAAGACATTTTACATACCCAAGCTGAGCTTAAAAGTAGCAAAAATTGTAGGTAGTTGTATCGAGTGTATCGTCTCTGATGCAAAGATGGGGAAAAAAGAAGGGTACCTTAACCCAATAAATAAAGAACATAAACCCCTCGGCACTTATCATGTGGATCACGTCGGACCGATGCAGCCCACAAACAAAAATTACAACTACATTCTAGTAGTGATCGATGCATTTTCGAAGTTCATTTGGCTTTATTCAACTCGGAATTGTGGAGCAGAAGCAGTAGTAGAAAAACTTTCGAAGCAAGCAACACTTTTCGGAAATCCTAAAAGGATTATTAGTGATAGAGGAGCGGCGTTTACATCTTCTGCTTTCAAAGAATATTGCGAGCGAGAAATAATTCAGCATTTACTTATCGCCACTGGCGTACCTAGGGGTAATGGACAGGTGGAACGCGTCCACCGAATTGTGGTGCCGATATTGGCAAAACTTTGCCAGGACAACCCTGCGAGCTGGTACAAACATGTTGAGCGTGTACAGCAACTTTTAAATAGCACGCCACCCCGCAGCACCGGAGTGGCTCCGTTCACTATACTAACTGGTTGTGAAATGAGAGTAAGCGATCTAGCTGACATAAGACGACTTATCGAAGAAACAGATTTGCAGCAGCTAAACATAGAGCGTGAGGAAATACGTCAAAAAGCAGCAGAAAATATATCGAGAATGCAACAAGAAAATCGGAAATCGTATAATAAGAATCGAAAACCAGAATGCGAATATGAAGTAAATCAGCTAGTAGCCATCAAGCGAACGCAATTTGGAACATCCATGAAACTTAGGCCTAAATACTTGGGTCCTTACCGTATCACCAAGAAATTAAACCATGGCCGCTATGAAGTCGAGAAGGTTGGTGACCACGAGGGTCCTAACAAAACCACTACGGTGGCTGAATTCATGAAAGTTTGGAATGTCACATTCGAGGACGAATGAGTTCAGGACGGCCGAATGTAGGGCTGGTTGTAGGGTGACGGACGAAAACCGAACAGAATGACAAAGACAAAATAAGAAACAAGACAGACAATCAAAACTACAAAGACACAACAAACGGTATGAGGAATGAACCTAAATTGAAACAGATGTAACGGCTAGTTTTTTAAGTATATAAGAAGTCAGTCTGTAATAAGCGCTGCAAGAAAATACACATGTGAAATCAATGCGAATAAACATACTATTTTATATTTAAACAATTAAAACAGTGCGTTTTATTTAAAAGAATATTGAGCCAGAGGAAAAAACTACATATATATATATATATATATATATATATATATATATATATATATATATATATATATATATATATGTATATATATATATATATATATATATATATATATATATATATATATATAATTAAATTCAATTAAATTCAAATAAATGACTCGAATTTAAGTGTACCGTAATAGAATCTAGTAAAACATCCTAAGCCAAGGTGTCGATCCGTGCCTATGGTTCTACGCATGCCGCCTCTGCGGACGAGTGATCAACCCTTTCCGAGCATACTCGTGGGAACAAGAAAGGAAAAAGACAATAACAATAACAATAACATAAAAGATAAACAAACAAAAAACCTGAACAAACGCACACTGACACAAACGAACACAAAGACTCGGACGAAGACCTACTGTTGGCCTCAAGTCAAGAGACCACAGCCAGCGTACAGGGAAGTGCCAAGCATAGCACACCCAAAACGCAAGCAGCAACAACAAAAAAGATTACAGAACAAAAAGACAGCCCAGCGGGACAAGGTCAAAGAAACAAAAATCCCTAGGCACAGTCATGAAGCAGCGGTACCAGAAGGCTATCTACATGTTGTTGGCACCGTTCACGAGTATGACCAAGTGGATAAACCAAGATACGAAGCGGTGGTCGAGGAGTACAAGAAGTACTTGAAACGTGCACCTCCGATTACCGATCAGGTTCAGAAGCGAAACCGCTCCCAGAACGACAGTGGTAATGTCCATCACAAGAAACCGAGGAAGGATGGGGACCAGCAAAAAACAGCAGCAACAGCACTGACAAAACACTTCAGCGAGGTGGCAAGGGATCAACTTCAAGTGTCAATCGTCGATGCAGACACGAAAACGCCCCAAACGGGAAAAAAATATACCAATATTGAGTTTAAAATCGAGTATGGAGTCATCTAATTACGTTATGGATTTATTTCTTTATTAAATTTTTTAATGATCCTGAACCAACAGAAAATCGGACGGTAATGCTATGTTCATGCTGAGCCATAAATGCGCCTTTAGCACATTAAGTTCTAAATGCCAGTCCTAATGTGCAATTATCCACACAAAATTCTCGACCTCAATGCAACTTAAATGCTTTTTATTTTAGCATTTGAAAAACAGTACACAAAAAGCTTTTGTTTACCTTTTCTTTGAAAAATAGATAACAGCTGTTTAATAATAACAAAAAATATATGATTACAATCGTATATATGTGGGAACTGAACGCGCCACTCGACGTGGCAGACAGTTCCTAACATCACAACCCTGAAAGATAGACAAACTGGACCCAAAAGTTAACGAAGCGAACAACTCTGACGAACGAACAAAAGAACAAACATGACGAAACGTAAGGTTTTTTTTTGAAAATTAAGTTAGTTGCCTTTAAATAATCAACAGGTACGAACCTGCAGTTATTAAAGTATCGATATTCCATTAATTGTAACAATAGATTATAAATATAATTACAGATGTGTAATCCGTGAATTCTATTTATAATAAACTTATGTCACATTTAATATAATCTTGTGTTTGATTTAATCGGCAAACGGTAATAATAAAGTGAAAGTGAGAGCCCACAAAGTGGTGACAGAAGCGGGCTTTCTGTGGAATTGTGGCTTTTTTATACTTATAAATAAGCAAGGTTTATACATATAAACGATGGTAAAACAATAATGAACAAATCGAGTATTTAGAGAAGTTATTGCAAGGGAAAATTTGAGAATCAGAATACATATTGTAACGAGTATCGATAGTTAGTGTGAATAGCACGAATAATGGTAGCATCGAAACGAATGTCGACAAAAAGGAAAAGGCGATAACTAGAAGAAGTCAACCAGAAAGAAAGAGAATAAACTCGATTACGATAAAGAAAGATTATGGAGTATTGCCACAAGGTGTAAATAGGGCCAGTTGTAGGCAAATGAAATCAATTCGAAAGTGATAGAGGGAACATAACACAATCAAGTGATAGAGGCAACATCACACGATAGCAAGTTAAATTAAAGTGTGATTGTAAATAGTTGATTAAAAAAATTATTGTTGTATATAATTAGTACAAAATAAGTGTTGTAATTATTATTGACAGAATCCAGTGATCGAACAGGTTGATTCGAGTAAAATTAAACGCTCCCAAAATAAAAATGTAACAATATATACATCCTTGTACATAAGTGGATCGAGTGTGCGAAATAGTGAGTTTGATACGCAGATTCGGAAAATCGATTTTTTCTTTTCCATTTTCCAAGACAGCGAGATTGCTGCCGGGAACGTACTTTATGTACCTGGGATCGATGATTCAGTGTAAGTTACAAAAAAGTTTTTTCACACTTTTTTAGAAAAAAAAAATACAAGTGTTTTTCTAAAAAATAATTTTTCGAAGCCCGTAAACACGATGCTGTAAAATCTACTCGACCGATTCTTTTCAAACTCGAAACATACTTTCTTGGTATAAAATGCCTCCCCCTCCCGTTATTTACATTTTTCTATTTTCATATTAAGGTAGTTTGTTACCTTAAAAATAGCGGAAAATACTTTTTACTTAAATAAGCCACGAACTGTTGAAAATCGAAAATGATAACTCAACAACGACGGGAGGGTGAGAACTAACTCATAATTTAAGTAAATTTAACAACATTTTTGATTTTAGATAATTCTACGCTGAGTTATCGTGTTCACCGAACAACGTATTTTTCAAAAGACGTTTTGGGAAATGCTCTGTCACCGGCTTATTTTTCAATATTCAATTACGAAAATTTAACTAAATATTCTCTAGATGATGCTTTATAATTAAAAAAAAGTTTGAATAAATTTGGTTAAGCTGTATCTCCGTAAAAAATCAGTGAAAAAAGTGTTTTTTATTTCAAATTACCCTTTACTTCCCCCTTAAGATTCGTGTCAACCAGAAAGGTTGAAATTGATGAAAATGAATAAATTTATAAAAACTAGAGTTCTTATTCTTTTATACTAAAAATTTGTGTCCGAAGACACAAAACCATAAGTCGTGCGAGCATAATTGTTATAGTGTCACCCACTATTCCCTTAACATTATTTGGTCATACACATATACATATGTTGTTTTACTTCTTAAGAATGTTAATAATTATTTTCAATACTTTATCCGCTGCAAAGAAGTTTAATTCCAAAAAATTTTAATATATATATTTATAAAATTATAAATTGTATTTTTTCCAAAGAATTGTTACACTTTATTCAAGTGCATTTCCGCTAACATAAATGCAACAATTAACAAAATGCAAAGAAGTTTAATTCCAAAGAATTTTAATATATTTATAACTTTATTAAATGTATTTTTTCCAAAGAATTGTTACACTTTGTTCAAGTGCATTTCCGCTAACAAAAATGCAACAATTAACAAAATGCAACAATTAACAAAATGCACCAAACAAATTTCTTAAGAATTATTGTGTTTATTTTAATCAATCAATTTGTATTTTTTAGCTGCATTTCCAATAACAAAAATGCAGCAATAAACAAAATAATAGTATTTGAGAATGTAGTAAATAAAGAAAAATCGCTTTTTGTTGACTGAACTTCAAACCAGTTGTTTTAATTTTTTTTCGTTGCTCCTCGTATCGGACAAAAAGGTGGCGCAGTCGGTAGGATTCTGGGGTATCTTCGCGAAATTTATATTACAAAATAAAAAGAGGATACTTGATATCTCAATATCAGTGACGGGGAAAAAAAAGGATATGAAGATATATCCTTGGAAAAAAGGATATAAAGAACACAACAAAAAAAAAAAGTGCAGAAAAGGATAAAAAGATTTATCCTTATCAATACTAAAAACATAGAAGTGAATACAAAGATATATTCATACATAAGCCAGGATATAAAGATATATCCTTATAAACTCAATCAAACGTTAACAATCAATTTTAAACTACAAATATACATCCTTGGAAATACGTCATAATCAACTCTAAACCAAACGGTGGAAACGCAGAGCCAAGCAGACAACAATATAATTTTCAACACCAGCAAACAACGGTATCAGAGAATAATTCATCAGTTAATTTGTGAAAACCAGCAGACTTCAATTCAATAGTGAAGAAATTTTAAACTACAATAACAAATATACATCCTTGGAAATACGTCCTAATCAACTCTAAACCCAACGGTGGAAACGCAGAGCCAAGCAGACAACAATATAATTTTCAAAACCAGCAAAAAACAGTATCAGAAAGTGAGAATTTGATTTAATTTATCATTATTAATAGTATTAAATGTATGTAACTAAAAGATAAGCATAGAGAAAGAAATTGAAAGAAAATTACTGTATACGTCCAGAGAACAAGAAATCAAAAATTTGCAAGAATTTCTACGTAAAATAACTTTGATAAAAATTAAAGCAAGAAAAAATTATTTAAAATATAAAACTAAAAGAGAAGAACGCATTAGGGTATAGAAAAAAAAGAGGAACATTTTTTTTAAACAAAAACTAAAAATGGCAGAACAAGAACAGGCTGAAGGCTCAATGAACAGATTAACTATAAACCCTTTAAAATACCTAACCACCTTACCTGAGTTCTGTGGCGACTCAAAAGATTTACAGACATTCACTACACTTATTGACAGAATATACCCACACTTACGAACATATGACGAACTATCTCAATTACTTTTTTCTGACGTAATAAAATCGAAACTCAAAGGAAAGGCAAGGCAGGCAATCGAAATAAACTGCCACGCGATTTCTTGGACAGATATTAAAAATATATTACAGAATAATTTTGGGGACAGACGTTCCTGCGAAGAACTTTTTGACGAACTACGAAGCGTGACTTTTAGAACAAACACCTTAGATTTTTATAACGTCATACTGGCGGAAACCGAAGCAACTAGACAGAGTGCGATAAATAACAAACACACCGCCCTCAACATCTTCAAAAGTAAAATTCCTGAGTCAATGAAATCCATCTTATTCTGTAGGAATCCAGAAAATTTAGAACAAGCTATGGATATACTATTTCAAGCCGGGTATGCATATACTGGGAACAATAATGGGAACGCGCCAGAATTTAAAACTCATTCAAATAATAGGAATGGCAATCAATATGGAAATAGCACACAATACAATAAAAAAGATAGTAGTCGAAATAGGAAGAGCGCAGAATACAGGAACCCCCAACAACCATTCCAAAATACAGAAAGAATTTCCAACCAATGTTCCAAAATAATGGAAGAGATTACCAACAACCATTCCAACAACCCCGCCCATATCAGCAAGCAAACTCACAAAACTCCAATCCTCAAATTTCTCCATTCCACAGATCAAATTTTAGAAACCAACCTGAACCAATGGACATAGAAAAAGTGGAAGTAGCTGAAAATTTTCAGGAATCAGCCTCAAGAATAAATTACCATTTATAATAATAAAAACAAAGATAGGTTTTATAAAACTTATAATAGACACAGGCGCAACAAACTCAATTTTAAATCCGGGGATATGTGACCAAAAAGAATTCATTCAACAAACCCACTTTTAATTAAAACCCTTCAACATCGAATTCACGTTAATGAAAAAGCCATAGTACCTATTTTTGAAGAATTTAGCGACATTAGAACAAATAAAACACTAGAATTTTACATAATAAAATTTCATAATTTTTACGATGGTCTAATAGGTAATGACATATTGAGACCACTAAATGCCTGTATCGATTATAGGAAAAATGAAATAACCATCGGTAGCAGGAAACTACCAATGCACTTCGAAAATGAAAACTTAAATAAAAAAAAGATAATAGCACCAGACAAATCCGATCTAATATATTATAAGGAAGAAAACGGCGGAAATATTTTAAGAGAAGGCATTTTGAATGTAGAAAATGGGGAGGTGAAGATAAAGTTATTATCTGAAACTAATCGCTTGACTACGTAGAAGGTAGATCACGAAAATTTCAGCATAATCGAAAATAAAAAATTTAAACCATTGAACGATCACATTAGAATAGGACACTTAAAACCTGAAGAAAGATCATAATTATTACAAATAATAAATAGATATCATAATATTTTTTATCAGGAAAATGATAGACTTTCATTTACTTCCGCAATAAAACATAGGATTAGGACTACAAACAATATACCCATATTCTCAAAATCGTACAGGTACCCATACGTACATAAAAGAGAAGTTGCAGATCAAATCCAAGAGATGTTGAAAAATAGGATAATTAGAAATAGCAATTCCCCATATTCAGCTCCAATTTGGATCGTGCCAAAGAAGGCCGATGCTAGTGGAAAACGAAAGTGGAGACTCGTAATCGATTATCGTAAACTGAACGAAGTAACGATCGATGACAAGTTTCATATCCCATATATAGACGAGATACTTGAAAAATTGGGAAGAAGCCAATATTTCACCACACTCGACTTAGCAAAAGGTTTTCACCAAATTGATATAGAGGAAGAAGATATTCACAAAACTGCATTTAGTGTTGAAGGAGGACACTACGAATTTCTGCGAATGCCTTTAGGACTGAAAACAGCTCCTGCAACATTCCAGAGACTAATGAATAATATACTCCAAGACTACATCAACAAAATATGCTTAGTATACCTAGACGACATAATCATATTTTCAACATCCTTACAGGAACACATAAATTCACTTAAACTTATATTCGCAAGGCTACAGGAAGCAAACCTGAAAGTTCAACTGGATAAATCAGAATTTTTAAAAAAGCAAACAGAGTTCCTTGGGCACATAGTTACAACGGAAGGAGTCAAGCCCAATCCTAAAAAGATAGAATGTGTTGTTAACTTTCCAATACCCAAAACGACAAAACAGATCAAGCAATTTCTAGGACTTACAGGCTATTATAGAAAGTTTATAAAAGACTACTCATCTATCGCTAAGCCAATGACTAAATACTTAAAGAAAGATTCAAAGATAAACATAAACGATCCGGAGTACGAAAAAAGCTTTAATACCCTCAGGACTCTACTAACACATGATCCAATACTAGCATATCCTGACTTTTCTAAAACATTTACATTGACTACGGACTCAAGTAATTATGCTTTGGGGGCAGTGCTTTCGCAAGATAATCACCCAATATGTTATGCAAGCCGCACCCTTAATACACACGAAATAAACTATAGTACAATAGAGAAAGAATTATTAGCTATCATATGGGCTACAAAATATTTTAGGCCTACCTTTTTGGTCGTAAGTTTATAATAGAGACAGATCACAAGCCACTGACATGGCTCTTCTCTATAAAGGAACCCAATTCAAAACTCGTTAGGTGGAGGTTAAAACTATCTGAATACGATTACGAAATTAAATACAAAAAAGGAACAAAGAATAGCAATGCCGATGCTTTGTCAAGGATTGAAACCGAACCCAGCATAAATACACTAGAATGTGATAATGTAACAATAAAGAGTACTACTTCACCAATTAATATGTTTAAAAATCAAGTGGTTATAATAAAATTAACCTCTGGATCATTAAGAATAAAAAATAAATCTGTTTTTAAGAATAAAAGAAAAACAATTTTTATGAAGGAAATGGACAGGGAAACAGAAATTACAATACTAAAGAACCATTTTAATCCAACACAGCTGAACGCTATTTTTATTGAAGATGAATTTTATACAATGTTTAAAAATGTGTATGAAGAACTGTTTTCAAATAACACAAATTTTAAGGTACTTAGATGTACACTCAGAACAGAAGACATAGAAGATGAAAATCGGTTAACCGAAATTATTAAAAACGAACACCTTGACAAAAACCATAGAGGAATTCAGGCAGTATAAATAAAAAAAAAAATTACGCGAATTTACAATCCGAAATTGAAGCAAAGGATAACCCAGTTTATAAACAATTGTGAAATTTGTAACATAGAAAAATATGATAGGAAACCTCCAAAGATCCCTTATAAAATTACGGAAACCCCATCTAAACCTCTCGAAATATTACATATAGACGTATTTTATACTTTAGGCAAGAAACTTTTTATGACAGCAATTGATAAATTTTCAAAGTTCGCTTTAGCATTTCCAATAAACGGTAAAAGTTGGACAGAATTTAAAACAAAACTATTGCTGATAATCAATACTTATGGGAAATTAAATAAAATTATTGTGGATAACGAACTAGGATTTAAAGCTATACCGATGCAGGAATTCTAAAAAAAAGAGAATATAGATAATCATTATACCTCAAACAGTAACCATACGTCTAACGCCGACATTGAAAGACTACATAACACAATCAATGAACACATACGCTTGTTAAGGCATGATAAAGAAAACAGAAACGAAAGTATGGAAGATAAAATGATAAGAATAATAGGTTTCTACAATAACACGATACATAGCACGACCGGCATCAAGCCGATTGATTTTGTAAATGGCAAAGTACATGAGGATAGATACATAGAAATTCGTGATCTTATAAACGCAAAGAAAGAAAAATATATTCAGAAGTTAAATGAAAACTGGAAAGATATAGAATTAGAAGGCGGACCAAATTATATTAAAGAGATTAGAGGAGGGAAAAATCACAGAAAATACAGGAAAGTTAATGCAGAAAAGATAGACGATGACCACATACAAACGACAGGAACTGGACATACACTGTCGGACAAAATAAAGTGCAAACCCTTTATGCCGAAATTATTTTGAATATTTTGTACTCAATTAATAGTTGCATCCCTGTTAAATATTATTTTCTAATTGGGGGATTCCCCAAAAGTGTACAAATGAAAAAAAAAATTATACACACTCTTGATTATTTTTAGCTATACATGCAAAGAGTAGTGTTACTTGTTTCATTGTCGGACAAAATAAAGTGCAAAGTGCAATTTCGCTGAGAATAATTAAATAATTTTTTCTACTTTTCATTGATTTACACCGGAAATTTAAAGGTAATGCATTTTTATGAATTAAAATAGTGTGTGGCATAAAAATAATTAGAATATGGATTAATAGATTGTGAAGATTTGCAAAATGAAGCCGTTGTCGAAGGATGTCAAGGATATGCTGATCAAGGACCGTAATAATGGCAATGGGTATAAAGAGCTATCAGCAAAATATAAAATATCAATATCTGGAGCCAGAAAAATTGTTGAAAAACATCGAATTTTGGGAACGAATGAAAGTTTAAAGAAATTCTGCGGAAGAAAACGCAAGACAACAGCACAGGATGACAGACAAATTTTAATTCTGGCCAAAAAAGGTCCTTTGAACTCAGCAAGGGAAATAATAGAATTAACCAATTTGGATATTTCTTCACGAACAGTACAAAGGAGGCTCAACGAAAAAGGATTAAAGAGTTTCTATGCGAAGAAAAAGCCTCTCCTTTGACCTGCAAACATAAAAAAACGGCTTGAGTTTGCAAAAAAGTATATTTCCATGCCAGAATCCTTCTGGAATCGCATTATTTGGTCTGACGAGTCTAAATTTGAGTTAAAAAACTCAAAAAGACGAAAGCGAGTATGGTGTGAGCCTTCGCAGAGACTGAAGTCGAAGAACGTTTCGCACACAGTTAAACACGGTGGAGGTTCTCTGATGGTGTGGGGTTGTTTTTCCTCAAGCGGTGTAGGACAAATTGTCAAAATAGATACCAAAATGACTGGAGAGCATTATGTCAACATTTTGATGGCCAACCTAGGAAGAAGTGCTGAGGAAATGAGTTTGGGTGATTTTATATTTTAACAGGATAATGATCCCAAGCACACATGCAAGATCGCACCTAAGTATTTTCATGAAAATGGAATTGAAAAATTAGAATGGCCTCCACAATCACCGGATCTAAATCCGAATGAACATTTGTGGACCATTTTAGATGATAAAATTCCTTTTAACTCTCGTACTAACTTAAAATCGTTTTGGGAAAGCATGCAGAAGGAGTGGAAAGAAATATCGAAGGATACATTGAAAAATTTAGTAACAAGTATTCCAAAAAGATTGGCTGAGGTAATTAAAAATAAAGGAGGCCATACAAAATACTAACATACATATATTTTTTTTTAATAATTGAAGTTGAAAATTTTAGTTTGCACTTTATTTTGTCTAATATAATTTGACAATGAGATACTACTTTTATCCTTGTGCTATATTTCAGAGACTGAATTCCCATTTTTTGTTTTTTAATTTATGTTATTGAAGTATATAAACTATTTCTGTTTTCGTTTTTTAATAAAAATATATAAAAAAAAATTTAAGCTACAATGAATTTTTTCATTTTACTTTGCACTTTATTTTGTCCGACAGTGTACATATTATAAAGCTCACGTTAGACCTAAGAAGAAATACCAAGACAAGAATAACCCCAAAATCAAGGCTACAATTAAATAAATTTTCTGTTCTAGGTGATTAAATGGATCATGATAATGGTAACAATTGTTCCAACATTTAAGGCTCAAACTATCGACTTACAAGACCTATCGAACAATAACGGATACATACCAATAAAAACAGGGGAAACCAAAATTGTAGAACACTACATAAAGGAACTGCACATAATAAACACCACAGAATATGAGAAAACTATGGAAATAGTCAAAACCAATATTGACATTCTAAAGACATCCAGTAGCGAATCAAAAAAATTAATAAATACAGTAAACAAGAACTTTATGCTATTAAAAGCAAAAATAGAAAATCTTAACCCACATTTCCGCAAGAAACGTGCTCTCTTAAACATTGTAGGTAAAGGCGTTAAAATGATTGCAGGTACAATGGACAGCGACGATGAAGAACAAATAAGTAAAGCTCTTAAATTGCTGCATGCAAGCGACGAAAACTTAACAAACAAAATGAACAAACTAACTTATATAAACAATGTCATGAACGCCCAAATCCAGAACATAACTAATCACATAAACTATCAGCAAAATACTATCGGGGATTACTTAGCTAAATTCAAGTTATAGGAAATAAAATTTCAACCATAGAGGACGAGATAACATTTATAGAACACATATACCAGATTAACAATGACATCTCACTCTTACGGCATCATGTAGACGACATCGGACAGATTATTTCCTCCGGCAAACTGGTAATCATTCCCACAGATATTCTAACAAAACCGAACTTGATCTAATCACAGACTTCGATAGTATTACCAACATTAAAGTAGCCATAGCAATTCACGGAGGTAACATTATAATAGTTCTCTCTATATCACAATATTCGCAAGATTCACTATCCATGGTGACATTCGTACCCATTCCTGACAAAAATAATAAATCCATAATCTAAAAAGAAATCTTGTAAAAATTAATGATAATTGTTTGAATAATATACTAAACTTTGAAGAAGCTAATTGCAAAATGCAAACATCAAATATACAAGAATATTTGTTCTTAAGCACTTTAACAGTACAATATCCCATAATTGCAACAAAGCTAAATTGAGAATTACAGGAAATTGTTTAGTCAAATTTGAAAATTGTGAAATGAACATGTTGAATAAAACTTTTACCAATGTTAAAATAAAGGTGTACGATAAAATTATCTTACCTAATCTTATAACAAAAATTAAAGACACTAGTAATACAACACTAGCAAACATAAAAATTGAATCTTTATATCTAAAACAAATAGAGTACGAAAAAACACTGCCACAAGTACTGCATACAGATAAAAACTCAAAAATAATTAGTTATAGCATAGATACCTCAATTATCATATCAATATGTATCTTAGTTATTTTTATATACCTCTTTAAGAACACACAAACAACATATATTCCAAGCCTACAATTAAAAAATGAAACCACTATAAATACCCTCTATAAAAATAATATAATTTCGTCGGAGCCTCAAACAAACGGTGGGGGTGTTATAGTGTCCCTTAACATTATTTGGTCATACACATATACATATGTTGTTTTACTTCTTAAGAATGTTAATAATTATTTTCAATACTTTATCCGCTGCAAAGAAGTTTAATATATATATTTATAACATTATTAATTGTATTTTTTCCAAAGAATTGTTACACTTTGTTCAAGTGCATTTCCGCTAACAAAAATGCAACAATTAACAAAATGGAAGAAAATGCAATGCAAATTCCAAAGAATTTTTATATATTATAACTTTATTAATTGTATTTTTTCCAAAGAATTGTTACACTTTGTTCAAGTGCATTTCCGCTAACAAAAATGCAACAATTAACAAAATGCACCAAACAAATTTCTTAAGAATTATTGTGTTTATTGTAATCAATAAATTTGTATTTTTATAGCTGCATTTCCAATAACAAAAATGCAGCAATAAACAAAATAATAGTATTTAAGAATACAGTAAATAAAGAAAGATCGCTTTTTGTTGACTTAACTTCAAACCAGTTGGATTTTGGAAATGATATAGATTTTAGAATTCAAGTCACTCAAAATCGTGATGCAACGACACAAGAACTTCGTCAGAAGCTTGAAAACGGTTCAGTGGAAGGTTATGATTTATGTGATGGATTATTGGTAAAGGAGAGTACATGTGGAAAGAATCTAGACTAATTCATGAGAAAATTGGACATCTTGCTGTTGATAAATGTTGTAACAGTATAAAGAATTTCTATTGGTTTCTTCGGATGAGAGAAAAGGTTGATAAGTTTGTGAAGGATTGTGTGAAATGTATTATGTATACTACTCCAAGAATGAATGAACGCATTTCCATCCAAATAAACCAATCCCTTTTGATACCATTCATGTTGATCATTTTGGTCCACTGCCTTAAATTAATTTAATTTATATTATGGCTATGATTGATGGGTTCACTAAGTATGTTAAATTATATCCTGCGAATTCAACTAGTACAAATGAGGTTTGTTGTGCATTGGATAAATACTTTGATTATGGTCGACCAGCACGAATTATCTGAGGTAGAGGTACTTGTTTCACTTCTCTGGAATTCGATGAAATCACACAAAGACGAAATATTATTCATGTGAGAAATGCTGTGGCTTCTCCTCAGGCCAATGAACAACTTGAAAGGGTAAATCGAGTTCTTAAGGCTATGCTCGGAAAATTGACTGAACCAATTGGACCTGCTGATTGGGTGAAAATGTTGTCTCAAGTTAAATACGGTATAAATAATACGGTATGTAGCACCACGAAACAGACACCAAGTCGACTTGTTTTTGGTGTTGAGCAACATGGAATGCTCATTGATGAGTTAACAGAATACTTGGACCATAAATTTGGTCAACAAGTTCCCACTGATCTTGAAGCAGTTCGATCAGATGCTGCTATGGACATTGAACGTTCTCAAAAATATAATGGAAAATATAATTTGGATCATAGTACCCCATGCTAAAACCTATAAAGTCAATGATTATGTTGTCATATGAAATATTGACACTACTACCATATGTGATTTCAAAGGTTTTGCCGAATGATCGTTATGTTGTAAATGATATTGAGAATTGTCAATTAACGAAACTGCCATACGATGGTGTTGTTGAATCAAACAAATTGAGAAAATTGGTTTTGACTGATGATCGGATGAGTAACACTGAAGAATGGATTGATGATGTAGAGTAAATGTCAGGGGGTTTTGCTTAATTGTTTAATTGATCAGGTCGATCGAGTTGTAAGATGAAAAATAGTGTAACGTAAATTTAGTTTTGAATATTGAAGAAATATTAGATTAACGTAATACGCCCTCTGTAGCTAGTTTAAAATATTGAATAATTGTAAGAGATTGACAGAAGAAGATGACGACAAAAGAAAAAAAAAAAACATTCAAATAAGAATAATTGAAGAATAAAGGCGGTTTAATTTGACCGTGGTGTTTTGTTTATTAAGAAAAATATAAGTGGCTTAAAGCATATAAGATAATCTCAAATTTAAATTTATTTAAAATATTACACATACCGATTATAAATTGGAGTTTTTAGCTAATGTTCGACTAGTATCTACGAGAATTGCATTAGAGTTTTTCTATTGTTTGTTTTCATTAAAAGATTTAAAATAAGAAATAAATTTAAAATATTGATAAATTTTAACAATTGTAACAGTGGACCGTGACCAAATTTTAGCATTGAGAGTTGACGACTACTGGACGAAAATCCATTTTACAGGACCGACTAATGGAGCATTTCGGGCTGAATGTGAGTGACGATGATGAAAGCGATTACAAAGACGCAGCAAGTCGACGAAGCACAGTATCAAATGCACCAAGAACAGAACGGTGAGTGTTTACACTCCGGGACATTGAAGATTTGTTGACGGTTTTTTCTGGCTCTGGGCAACCCAACATCGCACAATGGTTGGAAGATTTTGAAGAGAATGCGGAAGCGGTGAATTGGAACGAGCTGCAGAAGTTCATCTACGCAGAACAACTCCTAAACGGCGTGGCAAAAATGTTTATACGCAGTCAACGAGGCATAAGTAGTTGAAATGTGCTAAAAGAGGCGTTAATAAATAATAAATAAATAATATGTTAGAATTTGGAATAGCTCCACCAGCGGTCGAAATTCATCGTACGCTACGTAATCGGCGCAAGATCAAAAGAAGACTTTATGAACTTAGATGACGCTAGTCTGATAAAATACTTTGTCGAAGGAATCCCCGATTCAAGAGCAAATTAAGCAAATCTCTACTAGGCCAATACGATGAAAGATCTCAAGGAGCAAGTGAAAGTCTATGGGAAAGTACGAGCGTTTCACAATGTTAAGCACTTGTAAAAAGTTAGCGTTAAACTGTAAATTCGACAACAATCTAATGCGTGTACACATTTCTATGACCGTTCCATTATGGATCTTTTCCAATGTCCACTGTCCAATGCTACACCTTATACGGTTTTTATATATTCGTTTTCTTTGCCCTAACGTACTGCTAAGTTGAAGTATATTTTGTTTTCAAAATTTTTGCGCTTCAATTCAGAGGACTCATTCAGATTTAAGCAAACCAAGATTGAACTCTCGTTTATGGTCTCTAAATTCATGATATTCAGAATAAAATTATACTTCGATCGACGAAGAAGTGTTTTATTTTCGATTAAGCTTAATTAACGGCAGGAGCCGCGCAAAGGACCCTTCATTATAAGAAAATAAAAGTAAAAATAGAAGTAAAAAAGTAAATGGCCAAACCAAACTTGGACATCGAAATTCTACAATTAATTCTACATAGTGTAAACTAAATAATTTTGTGGCTGTAACACCAATAAATACCATGATTTTAAATAAAGAAAGAAATGATATTATTTTGAAAACATGAAACCAACACGTTACTCTATTAATTTAAAAAATAAGTCAAACTGAGTACTGAAAGTGAGGACCGAAAACATTTCTTATTAACAAAACTAATGAGTAAAACAATTAAAATTTGAATTACCGTGTCATATTGATGCACTTGTATTGGGTTAAATGTAGAATGTTGGCCTCATATAACTTGCTCGTTATCTGATTGCCTTCATCATTTGTACACACCTCGTAATTTGCTTTGTAAAAAATGAGCTAAAAACGAAATTTTTACATCAAAAGCACAAAAACATATTTTGTCAACAGCTAATATAACTGCCCTAACTCCAAGTCTTTTCTTAATTGGAGAACCGATGTATGGATAAGTTGACACCAAGGTGTTGCCTATAAGAACTAATAGATTAGACAGATGGAAATTAGTAACCCATTTAAATCATGAGTTTTGGAAACGATGGTCAAAAGAATATCTCAACAAACTGCAGTATAAAATAAGTGGAACCATAAATCAACCAATATTAAGGAAGGCACTATGGTGCTTCTGAAAGAAGATCACCAGCCAGTTTAGCAATAGCCTTTTGGAAAAATCGTCAAAACATACACTGGAGATTATGGGTATATCCGAATTGCAGAAGTGCAGACATCTTCCGGTATATGAGAGAGAGAGAGAGCAATCCACAGTCTAGCATCCCTTCCAAATAACAATAAAAAAGTATACGAGGATACAAGAGCATATCATCAAGTCAATGGAATAACATCGCATATTATGATCTCGAACCATTAAAGGCAGAATTACTAACATCATCAAACGGAACGCATACTGCACAGCAACTATGCAACACTTATCATGCAGTCCCTTCGCTTCAATGACATGCTACAATCTTCCAAACGAGTTAAAAGAGGAGTCATGAATATAATTGGATATATCGCTGGTTCCCTCCTTGGAGCATTGAACAATGAATATACAACGAAGCTGTCTCAAACAATTTATAAAATCCGAAATAATGAATACCATTTGTTGAACCGATTGCACAACGAAGCGTCAGTAATTGATTCAACTGTTAACTTCATGCAAATTGACGAATAGACTCGCACCTAAACAAAATTGCAGAAAGATTCAATCATCTTAGCAGTTACGATAACACCCCACCGCGTAATCATTTAATAAATGATCACCTTTCATTTTGTACATTGTTTTTTCTGTTTAAATATATTCTTTTTTGTCATCTTGTCACACACGTTTCCTATTTGCAACTTAATCCTTTTCCATAACTATGTCACTGATAACAAACATACTTGTTGAGCAAGACATAATTATTGAGAAATACAATTTGTGTCAACACACGCTTGGTGCTGACAAATATTCTGCGAATTAAAAGAATTAAGCTGCAAAGAAACAATGCATTAAATGCAAGTTTGCAAAATCAAAAAGACAACTGTTTATTCGCCGCATAGGAAATTCGGCACAACATAATTATAAGTATATCAAAATATTAAATTGTAAGTCAGTTAATAAACTCAATTCATGCAGAGCACTAGCTCCCAAAAATAAAGAGCACTAGCTCCCAAACAAAAAAGAACATTAGTTTTTTTTTAATAATAATCACACGAGTGATCATTTTATTCTTAGCATTGACGAATTTCAAATCAAACTCCTCCGCTCAACTTACATTAATAATAGAAAAAATGCAACCGATCCAAGGGGTATTAATCGATGTACTAAGTGACACACACCATGGAAGAATAAACTCTATATTTGTTGAAAATTGAAGCATCTTATATAAAAGCAACGCTGTAACACATATGTGTTACAATGTGTTGTAAATAGAACTCCAACAGGTTATAGGCCCAGGCACACTGAAGTGCGAATAAAAAAAAAAGAAATAAAAATTCTTAGTGAATACGTGCTTAGCTTGTGTAGCTAAATAAATAAATAAAAAAGATAAGATGAGTTCTTCTATGTACAGCATTGAAAAGTTAAATGAAACAAATTACGACTCATGGAGCCTGCAGATGAGAAGCGTACTAGTTCATCAAGATTTGTGGGGTGTAACTTCAGGTGAAGTCGTGAAGCCAGTCGACGAAAGTGGCCGAGCAGCAGCAGCTTCTTGGACCAAAAAAGATGACAAGGCTAGAGCAACAATTATATTGAGCGCTACAATACTGAAAATAGCGCACATAAAGGGTTGTGCTACATCAAACGAAATGTGAAATACTTTGAAGGAGATTCATCGTCCAAGAGGGCCAGTGCGCAAAGTCACGTTATTCAATCAGCTTTTTGCTATGCGCATGGACGATAGCGACTGTGTGCAGCAATACCTTTGCAAATTTACGACTACAGTTTAGAAATTGGCAGAAATCGGAGTTACTCTTCAGGAGGAGTTATTCGCAATAATGCTATTGGCAAGCCTACCAAAGAGCTACGAAAACTTTGTAGTAGTGCTGGAAACGCGAGATGAGCTCCTTAAGTTTAGTACATTAAAGATCAAGGTTACCGAAGAGGGTGAGCGGCGTAAGGCAAGCAGCTCCGATGTTGGTAATGCTGAATGTAGCGCAGAAGCATTTATGATGCACGAAAATAACGGGAAACTTTGTCAGAAATAGCAACAACAACGAAAGTAAGAACAAATCATGTGTTCGAAAAACAACGAATTTCAATTGCTACAACTGTGGTTCGTAAGGCCATTACGCAGCGCAGTGCAAAGAGGAGAAGAAAAGAAATCAAACGCAAGGTTCATTCTCTGTGTATGCTGTTTCGAACTCGAAAATGTTGAACACAAACACAAACATTTGGTGCGTTGACAGCGGCGGTTCTGCACATCTATCCTTCAAAGCATACGATGAAGATATTTGTATGGCAAACAAGAAAGTTAAAGCAGAAGGAATTGGAAAAATACGTATAAAGAACGCTATAGTTGACATTGAGTTGAATGATGTTCTTTACGTTCTGGGTTTGCAGTGTAATTTTATCTCTGTTGGAAAAGCCGTGGCGAAGAATTACTCCGTGAAATTTACTTCGAAAGCAGCAACGATTGTCAGCAGTAGTGGTAAGATTATTCTTCAAGCCAATAAGGTCGGAGATCTTTTCCTTTACAATGCAACTTGTAACCAATTATTTTTTTCATGCAACGAAAATGCTATCAAACCATCCGCCACAGCGATAGCAATAGGAAGTCATATAACAATGAGTCTAAATGATGTAAAATTATTATAATTATGTCATTATTAAAATTTTAATTATATTATAATTAGGTTTTACGCTTCACAAATATGTGAGTGCAGCCTATCTGAGAATTGTGATAAAACCAAGCCATTTGCACATAAAAGACGATGTAACGAATAATGTTTTATTTCACCAATAAGTATATTTAATGAACAAGCATTTGTAAATAAATGTAATTCAGTATTTTTTATTTCATTTAAATTATATTATAGATTTTCCACTTCACAAATATGCGAGTGCAGCCTATCTGAAAATTGTGATACAAACAAGGTATTAAATAATGTATTAAATGTATTTTGTCATGTGTAGCCCCATGCATGCTGCTACTTACACACATACGTATGAGTTATATACACTCGTTTTAACTCACTTATCATTACTCGGAGCTCTCACCTTCTTATCGTTTTATCTCTCACCTGCAAGAAGTCTCCGATCATATAATGCAATTACAATTATCAAGCTCAACTCTAGCTTCTAGTGTAGTGACCTAAGCAATAATGTATGCACAAAGTATTACATAAAGTGATATACAAAATAATGCACAAAATAATATACAAAGCAGTGCACAAAGCAATATGAAATAATGACACTGCATATCCACGCTTACACTTAGTGA
Organism: Megamerina dolium; assembly: GCA_963854835.1. Classification (NCBI taxonomy): domain Eukaryota; kingdom Metazoa; phylum Arthropoda; class Insecta; order Diptera; family Megamerinidae; genus Megamerina; species Megamerina dolium. Next base: position 27,664,087 of record OY978527.1, on the reverse strand, counting down.
GCAAACGTTGGTTTACATTTGCAAGCAAAGCCAACGACCAGGCTTCCGCTTATTGAGCAAATGTTCTTTTCGGTTATGCTATACAAAGTCGACATCCATGCTGCTGCTGTGTCAGCAACTATTGGAATCGAAGTCACTTTAGTTTACAAAATAGTCTGTTTACATTTTTACATAGTGCAAAGTCCAATTTGTTGCTTGGTCTGCAATTTTTGGGAATCGAAGTTGCCCAAATATGAGTATAAATAAGACTACAAATGTTCAATAAAGTTAATTGCTAACTTGACTTCAAACTTGACTTCTCGTTTTCAATTCCTATTCCGGCTGGCCTAAGCTAGCCTAAGGATTAGCAGAGTTGCACTGCTGTTAAATCCAAGGCAACAAGCACACAAAACATCACACTACACTTTTTACACACTTAGAAGTTTGAACATTACACTAGCCTAGAGTTGATTCAGTGATTAAATAGGCGTAAAGACTCGAATTACACTTTCGTTGCCATGCTCAATCTTGTGTTTTGTAACATATTTTTTTATAAATAAAAAATATAATAAATCACTGATTATGTTTTAAAAGATTTCAGAACGGAAAATAAAAATGGTGGTAATATACAAAATAATGACAGTTTAAAAAAATTAAGTAATGTTGACAAAAACAGATGTTCAGAAAAATATAAAATGCTCAGAAACTTACACTGACTCATAAATCAAAACTCCCCAGTCTCAATCAATAGCAAATTGCTTTTTTACTCAGAAATTTTAAAACTCGTTTGGACATACGGTATTCAACTGTGGGGCACTGCGGCTACTCCCACTGTTGAAATAATCCAAAGGTTCCAATCAAAGACCCTAAGGATCAGAAACAATCAAATACATACACCTATAGTATTAGTGAGGAAAAAAAAAACCAGACGATCTTTAGAAACTACGAAATGTAATATATTTCCGTGATCTGCTACATTGCGGAGGTTAGGTTGAGGCAAGCTCAATAGCGTTAGGAGCTATTTTAAAGCATAGAAAAAAAGGAGTGGAAAATACACCCTATATTTTACTTGTCAATGAGAACTATAGATATGGAGTTGCAATAGTAAGTGCATTACAAAGGTTCCGAGTTTATCTCCAGTGTGTAGCAAATATGTAACAAACAATATGCATCGAAATATTATACATGTACTCGATAGTATAAATAGCAATAAGTGTAAGAAATGTATTGAGTTAGAATTTGGAACAAATAAAGAATGGACACAAGTATTTGTGAAATATTTAACAAAAAGTGTTAGAAAATAATTAACTGGGGGCTCAACCGGTCTTTAAGCCATTTTTTTCCTACAGTAATGAAAAAAGGATAAAATAAAAATTAAAAATTTAGTTCCACGGGAAGTAGGATTTCCAACACTATATGTTTGAAAAAAGTAAATAAACAACGCACCAAGGTATAGGTCCTGAAACAGTGGATAATACCTTCATCAAAAGTAACAACAGATCCTGAAACATTGGACAGTTAATTCACCAGGAAGGTTTTTATTATAAGAGAAACCTGGATCCATTATGAAGTCTGCTGAATTCAGAAAAACAAAAAAACAAAAAGCTTTTGTTAATAACAGAAATATAAATAAAACAGAAGAAACCAAAATGGAGCAGCAAATGGCCCAACTCCATGCACAAATCACTACTTTGATGGAAACAATGCGACAACAACAAGAAGAATTTACCAAAAGATTAGCATCAGTAGAACAACGAAATCTTCCACAAGCAACTGCCGAACACGAGGACATTCAACTTTACATCAATGATCCAAAAGATATTGATTTAGAATTATTTAAATCATTGCCAAAATTTGACGGGGATAAAGCCCAATACAGATCATGGAGGTCACAAGCATGGTCTTTCATGGAAGCAATATAAAACTTTAATCAATATCCAAAGTACTATAGTGCCCTAGGAATCGTGAGAACAAAAATTACAGGAAACGCCGCGGATATTCTAACCAATCACAACATAAAAATGAATTTGTATTCAATAATCAACCGGTTAGACTACATCTTTGCTGATCAACGCCCTTTATACGTCTTGTTAGATGAAATGAAAAAGATCGTACAAGGCAGAAAAACACTCGCAGAATTCCATAGCGAATTATCCAAAGCACTCAATTTATCATCCAAAATTGAGATGTCAGGTGACAAAAATAGTGTAACTATGAAAGATTATGCTAACCAAGATGCAGTCAGAACATTCATCCTGGGATTAAATTCCAAATACACCAGCGGAACATTGTACAGCAACAACCCGATTAATTTGGAAGCAGCGTATGAGACAACCTGTACAATACACCATGACAAGCTGAATCACCAATTTGAAATTCAAGCAACTCCCTCGAGATTCAACAACAATCAAGGATATAATCAACACAGCAATAAAGGATATAATCCACGCATCAACCAAAACCAAAATACCCACCTATATCCACACCGAGAGACAGACACCAACACCAATACAGGGCAAATTTTAGGATGCAAAGAAATGACTATCAACCTCAACAACAACAACCTGCACCAGTTCCAATGGACGTAGATAACTCCAGGCGGTATGTACAAACTACTAGAAATTATAATGCTACAAATGGTAACTATACCAATTTAAACAATAATTATAAAATAAATAGGATATCTAGTGATCAAAATGTAACACAAAGAATCAATCAGACTAAACAAGAAGATTTAGAATCTGTAATTTTTCTAAATATGAAGAACAATTTGAATCAGGCAGTGCTTTTTTAGGCGAGTGAACGGGCTGCCCTGCATTCAAACAAAGTGCAGTCTAACAGGTACGCCCGTAACTCTATTAGTAGACACAGGATCTACTAATAATTATATAAATTTAGTTTGTAAAATTGGAAAATCAATTAAAATAAAACCTTGTAAAACTAAAACCTTACACGGCTACTCAGTCATAGATTAAAAAAAAAAATAATTACAATGTATGGACATCACCTAACATTTTTTGAAATTAATGAACTAAATGAATTTTACATGATCCTTGGAGAACAAGGATTACGTCAAATGAAGTCAGAAATAAATTTGTTTGATTATAGTTTAAAATACCAGAAGAAGAAGTTTCTGAAAGTTGAACCAAAGGTTAATTATACCATTAATAATAATGAGTTCAAAATCAGGTAGATGAACTTATGAAAATAAATTATAATATTGGCGAAACATTGCCTTTTATAATCAAACTACCAGCATCAATTAGGACCAAATCAGAAGATCCAATATGGACAAAACAGTATCCATATCCATGTCAGGAGAAATTGAGAAATTGTTAAATGATGGAATAATCCAACCAAGCCATATAACTCACCTAAATGGACTGTCCCAAAAAAAGTAGACCAAAAAAACGGATGCTTGTTGACTTCCAAAAAATTAACGCTCATACGATTACTGATAGATATCCTATTCCAGATGTTATTACGACTATACAAAACTTAGGAAAAGCAAAGATATTTTCCACAATTGATTTTGAATCAGGTTTTCACCAAATATTAATTAAAGAAGTTGATCGAGAAAAGACAGCATTCTCTGTCGGTGCGAATTATGAATTTATTAGGATGCCATTCGGGTTAAAAAATGCCCCATCCATTTTTCAACGATGCGTCGAAGACATTCTTAGAGAATACATTGGCAAATTTGCGTTTGTCTATATTGACGGCGTGTTAATATATTCTTCCACATCCGAAGAACATATGGAAGACCTTCGAACTATAATCAATGCATTACACAATGCTAACATGAAAATTTCTGATGAAAAATTACATTTTTTTCAATATTCAGTTGAATACCTTGGACATATTATAAAACACAACAAGATAACAGTTGATCCTGGAAAAATAGAAACTGTAAAGAACTACCCACAACCCAAAAATTTAAAAGAATTAAGATCTTTTCTAGGACTTGCTAGTTATTATAGAAAGTTTATAAAAGATTTTGCTAAAATTACAAAACCATTAACCGTTCATTTGAGAGGAGAATTAGGAGTGATAAAAAGAATTAAAGTGCCAAGACACTCGTGCATTTAGACACAGCAGCAATAGAAGCTTTAGAAAAAATAAAAAACGCGAGTTATGTATGAGCCTTCCCACGCCTTCGTCACGCTGCCGATCACGTCACAAGAGCATGATCCAGAGGCAGTACGTGATGGAATGCGCAGACTCAGCATTTTCTGGCTGGTCTGTGCATATGCAAAGTAGTGCATGGCACGAAATGGTACATGCAAGTGCATATACATACACTACTGCGCTCAGTTGTAGAATGGCATTCGACGAATAGAGAAGTATTTTCATTTTTAAGAAAGCATGCCTAATGAAAACAAATATTTTCATTTAAAGAAAATATAACTGGTGCAGTCGTCGCGGATAACCTACGGTAATTAATAAACCGCAGAAAACCTACATGTTGTTAATTAGTAAATTTAAATATAAATAAAAATAAAAAAAATAAATATGTGGCACTTAAAGCCCCAAAGGGCTCATTGGCCGAGCTTCTCTTCTATTACTGTTGTGCGTCTTAAATTTTGGACAGTATTAGAATGGACCTACTTATTTTAGCCGGTTCCGAACGGCAGAACACTTGTGACATCACTTTTTCTGAGCTTTGTCACAGTGTTCTTTTTAGAAGCTTTTTCATGGCAAGTTGTTACTGTCGGAAGAATTGCCAATTGCTTGCCGACAGGTGGGTACCATTCGAAAGAAAATTCTTTTCGATATAAAATTTGTTATGCATCAGCCGGGTATTGAACCACGACCTACAGATCAGAAGGCGAACACACTAACCACTGAGCTACGGCACCCACTTTTAAATTTAAATTTAAATATATGTAATTTGAAAAAAGAAAAAAAAAAAACAAAAAAAAAGAACATCTACATAATAAAGTGCAAATAAAACGCAGTCGTGGAAAACCTAAAGTAATAAATTTCAACGACGACGAGGCAGAGAATTGAGAAGAACCTAAAATTTTTGGCCCCATTTGAAGGGGAAACAAAGAAATGCCGGCATTCAATGAGGCAATTGAAAGGGTATTAAGAGACTACAGAGGACAGGAAGAAAATGTTTTTAGAATAATTTTTGATCTAAACATTTTGGGATCTGCGAAAAATTATTTACAAATATCCCCTCCCCAAAATTGGCAAGAATGTAAGAATAAATTAAAACAGTATAGGCCAACTAAGGACCAAATAGCATTAACCGAAGAAATCACTTCTTTAAAGGTGGGACGTATTGGCGAACTAAATAGGAGGTTAAAGTGCCTCATCGATTCAATTACAGAGTATAGCGCTTTGGCCGATGAAGGAGGGCAAATGAAGGAAATTTTTTCAGAGATGTTGATCCAAAGGATCAAACAAATATCATCAGGAACGTTTGCGTATACTATTAGGAAAATCACGTCTTTGACTGAATTGGCAAATATCGCATATGATTTTGTGGGTCTCGATGACGGGAATCCATCATTGACGAAAATTAGATATTTTCCACAAAGCAATCAAAAAAGGTATGAACCAGGTACTAACAGATTTTCAACAGGGTCTACTAATTTTTCAAGGCAACAGCAATATCATAATAATTCGTCTAGCAAATTCTCAGGGCAATTCCAAAATAATTCACCTGACAATTTTTCAAGACAGTATCGAGTTCAGAATAGTTCGCAGCAGAATCATCGGCGTAATGTAGGTCAGCAGGGATACAGAGTCCAAAACACACCGAATTTTGTTGGCTAACAAGGTTTTAGGGCACAAATTACGCAAAATTTTTCGGGTCAACTAAACGTAAGGGGTTATGCGGAGAATTTTTCAGGCCATAACCCCCGGAGTAGTCAAAGCCAAGGAAATTGGTCACAGCAATCGAGAAATAGACCGACGCCTATGGAAGTTGATACAATGAGTAGGGCGGGCAATCCTGTTGAGTAGGAAGCCCAGGTCAGTGAGGAATTTTTTATAAATTAGCCTCGAATGACAAGAATAAAATATTCATTACACTTACCATGTTAGGTAAAGAGTGGGTCACGATGGTAGACCCAGGCTCTACAATTAGTATAATGAAAAAACAAACTTTTAAAAAATACAACTTGCCAGTAATTGAAAAAAATAATACAATAATTAGCACGTTAAAAGGTAATATAAGTCGGGATAATGAAAAAGTAAAAACTGTCTGTCCGATCGAATTTAAATTTCCACAAAACGCAAGAATGAAGTGGCTCAGGATGGATTTTGATAAGCCATATGACCTTTTATTGGGAAATGATTTCATTTTTAAAAATGTTAAAAATATTAATTTTGAGCAGCTGATAGTTGAACTTAATAACGGTGTCAAGCTTCCATTCCACATGAAAATGGTGCAAGAACACGTTTATTCATTGGATATAAGCGAAGTCGGGGATATCCAGCTGGATCACCTAAAACCAAATGAGCAAACAATAGTAGAGAGATTATTGAGTAAATTCGAAAAATTTTTTTATAAAGATGGAGACTCCCTCACAACCACAAAAGCCGTTGTCCATGAAATTAGGACCACAACGGATCAACAAATAAATTCGAGAATTTATAGATTGCCACCAAAACACGAAGAAGAAGTTCGTAAGCAAATTGCCGAACTAGAAAGTCAGGGAATTATCAGGAAGAGCAGAAGTAGATATAGTTCACCAATTCTCATCGTTCCGAAAAAAGTGGATAACTCTGGTATTCAAAAGTATAGACTAGTAGTTGACTACAGGAGGTTAAATCAATTGACTGTTGATGACAAATATCCCCTCCCAAATATTGAAGGTATTTTAGATAAATTGGGCAAAGCACTGTACTTTAGCACTATAGATCTAGCTAAAGGATACCACCAAATATTAATGGCAGAGAGGGATATTGAAAAGACAGCATTTGTTACTCCGGCAGGACTTTACGAATATGTACGGATGCCTTTCGGGCTGAAAAATGCCCTAGCTACTTTTCAAAGAATGATGAACGAAATTTTAAGGGACTATATCAACAAAATTTGTGTGGTCTATCTCGACGATATCCTTATTTTTTCAACCTCACTGGAGGAGCATAAGTGCTCACTAGAAAAAATTTTTACCAGATTGCAGCAACACAATTTAAAAATTCAAGCCGATAAATGTAGTTTCCTTAAAAGAGAAACACAACTTTTGGGTCATGTTTTGACAAAAGAAGGCAGCAAATCTAATGCAGAAAAAATTCAGGCAATACAAAACTCCCAATTCCAAAAACAGAAAGGCAATTAAAAGGATTTTTGGGAGCAACAGGCTATTATAGAAAGTTCGTAAAGGATTATTCTAAAATAGCATATCCTATGATAAAATATTTAAAAAAGGGATATAAAATAAATACAAAAGACCCTCTGATTAGCGGGGAGCGAGCGGGAATGCTGGTAGGCTTGCTGCGGTTGGATGGCAAAATTGTCTGATAGCAAATGTCTCCTTTCAGCACCTTTTGCACTTATTTTTACTTTCTTGTGTAAAGTAATTTAATTAAACGGTTTTGTCTTTCTTGTTTCTAATTTATTATCCTAAATCACAATTTATACAATTTACTTCTAATAAACTTTAACTTTTTAACTTAAATTCTGGATTGGGAAAAATATGCGCGCACTTGGCTAAATTCTTATCACACAATAATCAAAACAAAATCAACCACACAAACAAAAAGAGGAGAAAACACATGGAGAGTGGGATAGAGAAAGTGGAGAATAGGAAAAAATAACCATGTGGGTTGAGAGCGAGAGAGTGGAGACGCGGGAAAAAGAAATATACGGTGAGAGAGAGAGAGGGAAAGTGAGAAAGGAAAATAAAACAGTACTGGGATATGATAGGAATGGGAAGAGTTAGCAGCACCGGTGGTGCCAGATCACCACTCAACCCATTCCCTCCTATTAGGGGGGAAAGTACCCAAGTAGGCGCAAATTCAATCTGACGTAGACACCCTCAATATATAGCTAGTTTTGAAAATTTGAAGACATTAATATCTTCGCACCCAATTTTAAAATTTCCCGAATACGATAACGAATTTACAATTACAACTGATGCAAGTGATTATGCTTTGGGGCTGTGTTATCACAGCAGGCTATACATACAGCAGGCCATACATTTATGGAACAAAATTCACAATAATAACTGATCATTGTCCGATAAAATACTTAAATAACAAATACAAAGGCAGGGAATTTTCACAACGCCATCAAAGGTGGCTCTTAAAGCTGCAGGAATATAATTATGAAATCGAATACCTTAACGGTAAAGATAACGTTGTGGCAGATTTTTTAAGCCGTATAGAAAATTCACCTAAAATAAAAGAAAACAATGACAACGAGTCAAATTTTGAAATGTCCGATACAATTCACTCCGCAGAAGAGGAACTTTTGGAACATTTTCCAATAAAGGACGAAATTGTTAACAAGTATAAAATTCAAATAATTTTGACCTACAGCCCATCCGCAGAAATGCAAACTCTAATAATAGGAAAATATTGGAGATCGATCCAATGGAGGAAGAAGGCATTATCACAGATATTTTCAAAAGGTACATTCAAAAAGGGAAGGTAGGAATTTTTTCAGAAGTTTCCGAATCAGATTATCACAAGATTCAAACAATGTTAATATCTTGTTTCGCACATGAAAATCATATCAGGTTTATAAAATGCACAAAAAGAGCATCAGAAATAGACGAAGAAGAAGAACTCCATAGACAGATTTCTCTTTATCATAGTGTTGAATCGATGCACAGTGGAATCAACGAAACCTACAATTCCCTAAAGGACAAAATATACTATCCAAAATTTAAAGTACAGATTCGATTAATAATCGCTAACTGCTCAAATGCAAAGAAATAAAATATGATAGGAAACCCATTAAGCCTAAATTCAAAATTACAGAAACCCCTAAGAACAAAAACAAAATCATTCACATAGATATTTTTCATTTTAAAAAGCAATCCTTCGTTACAGCATTAGATAAGCTCACTAAATTTGCAGCAGTTTATAAAATCACAGACAGAAATTGGCCATCCAAGAAAACAATAATAATTGAACATTTTTCAAAATTCGGTAAACCAAAAAAGATAATAATGGATAATGAATTTCGAGCCGAACAGCTTTTAGCATATCTGTAGGGTGAAAGAGTGGAGGTTCATCTTACGAAACCAAACAGTCACACAGGTAATGCTGACGTTGAGAGGTTACACTCAACCTTGTTAGAAAAACTAACAGGAATTGAAGACCCCGACCTCAGGACAGAGATGCGAATGCAGATCGTTATAGGGAATTATAACGATAGATACCATTCGACCATCAAATGTACACCTCGAGTAGCAAGAGATGAGACTCCTTCCAACATTTTGTACGATAGAATAGAGCATTTAAAAACTAAAATGATCAATAGACGAAATAGAACAAGGGAAGATTATGAAGAGAACAGGGAAGTAGGTCCAATAAAAAATTATAAAAGAGTCAGACATAAGGATCAACCGCATTTTAGGATGCAACCATTACAAAAGGTCCAAGTGGAAAACATTAAAAGGCCATGTAAATTTGCAGGAATAGAAAACCTAAAAGATGGCGAAGAAGATGATGGATTTAGTGTAAGGGCATGGATAGGAGAAGACTCCGAAGCTTGAAATTTTATCAGGCGTTTTAAATCTCTTCCGGGACACTTCCACAAATAGCTCCCCGGTTCATTGTTTCAAACTTTCGCAGAAGAATTCCTCTATTCACTGCTAATTCAAGTTATTATTAAAAATTTCAGATGTTGGTGGCTGCAATGATTCTGGTTGCTATGGCAGGTCAGGTGGGAGGACGACTACAGATAGCTCCCATCTTCGAAGATGCGGGGTATACAATGGTCCAAATGGGGGAAGTAGAAATACTCAGTGAAGTAAGCACAGTATTGCATATTATTAAACCGGTGGAGATAATGAGGATGGTACAACAAATAAAAGCAAATTTTTTGTTAACTGAAATAAATAACAAGAAATTAATTATGCATGAAATAAGTATAATAGAGACAAAAATAAAATCCATTACGCCGAATGAGGACAAGCGTAAGAAGAGAGGGTTAATTAACATCGGAGGGACAGCCTATAAATGGATGTTTGGTATAATGGACGACGAGGATAGGCAAGATATAATAGCACACTTAAAAATAACGGAGGAAAATAGCCATAACGCAATAGTCAATTTGAATAAGCAAATTTCCATAAACAATCAGTTTAACAACAGTATGAATTAAATAAAAAATGCCATAGAAAGTGATAGAAAACAAATTTTAACTTTCTTAAACAAGGTACAGAACGAAAATAGCGAGTTAATGAAACAAGTTCTTTTTAACGACCAGATAAATAAACTGCGACATTTAGAAGGAAAAATTAAAGAAATACAGGATAACATAGCAGCAGCAAAGTATAATTTGGTACATCAAGCAATGCTAACCAAAGAAGAAATAGAGTATTTCAAAATAGATTTTTATAAGTTAAAGCTTGCAAAAGTAGGAATTTTGTCTTACAAAAACGAGTCAATTGTATTTGCCATACAGATTCCAAAACGTTATATCCCCACTGAATTGAAATTGATCACACCATTACCCAACAAAGATAATTTAGAAATCAAGAAGATAAACAAATTGTAACCATAGACCAGAAATATTACAAGTATCAAGAGAACACCGTTTTCAAGAAATTAAAACACGAACTCATCACTGGTGACATAAAGATCAAGCTGAAATGCAGAAAGAAATTTGACGTACAATGCAGACATAAGCGCTATAACGTTCAATATCTGCGGAATATCGACACCAGAAACGAAATAGTCAGCAAACTACGTGAAAAGCTAATCAACAACAACGAAGGAACCAGCTGGGAAACTACTAGCACCACAATCAGGCACGTAGCAGATGATCAACTTGGCACAGTTAAACCCTCACTTGGGCATCATACAGCGCAGAAACGAACTAAAAAGGCAGCTTAACAACGACAACTCATTACGGCCATCCTACAGAGAAACAGCTAAGATGGTCAAGAAGGCGGCCAGAAGGGATAAGAGACGTTTCATGGAGAATATCGCTAGTGATGCCGAGGCCGCAGCAGGAGCAAATAATATGCGACAGCTGTTTCACCTGATTGGCAGCCTAAATAACCGGCAAACCAACAGAAATCATCCAATAAGAGATCAAAGTGGCACCTTACTAACGAGTAGCGATGAACAAATGCAGAGATGGAAATATCACTTTGAAGCAATCAGCAACACCACTCTCACTGAGGATAGTAATAGCTGTCAACTCGACAACACCAGAGTCAACAGCAGAATAGCAACATCATGCCCAAGCATAGCGGAAATAAGGGACGTAATTAAGAAGCTTAAGCTTAACAAAACAGCGGGCATCGACGGAATTCAGCCAGAATTGCTGACTGCCGACCCACAAACATCAGCTGAAATTCTGCTCCCCACTATACATGCTGTTCGTCGACTTCAAGAAGGCATTCGATACACTTAAGCGTAATTCCATCTGGATGGCTTTGAGTAGAAAAGGTGTCCCCCTGAAGCTGATTCGCATCATAATGGCGCTTTACGAGAACTCTGAGTTGGCGGTTCTATACAATGGTAACATCAGTGATTCATTCACGACCAACGCTGGAGTGCGGCAGGGCTGCCATCTCTCCCCGCTTCTCTTCGCCATTGTGCTGGATGACGTCATGAGCAGCCTCACTCAGCACAAGAGAACTGGCATTGTGTGGAATCTCGCGCGGCAGCTTGAGGACTTGGACTTTGCCGATGACATTTGTCTCCTCTCGCACAAATTCTCCGATATGCAAGCGAAGGCGAACAGTTTAGTCGCGTTGGCACGCACCGTCGGATTAGAGATAAATATTGCGAAGACCAAAGCTATGAGAATCAATCATTCCAATAGAAGCCATATAATGATTGACTGCTGTGCGATTAAGTTCGTCGAAAGTTTCTGCTACCTCGGTTGCATGATAGCAGCAGACGGGGGAGCTGAGGATGCTAACTGCAGGCTAAGCAAAGCAAAGACAGCATTTGGCCGGCTAAAATCAGTATGGACAAATTCCCAAATATCCAGACGCACGAAATTACGAATATTATCCGCATGTGTGAAATCGACACTACTGTACGGAAGTGAAATATGGCTTATCTCGAACTCCATCACGCAGAGACTGCAAGCTTTCGTCAACAGGTATTTGAGGATAATTAGTAGAATTTTCTGGCAGCCAGATAGCATCACGCGAATGTCGCTTGAGTGGAACCCGCAGGGGAGCAGAGGCCGCGGACGACCAAGAAACACCTGGAGACGATCAATACTGGGTGAGCTAGCTGCTGCCGGCATCACATGGGAAGGTGCTAGATCAACTGCCCAAAACCGTGTGCGATGGCAAAGCCTTGTGGAGGCCCTATGCTCCAATTAGGAGTTTAAAAAAGGAGAAAAAAAAATTGTATTTTTTCGAATGATTGTAATTTTCAATTTAATAATAAAACCATTGTACAGGAACTAAACGACGATACATTGCTAATTAAAAACGGTCACGGTGATAAGATGATTCAAAATTGTAATAAACGAAAAATTGTATTAAAAAAGAATTATATAATTGATTTTTCCAATTACAAACTTGAAATTTTAAAGCAAACCTATGAAAATAATAAAATTGAATTTTATGATAAGTTTGTATATCTTGTAAAAATGTTAGATCAACCATATGAAAGTAAGATTGACTTTGATGAAATTCTTTTGAAAAATTTTCAAAATCTAAAAGAAACAGAGGAACTAAAATATCATAAAAATGTATCTTATGGGATAAGTACAATAATAATAATAGCGATTGTAATAATGATATTAATCCTGAAAAAGAAAAGTATCAAAATCAAAATTTTAAATAACAGGATTCAGGAGAATCCTGTGGGAGGAGTGGGAGGAGTTATGTATGAGCCTTCCCACGCCTTCGTCATGCTGCCGATCACGCCACAAGAGCATGATCCAGAGGCAGTACGTGATGGAATGCGCAGACTCAACATTTTCTAGCTGGTCTGTGCATATGCAAAGTAGTGCATGGCACGAAATGGTACATGCAAGTGCATATACATACACTACTGCACATTTTTAGAATAAGCTAGTTTTTAGCGTAGTTTTAAGATCAGTTGTAGAATGGCATTCGACGAATAAAGAAGTATTTTCATTTTTAAGAAAGCATGCCTAATGAAAACAAATATTTTCATTTAAAGAAACAAGAACAGGTTGAACTTTTCCAACCAGGCTTCTCCAAATCCTTTAATTTGACAACAGGTGCAAGCAATTTCGCTATTGGAGCATTGCTAGCACAAAATCGTCAATGAGAAAGAGTTATTAGCAATCGTATGGTCTTTACAAAAACTCAGAAATTACTTATACGGCGTAGCAGACTTAACAATTTACACGGATCACCAATAATTAATTTTTTATATTTCTGAAAAAAATCCGAATACAAAATTAAAACGCTGGAAAAACTTAATTGAAGAATATGGTGCCAAATTAGTTTATAAACCTGGACACCAGAATATTTTAGCAGATGCACTTTCGCGTCAGCAAATCAATATCACTACAAATTGTTCAGAACACTCACAACAAAGTTCACCAAATGAAATTATTAAAAAAGTTAGACAGCCTCTTAACTCATTCAAAAATCAAATAATTTTACTACAGGATAATGAAAGAAACGAAGTAAGAAACACAAACAATATTTCCCAGTCGATTTAGACACACAATATTTTTTAAAGACACACCAGACTTGTTAACTAAACTAAAAGATGTTATTAAACCAAATGTTACGCGTAATAATCGTCCCATCGGACAGGCTGTGCGTGCTATAGTAGATAAATTCGAGTCCACATTTTCATTATTGGAAGTTCCGGTGCCAAAAAGACGTCGTACCACTCGAACCGAAGAAAATATCTCAGCCGTAAGTGTATCGATTAAAATGAGCCAAATCAGTCGATTAAACGTCGTTCTCAAGAATTGGGCATCGCTCAAACGACACTGTGGCGTATTTTGCGAAAAGATCTTGGCCTACATGCTTACAAGATCAAATTGACTCAAGAACTAAAGCCACTTGATCATTTGAAACGCCGAAACTTCTCCAATTGGGCTCTGACGAAGCTTGAAGAAAATGACGAATTTCGTCGAAAAATCATATTCAGCGATGGAGCTCATTTCTGGCTGAATGGCTTTGTCAATAAGCAAAATATGCGTTATTGGTCAGCAACAAACCCACAAGTGCTTCTTGAGACACCTGTTGTGAGTCAAAATAATGCTCATCTAAATTATGCATTTTGACTCACTACAAATGTTATAGTAATATTATTACTATCTTTATGTTATTTTATTATGGGTAACCATTAATTAATGATAATCAACACACTATACATAATGTAATTATCATTGACTAAAATGGGTTATAACATATTCATAAAAATGCGTGGTCAGCGTCATCGTACCTCACTGTATGATTATTGAATAATTTCACAATCATGCAAAATAAAGAACGAAGAAGAAGAAAAATAATGAATAAATAAAATAATAAACAATAAATAAAAAAAGAACCAACGGGTCATCGTACCTCGCTATATGATTATGAAATAATTCAACAACCATACATAGTGAAAAGAAAACAAAAGCCGAAAAGAAAAACAAAATAAGAAACAACCAGGCGTACATAATACTGAACGCATGCACAATATTTACAACAAGAAGTATTAACTACAAATACATAATAATGAAGCAAATGCAATGAATTGACCTATTGAAGAAATTGCAATGAATTAACCTACTTCAAAAAATTGCCATTTCTTCAGCAATTCTTTTATACTAAAATGGGGTTATATTGTAAATTATGATATATATTTTTGCTTGCTTACTTGCTTATGTGGCCATAACAACCGAATATCGATTTAGGCCGAAAATAACATGCTTCGCCAGCTATCTGTGTTCTTCGCTAGCTGGCGCCAGTTAGAAATTCCAAGCGCCGTCAGGTTCTCCAGTACTTGGCCTTTCCACCGGAGGTTTGGTCTTCCTCTTCTGCGTCGTCCTCCAGCGGGTTCCGAATATAACACCTTCTTAGCTGGAGCGTGTTCTTCCATTCGCTCGACATGACCTAGCCAGCGCAGCCGCTGGATTTTGATGCGCTCTACTATGTCAATATCGGCATACAGCTGGTACAGTTCATGGTTGCACCTTATTCGGTACTCGCCACCAACGCAAATAGGTCCAAAGATCTTGCGTAGGACTTTTCTCTCGAAAACTCCAAGCATTCGCTCATCCGAGGTGGAAATTGTCCAGGCTTCTGCGCCATATGTTAGGACTGGCATGATGAGAGACTTGTAGAGTGTAGTTTTCGTTCTTCGAGAGAGGGCTCGACTTCTCAATTGCTTACTCAGCCCAAAGTAACACCTGTTAGCAAGAGTTATCCTACGCATGATCTCCAAGCTGACATCATTACTGCTGTTAATGCTGGTTCCAAGATAGATAAAGTCCCTTACTACTTCAAAAGCGTAGTTGTCAACAGTGACGTGCTGTCCAAGACGCCGGGACTTTTGTTTGTTGACACTAGATACTTTGTCTTGCCCTAGTTCACCGTAAGACCCATCCGACGCGACTCTCTTTCCAACTCTGAGAATGCTGCACTGACGCCTCGCGTGTTCATGCCGATTGTGTCAATATCGTCGGCATACGCTAACAGCATGACAATTTTGTTGAAGATAGTGCCATTATGTCGTAGATCAGCAGCTCGTATTATTTTCTCCATAATAAGATTGAAGAAGTCGTACGATAACGAATCACTTTGTCTGAAACCCCGTTCGGTACTAAACGGTGTGGAGAGGTCCTTCCCAATTTTCACTGCACAACGGGAGTTATACAGTGTCATTCTACAAAGTCGAATGAACTTTGCAGGAATACCGAACTCAGACATTGCTGCGTAGAGGTAATCCCTTACCAGACTGTCGAAAGCGGCTTTATAATCAGCAAATAGGTGGTGTGTGTCGATCTGTTTTTCTTGGGTCTTCTCCAGGATTTGGCGCAGTGTGAAAATCTGGTCGATGGTGGATTTACCAGGTATGAAGCCACACTGATACGGTCCAATCAGATTGCTGAGCATAGGCTTCAACCTTTCACACAGTACGCTCGATAGAACCTTGTATGCGATGCTCAGGAGACTTATTCCACGGTAGTTGGCGCAAATTGTGGGGTGTCCTTTTTTATGTACAGGACAGAGAACACTGAGCCTCCAATCATCAGGCATGCTTTCATCCGACCATATTCTGCTTACGAGCTGGTGCATGCGGGTGAGCAGCTCATCGCTTCCGGTCTTAAACAACTCGGCAGGCAGGCCATCAGCACCTGCAGCTTTGTTGTTCTTCAGCCTTAAAATGGCCGTTTCAACTTTGTCGTAGTCGGGTGGTGGAACATCAACACCATCATCTGTAATTGGAGTTATTGGGCAATCTCCTCCACTGGCGGAATTGTTCGTAGCATCGCCATTCAGTAACGTGGAGAAGTGTTCCCTCCATAGGCTCAGTACACTCTGGACATCTGTAACCAGATTTCCATTTCCATCACGACAAGAAGAAGCTCCGGGATTTAAACCTCCACTCAGGCGCTTGATATTTTCGAAGAATTTTCGAGTCTCATTCTTGTCGGTACACATCTCTATCTCCTCACACTCGCGTCTTTCCAACTCCCTCCTCTTGCGCCTGAAAAGACGTCTCTCTGCACTCCTTTTCTCTCTGTATCGCTCCTTAACAGCTCGCGTTGCGCCTGCACGCAGGGTTTTTTGTAGGCGGCGTCTTTCTCTGCGGTAGCGTTGCGACACTCCTGATCATACCACTCATTCCTCAGAGGCCGGTAGTAACCGATTACCTCCTCGGCAGCAGTAGTCATGGAGTGGGATTGCCACCATTGTCCACCGTGCGCATGTATCATCAAGGGGGGGAGTGTTCTGCATAAGCAGATCCGATAGTCGAGTGGCAAATGCATCTGCTGTCTCTGGTGATCGCAGCTTACTGACGTCGAGCTTTCTCTGTGTGGAACTTCTCTTGTTATTTGCGACACATAGGCGTGTGCGCACCTTAGCTGCAACAAGGTAGTGATCCGAGTCGATGTTGGCACCCCGGATCGATTTCACGTCCATCACACTGGAAGCATGCCTTCCGTCAATCACCACATGATCAATTTGGTTTCTTGTACCTTGATCTGGAGACAGTCATGTCGCTTTGTGGATGTCGAGATGCTGGAATCTGGTACCACCAATTAACATGTTTCGTGCTGCGGCGAAGTCGATCAGCCTCATTCCGTTATCGGAGGTATTCTGGTGGAGGCTGAATTTTACGACAGTTGGACCAAAGGTACCTTCCTTGCCCACCCTGGCATTAAAGTCGCCAAGCACGATTTTGAAATCGTGGCGGGGGCAGCGGTCATAAGCTTCTTCGAGGCGCTGAAAGAAGCTCTCCTTGGTCACATTGTCCTTCTCATCCGTCGGAGCGTGGGCACATATAAGGCTGATATTGAAGAATTTTGCCTTGATGTCGATTGTGGCCAGCCGTTCGCTCACAGGCGTGAACTCTGAGACAAGATGTCGTAGTCTCTTGCTGACCAAAAATCCACATCCTAATTCGTGCCTTTCAGCATGGCAACTGTAGTAGATGTCACAGGACGCACTTTTGGAGCAGCCCTGTCCTGTCCATCGCATTTCCTGGAGAGCGGTGATGTCAGCTCTGTATTTTTCGAGGACATCAACCAGCTGGATAGAGGCACCCTCCCTATAAAGGGACCGGACATTCCAGGTGCATATCCGTAAATCATTGTCCTTTTTTCGTTTGCGGGGGTCATCAACAAAAGCGGTAGTCCTTATCCGAGGCATATTTGTTTTTTTCATTGTGGGGGTTTTTTATGTGGCGGGTCCCAAACCCAACGCACAACCTCTAACCGAGGAGATTTTCGCCACTCACTTCAGCCGCCTCCCAGCGGGTGCCAGGAAGACGTTGCCCGGTGGTCGCCACATGGAGGGCCCCCATTAATAATAATGAAAGCGCCATCACATAGTAAGCAGAGCAAGCTATATGACTACCCCTTATTAACAAATAAAGGTATCATCACATAGCGCTCATATCAAACTACATGACAGCCAGTGAGTTGACTTGCGATGAGTTCAACAAGGATTGTGCTAGCCCCACCCGGTTGAGGCAGTTAGACACGTTACCTTGCGAAAACACCACCAGACCAGACCAGACACCAGATATATATTTTAGGCTATATAAACTAAGACTAGGACTGAAATGATGCCAATCAGACAATTAGTGAATCGAGTGAATTAAGATAACTTGAAGTACGAGTTAGTAATCAAGTGTATATTGTAAAGGATTTTACATCCTAAAACAAAGTGTATATTGTAAAGAATCTTGTATTAGGTGTATTCCCTAAAAACAAATTGAGAAAGAAAAACCTTTGGACCAATAAAACTATACCGTGAAAAACAAAAACTTAATAATTGTGAAAGTAATTGTGTGGGGAAGTAAGATAAAGGAAGCAGAAAGCAGCAAGAGAATAAAAAAAGGGTAAGTCCTAAACTATAAGATATCTAAGCAAAGGTTACGGTGTCGGAAAGAAAGGACACAACACACCGTTGCACCCGCAAAAAGTTACTGTTTGGTGCGGTTTTCATGCCGGAGGTGTGATTGGGCCGTATTTTTTCGTGGACGAAAACGACCGTCATGTTACCGTCAATGGAGAGCGCTATCGTGCTATGTTGGAAGATTATTTGTAGCCAGAATTGGATGAACTTGACATCAGCGATATGTGGTTTCAACAAGACGGTGCCACTAGCCACACAGCACACATCACAATCGATTTATTGCAAGGCAAATTCGGTGAACGTGTTATCTCGAGAAATGGTCCGGTTGAATGGCCGCCTCGTTCATGCGATCTAACACCATTGGATTTCTTTTGATGGGGCTTTATCAAGTTTATGCCAACAATCCAGCAACTTTAGACGAGCTCAAAGACAACATCCAACGCGTAATTGCCAACGTTCCGGTCGAAATGTGTGCTAGAGTGGTGGAAAATTGGGCCGTGGTGGTCATATGGTTGGTCCATTCATAAAATGTAATGCTTGCAATATATCCACAATAAATTTTAACTCAATATCTCAAATATTTCTGTGTTTTATTAATAGATAAAATTGTTATGTCCCTAATGGAAACCCTTTACAACCAAATAAATCTATAGGAGCAACTCCAATACCAACGAAAGTAGGAGAGTACATACAAATGTACGTATTCCATATTAATAGCATGCAGTACCTTAGCTCCATAGATAGATACTCTAAATACTGTTTCTTACGCAAACTTGACACAAAAATAGACTGCCACGAATCCATAGAAGAAGTACTAACACAAGTTTACCCGAATGCCAAATATCTCAAGACAGATAACGAAAGTATATTTAACGCAAACATGGCGAAATCTCTATACAATCGACTACAAATAACGCATTCAGTTACCCCAATACATCATTCAACGTCGAACGCTCAAGTTGAACGGTTACATTGTACGCTTATTGAACTTTCTCAGATATGAAAATATAGGAACAGTCTAATAGCGTTTTCTTTTCTCAATATAAGTTTTACACCTATAAATGGGAACACTTCTCTTGTGTTGCCTGCTACCCGTCAAAAATGCTACTTTTTTCATGTAAGAAAAGAACAAACAAAAGAGTGTTACACTCGCAAATGTACTGTTATATTGCGGATATATGTAAATATAAAGCTGATATATATAACACACATGATGATATATATTTATCTTCTAAACACGTGCAACACTTTCGCCCTGTCATTTAATAGAGTGTAAGAATGTTACACTTTTCCCCGTTTAGAGGGCAACATTTCTGAGAAAAGAACACAACACCCGATGAAAAGCCTACATGCATTTAAGAAAAGAACATTAAATTTTGACAGCCCTGCCATAGGGCAAAAAAATGTGTAACATTTCATTGAGAAAAGAAAACGCTACAAATATAGTGAAGATATTAAAAATTTAAACAATCAAACCAAAAAATCCCCTCCCATGGTGCGAGAGCTAGCTGTACATAAATGTGGAATGTGAATGTGTTGAATTATATTCATAATGTAGAAATTGTCTGTCCGTGTGTTTTTAATTTCACATCAAAGTGTGATGCATTTTAAAATATCAGTTTGTTCGTTACAAAAAATCGTTCGTTTGAAAAATCGAAAGCATGGTCTTGGTTGTATGATTTTTATATAGTTTTATTTTTCTAAAATCTCTACAATTGTTTATGATCGAATTATGGTACATTATAAACATGATTGCTTACAGATCTTAAATGATAAATATGTATATAATAAAGTATCTTCAACATATAATGGCCAATCTCAAATTGTCTGATTATGCAAACACAATTTGCGTAAATATGCCATATTTTTCCCTGCATCAGCGATCTCTTTTGCATATTTGTAACAATGGTTTCTCTTTCAGTTTGATTGAAGCATCCTCTACGAAATCCAAGTTCTGAAATTTAAAGCTCGTACTGAAATGATAATTTCTTATGAGCTTAGCTAATGTCACTTTCATTGACATGTAGGCATATTTCTTGCCTGTGAAATAAAAGCACAATATATTTTATGTAAATATTAGACAATTTAGACATTTGTTGCATTTCTAACTTACCAATGCAACTGCGTAATCCCTTGGTGAAGGGAACAAAGGCAAATGGATGTATTTGTTCTAAATTGTATGGTAAAAACTTATCTGGATTATAGTTTTTTGCATCCGGACCCCATATATCTTTGTTGCGTTGCATATTAAATATGTCAATAGCAACTTGTAGACCCTCCGGTAGCACGATACCATTTGATAGTGTTACTTCGGCACTTGTTTCCCGTAGTACAATTGGTACAGGCGCAATAAGACGCATTGTCTCATTTATGACCATATCTAAATAAACCATTTGTTGAATTTCACTGTAGGATATTTCACATTCGCCACGTTCAGGTAAAATGGCAACGATTTCTTCGTAAGCTCGTTGCTGATATTCAGGAAACATGGCCAACATTATTAGTGTGTGGGTGACTGTGGCAGAAGTTGTTTCAAACCCCTAAGAAATGCAAAAATTCGAAAAAATTTTACTCCTTTATGCTCGCAGCTCTTAAGTAGACATCATTCTCACCGCAAATACTACAATATTTGATTCACCCAAAACATCTTTAAGCGTAAAATGGCCATTCCTCCAAAGCTCGAGGGCAATATTAATAAAAACATTTTTATTTGCTTCAGGAACTTTGGTATCGCTTTTCAACTTTTCATCTATTAACTGATTGAAATTAGTAGTGAACTAAGTTAAATTTGAATTAAAATATATAAATATTGAATATACACATACATTTTGTATAAACTCCCGAATTGTATTCTTATGCTGTGCATATGATTTTTCTCTACCGGACATTTGTCGTATGATTTTATAAGATAGCCATGGATAAAATAATATTTCCACTATATCTCGTAAGGTTCTAAAATTAATATATAAATAATAAAAAAATAATTGATCAACAATTTTACTGTTTAGCAATCTTTGGGTCATTATAACTCTGAACACTGATTGGTTGACGAGTTTCTTGCGAGTAGGTGTCACTCATTACATCATTAATAGCGCATTTTGAGATTCAATATGCCCAATCTGTGTAAAGCGTAATGTAGTTTTCATGAATTATGCCTTTAAACTACTCACAATTGATATGCTTTAGTCACATTGGTATTCTGTAGAATCTTCTTATCGGATATATTTTTATCCATTGTCGTTTCTAAAGAGAATTAATTATGAATAATTTTACACTATTTGTAATCGTTGGATACTCACGAATTGAAATATTTAATGAAAATTCTTGTATTACTGGGAAGATATCCACCTCATTCTTTTCCATCGCGAACGAATCAAATAAATCTAATAGGATATTAGTCCCCTTATTGAAAGTTGACATAAAGCTAAATAAAACCTTTAAATTAAATGCTGGATTCAATAATTTACGATGTTCACTCCACTGTGGATCTAAATATGAACAATCAATGAGATGATGTAGATTCGATTGCCTCATACATTTAAGCACATACTATTTGAGACTAGTATTCCCTTGCCAATAGCGTCTGAAATGCTTATATACAGATGTGACTTGTTAATACAATCGTGTGATGTATAAATATCCTGTACGGTTTGTGGATCGGTGACAAGAATAAATGGATGCGGACCCAACCAGCCGTATAGAAGTTTTCCATATATTTGCTCATATTTTTCAAATGTTTTTAATATCTCTAAGAAACATGAATAAAGGAGGTTTTTTTTTTTTATACACAAATATTTTTCTTCTACTTCCAATATACCTTCTCTCTTAAGTAGTTTAAGTGTACAACCAATTAATGGATAGCCAATGGGTCCTGGTATTTCAAATATTAATTTGTAAAACTTTCTACGTTTCCATAAAATAAACAACCACAATAACAACACTATGCTTATTAGCAAATATAATGAATACAGCATTTTTGTTTTATTTCCGAGTAAGTTTGTTACTTAATTAATAGCTTTCAACTGACCAATTTATATTTTCATCATTGTATTTATAGGAAAGATGTATTTCGAGTGGTAGCAGCAGCTGTTCCCAAATATTCACCATGTTGCGATTTATATATTTATGTTCTCGTAAAAAAATATTGTACAAGTATATACTTAGCAGATCACATGTAATAAAAATATGTGTCACAATTACTATGAATGTTGAGCAAAGTATGTATATAAATAAAAACTAAGCAATTATTTTAATTTCAAATTTTTTAGTTTTTACTGTTTAACATGACCAAATATTTGCCGTTGCTCAGTGGTTAGTGTGTTGGCCTTTTGATCTGTAGGTCGTGGTTCAATCCCCGGCTGATGCATAACAGGTGGGTACCGTTCGAAAGCAATTGTCAATTCTTCCGACAGTAACAACTTGCCATGAAAATGCTTCTAAAAGAACTCTGTGACAAAGCTCAGAAAAAGTGATGTCACAAGGGTTCTGCCGTTCGGAACCGTCTAAGATAAGTAGGTCCCTTCTAATACTGTCCAAAATTTAACACACACAACAGTAATGGAAGAGAAGTTCGGTCAATGAGCCATTAGGGGCTTTAAGTGCCACATATTTATTTTTTTTTTAAATATCTTAATAAAGTTATGACAAATAAGTAAATAATATCATGAGAAGTTTTTTGTTGTATCTCATAATTATGATTCATAAAGAGGGTCTAATCGTAAAGGTAAAGAATCGCTCATAAAGAAGATACTTTTTTTCTGAGCTCACATAAGACCAATAGACTTTGAAATAAGAGTAAATCAAGAATCTTCTCAGAGTATATTGCTTATTGGGTAATAATGGCTTATTGAATTACGCTACACAAGCTTAGGCGGATACTTTTATGAAATAATATTAACAAATTTGTTTCAAAATAACTAAAAACACGATCCTACAGTAGTAGTATATAATACGAATGGGAACCAAAGAAAGAAGCACTTCTCCAAAAATTGTAAATATAACTTTCTTCTCTTTTGATTTTTTCGATACCGCGCCACATCAATTGCAAATCACTGATTTAACACTATGTATTTTAAAGAATCAACAACTTCAGTTAAAGTTCTTTAACTACTATTTTTAACAATGACCATTCAAAAAATATTTACAAGTATCAATTAAACAAATTAGTTGTTTGTTTATGGAATATTTTGTATTATTATTGTGGCACACACATATATATAATGTACAAATAGTTGCTAAATTATTTATATTGGTAGTAGTGAGAATAACCCTTTTCTATACAATTTTCTATTGAGTACACATTGAACGTATCTAATTTCGTGATAGATATTTAGTATTTAATTTAATTTCATTTCATTTTAAGAATAAGTTGTTCATATGGCTCTAATTTCATTTTTTCGTTAGTTTTTTTTTTTTTTTATTATTTACATTTTTTAAACAGATATCATCAACATTCCTTTCTTTCCGAATTTGGAATAAATATGCATAAAGTACCTACATAAGTAGGAAAGTTTTTCATATTTTTTTATTTCTGATTGATTGACTGCTATTTCTTGTTTGTTTAAATAAATTTCACTATCAAGCTCAATGGCAAAATAAATGTTATTTATATTGTTGTTACTGTACACCTTAAATCAGGTTTAGATACATAGATATAATAAATATATTGTACAGTATAAGAATACTATGCAATAAAAGTTCACATCACCATCATTAATCTAATAACTATCCACATGGTAATAGAACGTGCCGAAATCATGAATATTGGGTATACACACATGCATATGAGTACAATGTAGTCACAACAATTTTATTTTTTTCGACTTATTGAGATGAAGCTTGTTTCATTTTTTTGCTTATCTTTTAGCAAAGTATGTAGTTGCGCTCGTGTGTAAATGTAATGTCGAAATGTGTTGTTTCTATTTTATTTCTATAAATTTGCAAACTCACTTAATGGATTATTGGTGTTTTAAGGTAAACTTTCCACATCCATTTCCAATTCTTCTGTACGTAAATATAAAAATATGTCTTCGTAATGGGTTAAAAAACCGATGCAAAAAAAATGTTTTATTTAGTTATACGAAAAGTCGACCCAACAAGAAAGTATATCTTGTTATCCGCTGAACAAGAAAATGGCACTCATTTATTTTTCCAATGGGAGGTGGGCGTAGTTTTCATCCGCTTCCCCCATTTTTATATTATGCTTAACATTTTCGCCATCAAATTATCTTTCACCTACAATCTTAAAAATATGTGAAATAATTTTTTTGTCATGTCAATAAAACGACTGAAAATGAAAAAATTTCAAAGAAAGTGAAAAATGGATTTCAATTCAATCGTCACAAGCGGTACATTGTCGGCAATATTGTAAGAAGACCGCGGCTTACGAATTGTGTGCAAATTGTAGAAAGCTGGTACGAAGCCATATAAATATATAGTAATCACATTCTTAAGCATTTGTTATAACTTTATAATCATGTATTATAGCTTTCTAAAGCTTTATAATTTTAGCATAACAAAAGTGCAAACTGCCAAATAAAATTAATTGTGTTCAATTTTGGGTAATCACTTACTATTGTAGTGCTACCATATCATCGCATATAGTTATATGAAGCAAACTCTCCTAAAGTAAATTTGCATTTTCATATATTTTTGTTCAGTTTGTCTTGTGAACGAATCTGCTTGCCTAATAAGCAGATTCGTCTCATCCACATACATAACTTGCAACCCGAATACTTAAAACAACATCAAAAAGATAAAAAGTGTTTTTTTATTACTCGCACACCAAAACTGGCGACGAGGATTTTTTGTCCTTTAAGAATACACACCTGAATTATAACCCTTGAATTTAACAAATCATTATTTATGTGTAACAAATCAACTTATGTGCTTAAGGGGTTCCACCACTGTAGAGCACAAAAAAAAGGCATATTTCGGGAATTTTCGTAGGCCAAACAAAAGGATATATTCAAATTAATTAATTAATGTCAATCTTGAAGTCCAAAAAAACAATTAAGTTACGCGATTCAAAAACAAAATGGCGGCTGTGCAGAATTTCCCCGCTGATGCGTTTTTTTCACCGCGATGCACGGTCGGAAACCTAGCGCCTGCAATTTTCGATCTGGAACAAAAAACCGAATATTTTTTAATTCCATATTACAATAGCAAGAGACGTATGCAGGGGTTTTCGGATTAATTGTTTTTTCGTAAAATGGTGACCCTTTGAAGAAAAAGTTCGAAATTTCACCTAAAAAATCGTCAAAAAAATGTTTATAATTAAAAAAATATGCACAATTTCAAAATCCCCTACATACGTCGCTGAAGAAAACGATTTCAAATGTATTGTAAAAATTTTCAAATCAATCGGTTAAGATTTGTTCGAGTTATGTTTCCGGCCAGCTCAAAAAAAGTGGTTTCGAGAAAAACGCGTTTAAAGTTTAAAGGTGCTCGGAGAATACCTCAGACGTCTTGCGGCAAAACTCGAAATTCAGACACTTGACATTTTTCCCGCCTTCCATCCTTTAGTATATTATTTTTGAGACTATTAATGACTATTTAAGATAAATTTTTTTTTCCATTTTTTGAAAATTCTACAGTGGTGTAACCCCTTAAATGATAAAGGGTTTATAGATTAGTCTCAGTTTGAATAAATAAATGGACATTTAATTTGTGAGTTATAAAAGAAAAGGAAGACCAATTTGCAATTTTTTTTTCTGTACAAGCCGCAGTGTAGTGTTTTTTGAAATGGAAAAGAATTTAGTGCAGCAATTTAATCTGGTACTGAACAGTATCAGGGAGATCCCAACATTCGATGGGAAGGAACAAAGCCACCTGCCAGATTTTTTGGAGCAGGTTGAAGCCTTGCTACCATCTATCGCGGCATTTGAGGAAAACAACAGAAATATTCTATTTGGATATGTCCAAAATAGATGCGTGGGAAAAACAAGAGAGGCAATACATAGGTATGGAGATGTAGGAAATTGGGAGATGTTGAAGGAGATTCTTGTAAATAACTTTGGGGAAAAGGAAACAAGTAGGGAATTATTAGACAAATTGAAAACCTGGAGGGTGGAAGCAACAATTGAGAATAAACAACTACAGTATAAACAATTTTAGAAATAGGCTACATAACAAGAGAATGACGCATGCTGAAGAGGGCTTTTCTGCGGACGAAATAAATATAATTTTATTAGAAGTTTTTAAAGACCACCTACCCGAACCGACAAAAACTATAATTTTCGCCAGAAACCCACAGACTTTAGAGGCAGCTTTCAAAATTATTCTGGAAGCCAGGCATTAAAATTATACGGCCTTTGGAAACAGACAAAGAAATGAAAACACGAGATCACCTTATAGGACAAATTTTAGTAAAGACATAATTAACACACATTCTATAAATAGAAGTCCTGACTACAATGCCAATCGTAATAATAATAACAATAGTAACAACCGATATTTTGGTAGTAATAATACTAATAATGGTAGTACTAATAGAAGTAACTATCAAAACAACAATAGATTTAATAATCCACAAGGATTCGACTTGGGACGACAGTCGTAGAAATGATGAACCGATGGACATCGGAAACTCAAATGTATATTTTCATGGGGTAGGCCAAAACAACTTCCCTATATAACTATAGTAAACCCGATTAAGAAGTTACGTTTCATTATTGATACTGGAGCCGAATTCAGTATAATCAACGAAAATCTTTGTAATCCGAAATGGAAACGTTCTGTTAATGTAACTTTAAGAGCCATGGGAAATAATTTAAAGTAACTAAACTTTGTAAATTAACCATATTTGACGAATTTAGTTTAGACTACGATTGTGAATTTTTGGAGTTCAATTTTAATGATAAATTTGATGGGTTAACCCATTAAAGACTGACCATAGATCGGCTCATACGATTTTGATGAAATTTGTATTGGCGTGCCTGGTGAACCATAGAAGTTGAAAGAAAAAATAATTTTTTTTTTATCTGCACCCACACCTGAGATATGGTATGGGTATTTAAATACCCGACAGGCCATGATGTGACCTGCTTTCGCTTTAACTTTTTTGCCAAAAAATAATCCGCGGTATTTCGTTCGCGTTATGTGCGCGAGCGATATTTGCAAAATATAGAAAAAGGGGTTTCCCCGAAATAAGCTAAAGAAAGTATGCGTACGAAAACATGAGAAAGCTTTTCATTGTAGTGGTGGTCATTGAGTAGTGCTGTTTTTAGCTTGAGGTATTTTGAACTGAAAATGATTCGTCGACAACAAATTTTAACAGCTGCTGAAGTGGAAGCTTTTCTCAATGATTTATCTGATGGAGATAGTGATGGAGAAGAGGTAGGTCAACATGCCGACTTTATTAATGTTATTATAACGCCACCCGATGCCGTCGATGCTGTAAGTGACAATGAGGAATTTGATGATGATGTCCAATTGTTGCGCGATGAGCGGGAACTGCCCCGTGAGATTGCCGGACAGTTTGAAATTGAATGTATTTAAGATTATTGGAACGAAAATATGCCATTGGAGGGTGATGATGAGGAAAACGAAGCCGAAATTGACCAAGAAAATGATGCGGATATGTCCTCAACATCTAAAGGTCGTGGCCGCAAATCGCTATCGAAATCGAAAAAAGCAAAAAAACGACCCCGAATTGATGAAGAAAGTAAGCCAAAATG
The DNA here is from genome assembly GCA_963854835.1 of Megamerina dolium. NCBI lineage: Eukaryota > Metazoa > Arthropoda > Insecta > Diptera > Megamerinidae > Megamerina > Megamerina dolium. The sequence continues at coordinate 27,635,763 of OY978527.1, read as the reverse complement.
GTCCCGAAAGGAAAACTATGAATTCGATAAGATTCCGTTTGACGATACATCTGCTTCTTACAAAGCGTTATATGAAAACATTGGTGCTATGGATCCTGTGCAGCTTTGGGAAATGTTTATTGACGAGGAAGTGTTGCAATTGTTGGTCACCTCTACTAATCAATATGCTGCGGAAAACAATTGTCTATCATTCGCTACTACAATTAGCGAAATAAAAATATTTTTGGGCGTATTGTACATCACAGGATACCACACCTTGCCGCAAACAAATTATTACTGGTCAAATCGAGAATCGCTAGGCTGCTCGCTAATAAAGGAATGTATTTCGCGGGACAGATTCAAAAAAATCAAACAATACTTTCACGTCTGCGACAACTCAGCGCTGGATCCGAAAAACAAATTTGCAAAAGTTGCACCATCGAATAATTTATTAAATAAAAAATTCCTTCAATTTGGCATATTTTCTCACAATCTTTCGATTGATGAGCAAATGATAGCCTACTATGGCCGAGATTCATGTAAGATGTTCATCAAAAGTAAACCAATTCGATTTGGATACAAGTATTGGTGCTTAGCCTCGACAGAAGGATACTTATACCAGTTTATCCCGTACGCTGGTGCATCAGAGCAAAAAGATCCCGACTTTGGACTTGGAGAACGAACTGTCTTATCACTTTTGTCGCATCTAGAGGACCGCTCTAAGCACACTGTAATGTTTGACAACTTTTTCACAAGTCACAAGCTAATGACGCGTTTATCAAAGGATGGATACTTCGAAACAATTCAATACTTGCAGTGCGTTGGAACGATAATGCAGTAAGTTATTCTCAGAAACGTTCCATTTTGTCCCACCGTTAATCATTATTCCTATATTTTCAGGTTGTAACTTTACTATCGAATTTCATGAGCCATACGCCAATATCTTATGCAAAGCGGTATGATCGAAAGCAACAAAAAAATGTTCTAATTGATCAGCCTCATTTGGTCAGCCAATATAATAATCGCATGGGTGGTGTGGACCTTTTGAAGTGCCAGACAAACTTGCATCCAGCTCCTTGCTTTTCGGACTACCATAAAGGTGTTGCACCAGACCAACAAAAAAAAGCAATGGCTCAATGAAAATTTTTTTTATAAACGTTGCCAATTTTTAATAAAATAAGAAAAATTCAAATTTCTATGCGCTTTTTTTTTTACTTCAATTTATATTTGTCATACAACAAAAAATTGCATTTTGACTACACACCATGGACTGTCGGGTATTTAAATACCCATTTTCAAAATATCTCGTGTGACGACCAGGTTTGTTAGCGCGTTTTTGCTTGATTGTCTCTATTCTAAAAAGGATACCTTAGGCCACCTAGAAATAGTGCGCGTTTTCCATTTTATCCCATTTTTCATTTATTTGGGAGCACTTTCCTAAGCATTTTCCGACTCAGAAAAAAACAGAATTTTCAATGGTACAAAACTTAAGGAAAACCCAGGAAAATTTGTATGGTTTTATTTTTTATTTTTAGATTTATCTTTCCTCTTCACTATTATGAAAAAAATACCTCGATGTCTATTTCCTAGTTCGTGCTAAAATTTTTTAAGTTTCAGAGTTTTCTTGGGTATTTAAATACCCAATAGACTAAAATGGGTTAATAGGGAATAATATTTTAGCAGATCTTGATTGTGTTGTAGATTATGGAAATAGGTATAAAAACAAAAGCGGCATGTATCCCTATCTACCTTAATAAAAGCGAAGAGGACTATAAAATTATGTGTAACAATAAGAACGTTGTTGCAATCCTCAATAACGAAGTCGAATTTAGTGACACAAATTCCATATCTGACTTAAACCTATCGCACTTAAATACGTTGGATAGAAGCAAATTATTGTCGATACTTAAAATACACAATAAAACGTTTTACAGAGAAAATGAAAATTTAACTTTTACAAGTAAAATAAAACACAAAATAAATACACAAAATGAAATTCCGGTGTACTCAAAATTATACAGATACCCTGAAATACACAAAAATGAAATTAATAGACAGATTGAAGAAATGTTAAGACAAGGAATTATAAGAGAATCTTCCAGTCCTTATAACAGTCCTGTTTGGATCGTGCCAAAAAAGACTATTGTGCCAAATGTTTAAAGATGGCGTCTCGTAATTGATAATAGAAAACTAAACAGTGTAACCATTGAAGACAGATTACCAATTCCAAATATTGACGATATATTTGATAAGCTGGGAAGATGTCAATATTTTACAACTCTTGACCTAACACAGGGTTTTTACCAGATAGAGATGGATCAAAAAGACATCCACAAAACAGCTTTTTCAATCGCGAGTGGGCATTACGATTTTTTGCGAATGCCTTTCGGCTTGAGAAATACACCCTCAACCTTTCAAAGGTTAATGAATGAAGTCTTGAGGGAATATATCGGTAAAATCTGTTTAGTGTACTTAGACGATATTCTGGTGTTCTCTACAAGTATAGAGGAGCATTTGTAGTCTCTAACTAAGGTATTGAGTTGTTTGCAAAAAGCAAATTTTAAGGTCCAATTAAGCAAATGTAGCTTCTTGAAACAGGAAACAGAGTTCTTAGGACATCTGGTTACTTGTGACGGCATAAAGCCAAATCCGAAAAAAATAAAAGCTATAGACAAATTTGTTCGCCAAGTGAACCCCTAGCGGTATCAGCATCAACAACAGGAACATACTTTGGAACAAGAACCGACGGGTCAGGCCCACCGGCAACAAAACTCTCTCACACGTTCAAAAGTATTTTCGACCTTATTTTTTCGGTAGACATTTTATGGTAAAAACAGACCACAGACCGTTAGTATGGCTTAGTAATTTAAAAGCACCCAATGCAAAATTGCAGCGTTGGAAAATAAAGCTTAACGAATTTGATTTTGACATTAGCTACATAAAAGGTAAAGAAAACGTGGTGGCTGATGGCCTCAGTAGAATTGTGGCGAATGATGAAATAATCTTGAATTTGAATGAATTGTTTGAAGATGACATGAATACGGTGTACAGTGTAGAGACTGATAGCATTGATTTCATAAAAATCACTGAGAATCCTCTGAATATATTCAAGAACCAACTTATTTTGAAAAGAGCAGAACGAAAAACATTCAGCAAGAGAATTATGTATAGAGGAAAAATAAAAGAAACATGGACATGGACATGGACATGGAAACATGGTAATATCAGAAGAAAACCTTCTTGAGACGATGAAGGAAAAATTACCTCAAAGGGCGTTGTTGGTGGTGTTTTGGACTGACAACGATCTCTTTATGAAATTTCAAGATATGTACATAAAGTACTTTATTAGGAATAAAATACAGAGAACAAACACTCTATTGGAAGATATAACCGATGAAGGTAAGATTCTCCAAATAATAGAGACATTACATTTTGAAAACAATCATAGAGGAATAAACGAAATTTTCGCGGAATAAAAATTTTCGCCTGATAAACACAACGCAATAATCCATGTAGATATTTGGTATCCATAAAGAGGAGTGATGTTTCTGACTGGAATCATAAATTTACTAAGTATGCAACGGCGCATCATCTCCCAGATAGAACATGGTTATCAATCGTTGGGGCTTTGAAAATGCGTATTCAGTATTTGGGCAAACCAGAGATAATAATTACAGACAATGAACTGCGATTAAATTTTTTAAAAGATTATGATATTAAAATTTACTTTACAACGACATATAATAAAACGGGCAATGCAGATATCGCCAAGAGAGATTGCATTTGACCTTGAATGAACATATTAGATTGTTTAATGCGGATGAAAACAATAAAGACAATTTGCACTGAAAAATGTAAAAAACAATAATCGCCTATAATAATATGATTCATTCTGTTACGAAAATCAAACCTATAGATTTTATCAATAATACTATATCAAACGAAAGCTTAAAATGTATTTCAGAAAGGCTTAAGAAAGAAAAAACTGAGAGAATAAACACTATCAACAAAAAGAAAGGAAATATTGAATGCTCAGATTTCGAAAATAAATTTGTAAAAAATTATAGATATAAGAAAGTAGAAAACTATACGATGCAAGACAGCTACTTGCTGTCTAGGGACAATAAATTTAAAAAAGTCTACAAAACTCAAGTGAAACGTAAATATATATTCCAGAAAAACAACAATGAAGATCGTGATAATGATGCTACTGACAACGGTCCAAGCACTTCTAAGAGTCGAAAAGGCTCTTACGGTCATTAAAACCTTAATACCTTAATACCTTAATCTTTAGTAGAAAGAAAAGAGGACTAAATAACGGAATAGATGTTTGGACTGATGGACGATAATGACAGAGAAGAAATTATAGAACAACTTAAATGCGCTGAAATTAAAGGTCACAATGCCATAAACGCAATAAATAAACAAATCACAATTAATACACACTTCAATGGCTCCATTGAAATTATACGAGAGGCTATAGAGACTGACAGAACTATAATAAATAGTACTTTTGCAGAAATTAAGAAACGCAACAGCGAAATAGTTAGAAAACTTCTTTACACTGATCAAATGCTTAAATTGAAAAACTTTCAAAGCAAAATAACGCAAATTCAGGAGAATATAAGTTAACACCAACAACATTTCCCTGCAATTTATTTTTTTAACTTCGTCACAAATAATATTTGCTGTCATATCTTCTCGGTATCCGGTAACTAAAAGAAAATTTTTAAACAAAACATAACTAAAAGAACATTTTTAAAAGAAAACATAACACTAAACCGAAACATAATCAAAAGAAAATCTTTAAGAAAGAACTAAAAAACTGTGGAAGCAAGAACGCATCGAATAAACTAAAAAGCAGCAAGATATTCCGTTAGCAGATCATCAACAAGCAGCAAGATATTTCATTAACAGATCGCAGTTATATCTCATTTCGTAAGTTACGCAAATGTAAATTTATGTTTTAAGAAAAATAAAATATTTTAATTTAGTTAAGGAGAAAACCTTGTGTTAATTTTAACAGTCTTGAAATAATATTGAAAATTTAAGATAATTAAATCATAATTAAGAAAATAAATAAAAAAAATCGAAAATCGAAAAAGTGAATCAATTGAAAGCTATACTATTGTCAAGTACAAGAATAGTACCCTGCCCTGCCTTGTAAATGCAACCCTGACACGAGCAACGCCATGTTATATTTTTTTGAAGTTGTTGCTTGATTGCGAGAGTCCGATTTTGATTTTTGACAGACCTAGACATACGAAGAAATAAATTATCTTAATATATTATATTTCCTTTTGTGCATCAATAAAATATGTTTTGACATATTTTTCAGAAGTGGGATTACTCGTGCCATTAATAAAGTGTGTGAAAAACAAAACGATTTAAAAAAAAAATGATTAAATACAACGATTTACCCGTAGTAAAATTGCGCTAACGTTTACGAGAACTAGGTCTGTCTGACGCGGGAACAAAAGTCAAATTAATCGAACGTATATATGAAAACGAAAGATTCTCTAGCGCGTTAAACCAGAGTTTCGGTGAAAGTATAAGTTCGGTAAGATCGGAGGTGGGTCATTTGGAGCAGCCTCCAATAAGCTCATCTTCTCCAACGCGAAATCCGCATACGGCAACGGTAGCGTCTGTTTCAACACCTATGCTTGGTGACGTCGAAGTTCTGCCAACGCATTTGCAGACTTCTGGAAACTTCGTTACAACGCAGTCGGCAAGCCAATTCCAAACATACGGCGAATTTGTATGTGCGGCGAATACGAACGAGACATATCTGCCAGCGTCTCGGCAGAATTTTGATCAACGATTTATACAACGGAGGCTGTGCCTCAAACGTACAACGTATCAAACACAATTTTTACGACAGCGGCGAATAATGGTAATAATCAACAACGGTACAACGAATTTTTGCATAGCGGAGCACCGATCTGCAAAGAATGCTTTGCCAACGAATATGTATCAAAGCGCATGGGCAACAACAATGCCAACAGAATTCACGCAGGGACAAAATACTTTATGCTGCAACTATCCACCGACGTAAAAACGTAGAACGTGTCAGCTGACAAGACCTATCTTATGGGAATGTCGTGTTAACGAAAACTCACCACCGTATGACGGTGACGTAGACGTTGCTCGGAGCGGAGAAAATCAATGCAATTTTGTATGTTCTTACGTACGGGCGGTACGTACGTACGCTACGTCGGTGGCTAGTTGCAGCATTACAGACTGGCTGTTTTGCAAACGTAAACGATATGATTTCAATTATACCAAAATATGATCCAGCGGATAAAAGTTTGACATCAACGCAATTTATTGGGCGAGTTGATCAGTTAAGAATAGCATATAACTGGAACGAGAAAGCACTTTTATTTGCTATTCAATCGAATTTAAAAGGAGCAGCAAAACTATGGGTTGATTCCATGCTGACAGTGTATAGCAGCTGGGCGATTTTGTAAACGATTTTCTCTACGAGTTTCCGTCAGAAATTTGCAGTGCTGACGTTCATATGACGTTAATGAATATGAAACGCGGAATAAATGAAACACCAGAAACATTTTATTTCAAAATGCTGTCAATCGGTCGACAGGGTAATCTCGATGATAAATCAGTTATTACATATATCATAAACGGGCTAAACGACAATGAAATGAAACGTACAATTTCTGCGAATACGTATGTAAACTGCAATAATCTTTTGCGAGCTATAAGAAACTACTGTGCGTACAACGTTGTAAAAACAAATGCATATGTGAAAGCAGCAGCTCAAGTGTCAAACGAAATTAATAGCAATAACGAAAATAGAAATGTGGTAAAGAAAACGAAGAATGAGTTGGTCTGCTATAATTGTAATAAGCCTGGACATGTGTCGCGAAATTGTAGTGAACCTCAGCGTCGACCTTGCTGCGAAAAGTGTAGCAAAACGGGACACCCTGTCAAGGACTGTAGAGTCAATATGCAAAAAGCAGCAAACTGTAACACTATAAACGAAACAGAAAATTTTACAATAAAGGAGGTAAATGTAAACAATTGTGAAGCTCTTGCATTTATCGATTCTGGTAGTGCGCGATCATTAGTATGTGAAACATTTGATAATAAATTCGAAGCGAAACTGCGAGAAAAGTGTTATGTGAAATTGAAAGGTTTTGCCGGTGGTTCATACGACTGTTTCGAAAAGTTAAATGTTGAACTTAAAATCGACGAGATTACGATTAAAACGAATTTACTCATCGTGAGCGATAAAAATATGAACAATGACATTATCCTCGGGCGTGATGTTTTGTGCACAGAAAACGTAAAATGCATTCTTGAAGGAAATAATTGTTGGATGCAAACGAAAGACACAAACACTGATAAAAATGCGAATAAACGTGAATACGATGGTCAGTTCGGTGATTTAGAAAAAATATTAATACGACATAAAGATCGATTTTTAACTCTCGGAAAATCTAATATTTTAAAAAGGAATATACGGTTATTAACGGAAAAGCCCATCAATATGAAACCATATAGATTGCCTTTCGCGAAACGTTGACGAAATTATCAACGACTTATTGGCGAAAAATATAATTCGGTTGTCTAACTCTCCGTACGCGTCGCCAATAGTGCTTGTCTCTAAAAAGAACAACGAACAACGAATGTGTGTCGATTATAGACAATTAAATCGGGTTACGGTGAAAGAGCCTTTTCCAATGCCAATAATTGAAGAACTGTTTGCCGCGCTGGCTAGAAAAACGTATTTTACAACTTTCGATTTTAATATGGGCTATCACCAAATCGAAATAAATGAACAATCGAAACAATATACGGCATTTGTGACAAACGGTGGGCACTATGAGTATAATCGTATGCCTTTCGGTTTAATGAACGCGCCAACAGTTTTTCAAACCATGATGAATTCACTGTGCGAACGAATGAAACCTTATGGTTATAGCTCATCTCGATGACGTCATTATACCGAGCGCAACAAAAGAAGAAGGTATCGAGACCTTGAAATTATTTCTCGACTTGTTGGAAGAAAGTGGCTTATCTTTACGAACATTACCTTCCTGGGCCACAAGGTTAGCAAAAACGGTATTGTACCAGGAGATTTTAAAGTTGCTGCTATTAAAAACATGAAAAAGCCAACCAATGCTACAGAAGTAAGAGGATTTTTGGGGTTAACCGGATTTTTCCGGAAATTCGTCAAAGATTACGCAACAATTGCACGACCGTTGACAAAATTAACTACGAAAGCAGCAACGAATAACTTTTCATGGAGCGATGCGGAAGATAACGCATTCAACAAATTGGTAGAGGCGTTATCCAACGAACCAGTATTAGCGTTATACGACTTTAATGCGCAGCATGAAGTGCATACAAACGCGAGCAGCGTAGGTTTGGCAGCTGTGCTTTTGCAATCTATAGATGAAGGACGTTCGTGGAATGCCGTGATGTATTTCAGTAGACGATGCACTGACGCCGAATCGCGATATCACAGTTATGAACTTGAGGTTCTGGCTGTGGTAGAGGGTTTAAAACGATTCCGTATCTACGTTCTTGGTAAACATTTCAAAGTGGTGACAGATTGTGCAGCCATTTCTAACGTCAAAGCGAAGACAGAGCTCATTCCGCTCATTGCTCGCTGGTGGATGCGTCTCAGTGAGTACGATTTTGAATGTGCACATAGACCAGGCGTACGCATGCAACACGTAGATGCCATTAGCAGATCTCCAGCTGATGAAATTATTAACAGCGAAAACGAACAGATCATGCATATATCTGATGCTAACGATGACTGGTTGCTGACGATGCAGCTCCAGGATACAAATATACGTGAAATTGTAACGGCCTTACAAGGCAAACGACACTCAGATCAACTGACACAATTGAGGAAAGATTATCATCTTGAAAACAATCGACTTTACCGCAAACACGATGGGAAACTACTTTTTGTCATTCCTAAAAACGTAAGATGGCGTATAGTAAAATACTGTCATGACGATATGGGTCATTTCGGGGTGGAGAAAACCATAAAGCAAATTTATGAACATTTTTGGTTCCCTCGCGTACGAAAATATACGAAAGAGTATATATAAGCGTGCATAGAATGTTGCTACAACAAAACGGTTGGTGGAAAACCTGAAGGTAGTCTGCATATCGATGCAAGACATCCAATTCCTTTTCAAACGCTACATATCGATCATCTTGGTCCTTTTATTAAAAGTAAGAAAGGCCACACGCACATAGTCGCTATAAGCGATTCGTTCACGAAATATCTAGTTGTAAAACCTGTGCGCAACACAAAAACGCAGCCGGTATTGCAAATACTCAACGATTTGACTGGTTATTTTAGATTGCCAGCACGAATTGTCAGCGATAGAGGTACCGCTTTTACCTCAAAGCAGTTCGCCGATTTCTGCCGCGAAAACGAAATTCAGCATATTAAAACAGCGGTTAGAACTCCTCGGGCAAATGGACAAGTCGAGAGGGCTAATAAGATTCTAAGCTTCCTTCGAACATCGGGCTCCAATACACGCGAATGGGATGAACAACTTCTACGTCTTCAGTGGAGTGTCAATTCTCAGCCGAATTCGAGTACGGGTTTCACTCCAAACGATTTGATATTTGATTTCAAACTGCGTGATATCATTCGTAATCGACTACTAGCAGCGGTTATCGACGACACCGACGATAAGACCATTAACGACAAACGAGATGCAGCTACCAGAAATGTGCAGCAGCATCGTCTTAAATGGAAGCAGCGATTTGACCGAAAACATAAACCACCGTCAGTCTACAACGTAAACGACCTCGTGGTCATACAAAGCGACTTGCAGTCAACAGGTGAATCACGCAAGCTAAATTCTCGTTATAGTGATCCATATGTTGTAACCAAAGTTCTCGGTAAGGATAGATATGTCGTCGAAGATATACAAGGTACGCAGCAGAAACAAAAGCGATTCTCATCGATATTTTCATCTGACAAAATGAAGCGTTGGTACGCGATGCCTCCAGGTCTAGATGACGAAAGCGAAGACGACAATGACGAGTGTAAGGATGACATCGGGACGATGCCATTGCAGGAAGGGCCGAGCTAAATTATCTTAATATATTATATTTCCTTTTGTGCATCAATAAAATATGTTTTCACACTATTTTTCTTGAATTAAAAGTAAATCTAGAATTTTTAGATAAAATTTTTTTTTTAAATATAACATTTCATAAATTTTTTTTTAATTGAAACTTGTCAATCTTTAATGGCAAATCCTAACAACCCAGTTCGCCCTCCAGTGCTTAATATCCAAAATCCCGCTCCCGCTCCTAATCCTAATCCACCAATCCAGATGAATCAAGAATTAGAAAAGAGAATCGCTGCCATTTGCGCTCAGCAGTGCAGAAGCATAGTGCAGTCAATAATTAACCGTAATACTGACCCAAATTTAGGGCTGGATCGGGGTATAGAAGAAAGATATAGGGGAGATTTGAGTGACCTAGATAAAATACCAGACATAGTAAGAAGTCTAAGAGACTACTCTGGCAATCCAGCAGAATATAATTCATGGAAGAAAAGTGTGGAAAGGGTATTGAAAATTTATAGTGCAATAGTGGGGACACCTAAATATTATGGTATGCTAAGTGTCATAAGAAGTAAAATCACGGGAAGCGTAGATATTGCGCTCGAATCTTATAATACTCCATTAAATTGGAGCCGTATAGTAAAATGCCTTAACCTCCATTATGGTGATAAAAGGGACTTAGGTACCTTGGAATACCAAATGACTTCGCTTCTTCAAGGTAGGAACACAATCCAAGAATTCTACCAGCATGTCTATATGCATTTGTCTCTGATCCTAAATAAAATCGGATGTATGGAATTGAGCAATGAGTCGTTGAGACCCTTGACACAGACTTATAGGGATAAAGCGCTTGACACCTTCATACGCGTCCTAAATGGAGATCTTCCTAGACTGCTAGGTATTCGCGAACCCGCAGATTTTCCGCAAGCATTGCACCTCTGTCTGAAGTTGGAGAACCAACATTATAGATCTGAGTATGCAATAAAACATCAGAATCATAGGCAATACAACCCACCACCCCTTCCTCCTAGACGTTCGACAAATCAAACAACCAGAATTCCCTTTTATCCGGAACTTACATTCCAAAATACTAGAGCGATGAATAATACACAACAAAATATACTGCGTCCACAGCAAAGGCCAACCAACTTTCACCAAAATTTCCAACCTAGATACCAAACACAACCAAATTTTCAACCCCGTTACCAAATGCTTCAACCTTTTCAACCATCGCGTCCAATGGCCTCAATACCCACAACCAATGGAGGTAGATCCATCCATTCAAACGCAAAATATAAACTATCAAAACAGACCGCGTCCAATAAATCAGTTTCAGGGAAAGTAGCCCACTACTTTAAATAACATCCCACCACCATATAAGCAACAACGAAATTTCCATATCGAAACAGAATTAGAAAATTCCAACTCCGAAAATCAAAATCAGGAAATACCAAATGAGATTTTTGACGAGGATTATCAGAAATTAATGCAGGCAGAAGGAGTAGAAGAGTACGCTGAATCCTACCAGCAATTTGATACACCCTCTGAGGACTTGAGTGATATTCATTTTTTAGGCTAACGCAATCTTCGCTTCCGTACTTTGAGTGCAGAACGGAGAACGGAAACATACTGAAAATTTTGATCGACACCGGATCGAACAAAAATTACATACAACCCTCTCTTATCAGCAAACCTATTAGAAACGAAAAATCCTTTTTTGCAAATTCAGTAACCGGAAATATTGAAATAACTCAACACACTTTTGCGAACCTCTTCACCTTGCCAAATCATAAAATAAAATTCTATATTCTACCCTCGCTAAAATCTTTTCATGGAATTTTAGGACATGATACCCTCAAAGAGCTTAACGCAATAATTCACATTAAAGAAAACTATATGCTTATCAACAATAAAACTAAAATCAAAATTCATCAGCACACTTATCAGTCCATTAATAAAATAGAACTTAGAACAAACCATATGAAAGAACCGCAAAAACAAAAGTTAGAAGAAATAATAAAAAAAAATCCAGGTTTATTCACAGAGCCCAACCAAAAGTTAACATTTACTACAAGAATTAAAGGTGAAATCAAGACCACAACAGATTCCCTAATTTACACTAAATCATATCCATATCCCATGGCGCTGAAAAACGAAGTCGATAAACAAATACGTGAACTTTTAAATGATGGTATTATAAGACCATCGAAATCACCCTATAATGCTCCTAAGAAAATGGACGCTTCGGGAGAAATGAAATATAGAATGGTTCAGGATTATAGGAAGCTAAACACAGTAACAATACCCGACAGGTATCCGATTCCGGAGATAAATGAGGTTTTGGCAAATTTAGGACAAAACAAGTACTTTTCAGTTATTTTCAGTTTTCATCAAATCCCTCTCAAAGAATGCGATATCGAAAAAACAGCGTTTCAATAAATAATGGGAAGTATGAATTTGTAAGACTTCCGTTTGGATTAAAAAATGCACCATCCATATTCCAAAGGGCACTAGACGATGTTCTAAGCAAACTTATAGGTCACATATGTTACGTCTATATAGACGATATAATTATTTTCAGCAAAACTGAGGCAGAACACTTTAGAAATCTCAACACAGTATTTGAAACATTAGAATCCGCAAATTTTAAGGTCCAACTGGATAAATGCGAGTTCCTCAAAAGTGAGGTAGAATTTGTAGGCTTTCTCGTCGGTACCAATGGAATCAACGCTAACAAAAATAAAGTAGAAGCAATATCCAAAATTCCACCACCACAAAATATAAAAGACCTAAGAAGTTTTCTTGGAATGACAGGCTACTATCGACGTTTCATTCAGGATTATGCGAAACTTGCTAAGCCCCTTACATCCCTTTTAAGAGGGGAGGAGGGTCGCATTTCGAAAAATGCTTCCAAGAATGTTAAAATAGCCTTAGACCAAAACGCCCTTGAAGCTTTCCAAAAATTAAAAAATTCAGTCGTCTCTGGAGACGTAATACTTTCGCATCCAAATTTCGATAAAGCTTTTGATTTGACAACGGATGCATCGAACTATGCGCTCGGCGCGGTGTTGCCACAAGATAGCAGACCAATTACATTCATCTCTAGGACACTCAGCAAAACAGAAGAAAATTACGCAACAAATGAAAAGGAGATGTTGGCAACAGTTTGGGCTCTGAACTCGCTAAGAAATTACTTGTATGGATCTAGAAAAATTAACATCTTCACTGATCACCAGCCCTTGACCTATGCACTAAGCAGTAAAAATACCAATAGCAAAATGAAAAGGTGGAAGGCCATCCTAGAAGAGCATAATTACGAGTTAAAATACCGACCCGGAAAAACAAATGTGGTCGCGGATGCATTGTCTAGGCCCCAAATAAATTCTATGACGGCTACGCAACATAGCGCCGAAAGCTCCTCGGAAAACTTGATACCAGCAGTAGAATGTCCAATTAACGCTTTTAAAAATCAACTGCACATATTAATAGATAGAAAAGAGGATTACGAGTTCGACATTCCATTTCCCACCTATCATAGGCACGTAGTTAGAAAGCCACAGTACACAAAAGATGATTTAATCTCAATTTTTAAAAAGTATCTTAATCCGAGCGTAATTAACGGAATCCTTACAACTGAACCGATTAAAGGAATCATCCAAGAATTTTACCCCGCACACTTTGGAAATTTCAAAACTAGATTCACACAGACCTAAGTTCGAAACATCACCATTGAAACAGAAAAGGAAGAAATTATGTTAAACGAACACAAAAGAGCTCATAGAAATGCAAGGGAAAATAGGGAACAGCTTAAACAAAAATACTACTTTCCGAAAATGTCCAAAAAAACAGATAGAATAGCAAAAATTTGTAAGACATGTAAAGAGCAAAAATATGATCGCCACCCGAATAAACCACAGTTAGAATCTACACCTATTCCTAATAATACTGGAGAATTTATCCACATAGACATTTATTCCTTATACAGAAAAAAACCTGGTCCTTACCGCCATTGATAAATACTCGAAATACGCTTTAGCTAAAATACTTCAGTCACGAGCTGTAGAACACATAAAAGAGCCGCTAGAGGAATTAATCTTGTCATTTGGAATCCCTAAGCAGGTAGTGATGGACAATGAGAAGTCACTTAACTCTGCCACTATAACTTCTTTACTGGAAGATCAATTTGGAATAAAAACCTATACTGTTCCTCCATATGCCAGCACTGTCAATGGGCAAATAGAGATTCCATTCTACTCTATCGGAGATTTTAAGATGCCTTAAGCCTGACAAGTCATAACCATGTCTGGCAGAATAGTCCACAAAAAGAATATTAAAAAAAATTATATTTTTTTTTACAGGATTTTAGTAACCTGCATCCTGGCAGATATCCAAATAATGGATTACACGTCTTCGCACATTATAACCATTGACAAAAGCAACGCAAGAATACAACAGGGAGTATTCACGATCCTTCATTTAATAGATTTGACTCAATACGAAATATCCATCTCAAACACCCGCATCTTCATCCGAGAAAATATCCCAAATAATCAGAACCTGTATCCACTACTCATCCATGAACTAACTCAAACCACAGACATCCTAGAAAACTTAACACCCTCTATTAGAAACAAAAGAGCGATAAACGCTTTAGGGACTGCTTGGAAATACATCGCAGGATCCCTGGATCACGATGATTTCGAGATCATAGCTAATAATGTTTATGAACTTAATATAAATAATAACAAACAAGTTTATGTGAATAAAGACTTTAACAAAAGATTAAATAATCTTACCGATATAATTAACAGAATTTCAAACACAATCAGAAAAGATGTTTATTTAGAAAACAAAATTGTAATCAACTTGCAAAATCGAATTAGATTAGTTAAAGAAGAACTTGTTAACATTGAAAACGCCATTGAATGGGCAAAAGTAGGTATAGTAAATTCACTAATATTAAGCAAAAAAGAAATGAAAATTGCAATGAACAAAATTAAAAAAGAAAATATCCCTTTTACGAGCCCAGAAGAGACGCTTGAATATGCAAAAGTATCTGTATTATACGACAATCAGAAAAGAATATTTTATATGGTAAAAATACCAATTACAACTAATGAAATCTATAAGAACATAATTATAAGACCAGTAAAGCAAAAAAACTATATTATTAATTTGAATTTCAAGCAAATTTTAAAAAATGGAATTGTTATTTACGCTATAAAAAACGATTGCAAGAATTATAATAATGTAACTATTTGTAAAGAAAGCGATTTAATAAACATATCTGAAACTAGTTGTATTCCTAATCTAATGAATAGCCGTAATTCTTCATGTAATCTGAGCAACGATCATCATATCCCTTTAATTGAAGAAATTCAATCCGGTGTGATTCTTCTTAACAGCTATAATGGCTTCGTTTTTATAAATAATGCGGAACAGATTTTAACTGGAACTTTTCTATTAAAATTTCACAATTGCACCCTTAAAATTGGTAATAGAACTTTCAAAAACATCGAGGCTTCTCCTCTACAAGCTATTCCAGCAATAGCTCAACCCACACCTTTCGAAAAAGACACAGTCACTCTATTATCACTTGAAGCTCTTAACGAGTTACAGATAAACTTAATATTGGAGGACTCTCAATTTTTGGAGTTCTGTGTGTGTTTATCATTGTGATTGCTTGTTTAAAGCCTTTCCTGAAATTCAGGGAAAGAATTGTACTTTGGGAACTACAAATCCCACATAATACCGACGAGCTTCAAGAACCAAAAACTCTACGGACTAATGGCAATCTTCAAAAGCGGATCGATCTCGAAGCTCCGATCAAACCACCTAGATTGCATAATATCCCTTTTTTTTGAATGATTGGGGGCAATCAAACTAAGAAGGGAGGAGTTAACACCAACAACATTTCCCTGCAATTTATTTTTTTAACTTCGTCACAAATAATATTTGCTGACACATCTTCTCGGTATCCGCTTTAAATTCTTCATTCTTTATTCTTTTTTTCACACGCGCACTCAAAAGTGCTGACGTACTGTCTGCAACTCCACTTGCTCACGTTGCATTAAACGTGATAACCAAAAGATCGCTCACTTTATGTGAAGTAGAATTAAGGCAGTTGTTAAAAAGCAATTCAACCAGAAAGACATAGTCTTTCTAAATTAAATAAGAAAAATTTTAATTGTAATAAAAAGACATAGAGAACATAGTTCTCTCTTTTATTTAAAATTTTTAATTAATAAGTGAAACTAAAATCAATAAAAGATATAGAGAACATAGTTCTCTCTTTTTTTAAATCTAAACAAAGTGTTTTAGTTAACTTATATCAGCAGCTAGAAGCAATATAGTACACCCAGGTATACTGACACCCGAAGAAATTGAAAAATTTAACATCGATTATTTCAAATTAAAATTTTTAAAGTTAGGAGTAATGACTTATAAGCAGGGAAACCAAAAATATTTATTTAAATAAAAAATATTTAAATGAATATTTTCCGCTTTTTTGTAAAAAAAAAATATTTCGCCATTTTCCAGGTTTACGTAAATATTTTAGGCATTTTTGCGATTTTTTTTAGTTGTAAATGTGTATTTTGCCAATAGACTACCACAACGTAAGTAAATACAAAGTACGTGAACAGAGCTAATTCATATGTAGTAAAAACTTGGTAACCCTGAGCAAACAGTTAAGTGCCGTTATCACAATTCATTCAATTTTGTGCACGCAACGAAGAGTTTGTATTGAATAGTATGGGGAAAGTTAAAGAAAAAATATCTTCTTTTTACAGAAGAATTGTTCAAGATTATCCGAAAGAATTTAGAACGGATGAGTCAGTTTTATATTGTTTAATGTGTGATAGTGAAATTTCTGCAAAGCAAAAGTCCACGGTGAAACAGCATCGTGAAACTACAAAACATTTAAAAGCCGTGAGTGGAAAAACATCGAACGATGATAAAAAAAATCAATCGTTGCTTACAACGATAAATACAAATGTGGATAAAAATCGCGATGCAGCTGCTTTTTCAATGGATTTGGTTAATTGTTTTTTAAAAACAAATATTCCATTGCATACAATGCGTCATCCAAAAATGATTGAATTCCACGAGAAGCACACTAAATTTGCGGCTCCGTCTGAATCTACGTTGAGAAACAAATGTTTGCCAAAAATTTACAACGAAGTTGTAGAAAAAATGAAATGTATTGCGGCTGAAAAATACATTTGGGTTTCATTGGATGAATCAACGGATTGCGAGCAGAGATATGTGGTAAATTTCGTGTTTGGTGTTTTAGGCGTTGACGAACAACATGGTCGAAGCTACCTGTTTGCGTCGAAGATTCTAGAAAGTGTCAACAACAATACAATCGCAAGTTTCTTTGACGAATGCGTTAACGACTTGAGTAAGCTGAATATAAAATTTGATTTTTTTTATTAAAATTTTTCAAAATCTTAATTCTTCGCAGACGTTGCAAAATGCAAAGTTCTTCTTTGCTTGACTGATGCCGCAGCATATATGATTTGTGCAATGAATGGATTGAAAATACTTTATTCAAAAATGATCCATGTTACTTGCGCAGCTCACGGTCTTCATCGTGTGGCTGAATTTGTACGCGACCAATACAAAGATGTGAACTGTTTAATCACAAACATGAAAAAAATCTTTATGAAGGTAAACCGATTTTGATATATGTACATCTTTGTAGTCTTTACTGAAGACATTGGTTTTTGTTTTCAGGAGCATCACGTAAGAAATTGTTCAATTCGATGTTTCCTGATCTACGTTTGCCACCACAACCTGTCGTAACTAGATGGGGCACTTGGATTGAGGTAGCTATCTATTATGCTGATAATTTTACTCAAATATCGACCTTTCTAAATAATTTGGACCACGAGGAAGCTAAATCAATTCAAAAAGCGCAATCAGTAATAGCAAAACCAACTCTTAGTAATGATTTGGTTTTTATCAAAACGAATTTCTCTTTAACAAGACTGCAGTCGCAAGGTGTACCCCTTGTTGAGGCGCTAGAAGCATATGAAGAGGTCGGCAGGCAATTGGTATCAATTCGGAGACGTCCGTAATTTTTGACCAACTTCAACCAGGTCTCAGCTCGTAATGAAGGGTTATCTGAAATAAAGCAAATCTCACAAATATTGACCTCTGGGACAGTAGACCAGCCAGACACTTTCGTGCAGGCAATGAGTCCGACTGAAATGAATGCATTCAAATATGCCCCTATCACTTCCTGTGACATCGAGCGTTCATTTTCTATGTACAATCATGTGTTAGAAGACAAGCGTCGTAAATTTTTATTTGAAAACCTTAAAAAACATGTTGTAGTTCTTTGTAATCACTTTGATGAGTAATATTGCCAGGTCATTTCTTCTAGTAATAACAAAAAAGAACATTTAACATTAGTAAATATTTTGAAGTTCAAAAATTTTGCTGTCATGCTGTCATATCATAAATATTTTTTTTGGAATCGTAAATATTTTGATGATTTATCGTAAATTAATAAATAAATTTTTCGCGTTTTTATTTAAATATTTTTGGTTTCCCTGCTTATAAGAATAATTCGCTCGTTATAGCAATAAATATTCCTAAAGACTTTTTTCTGACAGATTTGAAACTAATAACACCACTACCGAACGATAGGTACCTTGAAATCGAGGAAAACCCCGAATTAGTAATCACAGTAGAAGAAGAAGAAGAAAATGTACTGCCAAGCGATCTTGTAGAAAGTAAAATCTGCGTTGTTGAGAGAAATTGTAGATTGGTGTTCAATAACCAAACAAGCATCGTCGCTATTGATGACGATCTAATTTTAATAAAAAATGCACTTAATGTCAAACTTACTCAAGATTGTGACAATAGAAAAATTGTACTAAATAAAAATAATCTCATTAATTTTTGTGATTGTGAACTTAAATTATTGAAAAAACTTTTGTAAATAAAAATAATGATATAATAGGCGTAGACTTACGCAATGTGCATATACATTGAAATTGGTCATTTTGCTATTCCACATATACGTACATATTTCAGAGCATAAAGTCATCGAATTTTCGTAATATATTTCTAATATTGTACTCAAAGTACTTAATTCAAATATAAAGGTACAAAACAGTAACAATCGACCATAAGCTATATATTTCGCCACTTGTAAGCATACATAAGCAGAGGCACACACATAAGCTTCCTCTTGATTTTGTGTGTCTGGCAAGAATGACAAAATCGTTAAAAATTGCTAAACTGAATTCGATCCAATGCTGCGTTGTCGATTGCATGTATTCTTGAATGGAAAACTATCATATTATGCTAGGCATGCGTACATATACATATGTCTTTCGCTCGTTGTAAAACCGAAGACAGCGAAGAGAGCGAAGAAGTGATTGCAAAAACAGTAGTTGAATTTGTCAAAGGCATTGAATGGACTGAATTATGAGTGAGAAATGGCAGCCAATCTTTCAACAGGAAGATTTAAATTTAATTTGAATAAATTTTGGATATAAATAATTTTTTCAGAACAGACCTATTCAAATATTACATATGATAAATTTCGCATATCTCTGTGTAAAAATAATTTATAATTATTACATATAATTTCAATGTTCATCGTCGGATTCATACATAGGCACATACAGTGGCTCACAGCTTATTTCGTACAGTGTATATATTTTTATGTACATGGCTGTAACATCGAAACTAAAAAACTTATCGATAAGTTTTGAATGTAGATGTCTGTGTATGTGTTTAGTAAACCTAATAAGAAAACGGGGAACCCCAAAAATTGTTCTTTTTGTCTTGCAAGAAAGAAAAACTATTGATCAGCTGATTTTCAGCTCACATCTTATTTCGTACACAAACTTCAATGTAAGTAAGTTTCATTCTGCCGCGCAGTTACAAAGTTTTTTTGAATTGTATGAGTTTTTGGACCTTTTTAACTATTATAACAATTTTTATTATTATTATTTTAAATAGTTAAAGTGCTGTAAATTAAACATTTAGCGTTATGGGCGTCGTACAACGATGGAACAGCGTAAACTGGTAATTAACCATTTTAGGAAAGGTCAGAGTGTGCGAAAAATTGCTGAAATGACAAATTTAAGTGCCTCAACTGTCCAATACATCATTCAACGCTTCGTTCGCGAAAATCGGTTGGAGAACAAGGGCAGAGAAGCACCTAATAAGATTTTCAACGCATCAGACGAGCGTTATATTGTACGAAAAATTAAGAAAAATCCAAAGTTATCCGCTCCGAAGTTGGCTGCAGAGGTTCAGCGTGAAATAGGAAATCATCCAGTGCTGAAACTGTCCGACGTGTGCTGCGTAATCATGACTTGAACGGTCGAGTAGCCCGAAAGAAACCATTCATTTCAAAAATGAATATACAACGCCGACTTGACTCCGCCAAAGAGCATATTATTAAGACTCCTGCGTTCTGGAATACCATTATTTTCGCGGATGAGTCTAAGTTTAATATTTTTGGTTCGGACGGAATGTCATATGTTTGGCGTAAAGCGAATACCGAGCTAAACAAGGAGAACCTTAAGCCCACAGTGAAGCATGGTGGCGGTAGCGTGATGGTTTGGGCCTGTATGTCAGCAGCCGGAGTAGGTGAATTGGTTTTTATTGAGGGGACAATGGACAAAATGAAGTACCTCGAGATTCTGAAAAACAATTTACTTCAAAGTGCAGACAAACTGGATTTGCGGGAAGAATTTCGGTACTACCAAGATAATGACCCAAAACATAAATCTGGAATTGTGCAATCTTGGCTTATTTGGAACTGCCCACACTTGATGTCTCCACCACCACAGTCACCTGACATGAATGTGATTGAAAATCTTTGGTCTATTTTGGACAATAAAATAAGAACACACAAGATTTCTAATAAGCAAGACCTAAAGAAGGTACTGATGGAGGAATGGAAAAAAATCACACCAGACATCACTCAAAAATTGGTGGATTCAATGCCAAGTAGACTCCAGGCTGTCATTAACGCTAAGGGATGTCATACTAAATATTAAAATCAACTTACTTTGTTTTTAGTTTGAACTTAAAGAGACTGTACGAAATAAGCTGTGACATGAATTTTCCTATTTTTTTCTTATTTTATTTTTTTATAGTGTCAAACACTAAAATTTTGAAAAAGTAAATTTTGGAAAATAAAAAACAAACCTTCCTTTCAAAAATGGCATTTATATTTTGTTCAAATTTTTGCTATATTAGGAATTACGACTGCAGCAATTTTTAAACTGTCACTGTACGAAATAAGCTGGGAGCCACTGTATGAAAGTAATTATATATGTGACATGCCGACTCAAATTGATTGTGCGAAGCTGCGGTTGGTTTACGTATGAAAATGCTCATTGTCAACTGTTTCCAGTGTATTTAAAACCATTTTTGGTTTTGAGTGAAAAGGTGGCCATTGTTTCATCGCCAGATTTGCTGTTAAAACGCTGTCTATTAACAGTGGGATATCTCTATACTTCTATAGTCTCTGGTTTAAGTTAGCTTGTAAGCATGAATAAAAATAAAATAAAGTCAGTTAATAAAGAGACATCAAAAAGATAAAAAGTGTTTTTTTATTACTCGCACACCAAATCTATATACACGCCACTGTCAGAGACTTTAGAAGTAATAAGATATCCCACTGTTAATAGACAGCGTTTTAACAGCAAATCTGGCGATGAAACAATGGCCCCCTTTTCTCTCAAAATCAAAAATAGTTTTAGATACACTGGAAAAAGTTGAGAATGAGCATTTTCATACGTAAACCAACCGCAGCTTCACATCAATTTGAGTTGGCATGTCACATATATAAATACTTTCATATGTACCTATGTATGAATCTGACGATAAATATTCAATTAATATTGAAATTATTTAAGATAATTCTAAAT
The DNA here is from genome assembly GCA_963854835.1 of Megamerina dolium. NCBI lineage: Eukaryota > Metazoa > Arthropoda > Insecta > Diptera > Megamerinidae > Megamerina > Megamerina dolium. The sequence continues at coordinate 27,613,808 of OY978527.1, read as the reverse complement.
TAGATTTATACAGGTGAATTTCAGCAAATGTAACATATTAGTTATTTTTTCTCAAAAATTTATGAATATCAACAATTTATTAAAAATATGTAGGTAATGAGAATTAATTAAATTATCATGGAACACGTTTTTTTAATAAAATTTAATTTGCTTACAATAATTAATTCTTATCAAAATGTTTTAGTTATAGAAACTCAAGTGAATTTCAATAAGAGATCATCCCATATTTACCTACTGCAAACAAATCAACTCTATCATCTGTTTCTTTCTATTGGTCTCATTTTTCGTTTTCTACATATTTTACTATGTAAAAACTATATGTACGTATGTAAAGCAACATTGTCTATTTTTCATTGATTAATACGCGAGATCGGCAACACATCAAGCTTGCGATTGAATTTTTGCTATTTTTCAAGAGCTTGTCGTTTTGCGTTTGTTCAGCAGCCAACACATCAAATTGTTCGGTTTTCGTAGATTTCACTCGCATTGGTATACAAGTTATCACGATACGAGTGCGCACTGTAATTTATAACGATATGAGAGCACATTGTGGGCTACGTGACTGCATTTGCCTAGTCAGCGACATGCGCAAGATATCAAGATATTGAATAAACAAAATCCCAGACACCACCAACGTTGAGCAATACACGAGGCGCAAGCTCAGCGTTTTCCGTTGAACAGGGCTTATGCTGCAACTAGCCACCGACGTAAAAACGTAGAACGTGTCAGCTGGCACGACCTATCTTATGGGAATGTCGTGTTAACGAAAACTCACCACCGTATGACGGTGACGTAGACGTTGCTCGGAGCGGAGAAAATCAATGCAATTTTGTATGTTCTTACGTACGGGCGGTACGTACGTACGCTACGTCGGTGGCTAGTTGCAGCATTAGGCAGTTAGGCTTAGATTAAGAATATTTTTCATTTAATAAAACAGTGTATGCTGGACACTCAACTTTATAACTTGCGCAATTCTTTTACTGGCGCCTAACGTGGGGCAAATCCGCGAAATAAAAATAAAGTGTCAAAATATCGCGCAATTTTATTTTGTTAAAATAAAAGAAACTTTAACTAAAGGCATACAAAATTGCCTAAATATAAATTAATTTTATCTTGTTCATAAAAACAACAACGGCAGCAAGCCGCAACAAATTATAAATATCCAGCAAAGCAACAACGGCAGTGAGTTTCAACAAATTATAAATATTCAACAAAACATCAACGAAACACTAACACTCAGCGTGAAGTTGTTGAAAAAATTTGACATGTAAGTAGAGTGCTCAATAGTTTTGCGTTATTGTTAGTTAATAAAATAAAAAAGAAGTGAATCCTAATCTTTGTGAAATTTCATAGTTTTGCGCTTTTGTTAGTTATTAGAAGAAAAGAGAATTCAATCCTAATCTTTGTAAAGTTTCATAGTTTTGCGCTTTTGTTGGTTAATAGAATAGAAAAGAAGTGAATCCTAATCTTTGTTAAATTTCATGAGTGATAGTGAAACAGAAATAGAGATTCTATTAGGAAACTTTAAAAAATTGAGAGTTTCTGATTTAGAAAAAGACTCGAAAATGAACATTAACGCAGAACAGCTAAAAGCGATAGTCGAGGCCGCTGTAAGCAGTGCGCTTACGGTACAGGAAAAAAATTTCGACAAAAAGTTAGAAGAGATTAACAAGATTGTAAACAATTTAGCTGTCAGTGTGCCGGAAATAGAAGCTTACGAAGAGGCAGAAATTAGGGACGATGTGCCATGTAGGGAAACCTTAGATATAGTCAAGCCACTGCCGGATTTCGACGGTAAACATGAGACATATGTCTCATGGTGAAAAGCGGCACATACCGCATACAAGGTCTACGAAAGTTATGGGAGCAGCTCCGCACATTATCAAGCACTCGGAATATTAAGAAACAAAGTTAAGGGTCCGGCCGACACGGTGTTAGCTTCTTTCGGTACGCCGTTAAATTACAAAGCCATAATCAATAGGCTGGATTTCACGTACGCTGACAAGCGTCCCATTTATCTTGTGGAACAAGAACTGTCCACACTTAGGCAGGGAAGCCTGACGCTTCTACAATACTACGATGAGGTAGAGAAAAAATTAACTCTCCTCACAAATAAAACTATAATGACGTACGATGGCACTCTGGCGTCGTCTTTAAATGAAAAATACAGAAATGACGCTCTACGCGTATTCATTTCAGGTACAAAAAAAACACTCAGTGATGTGCTCTTTGCTGCACGACCAAAAGACCTCCCTTCGGCGCTTGCGTTGGCCCAAGAGGTCGAATCCAACCATGAGCGCTACGCTTTTGCTAATAATTATGCCAGGAGCTTAGAAGATAAGGCTCCCAAAGTGAACATAGACAGCAGGCTAGGGAAAAATACCAAGCGGGGGATAATAGTGCCTTGCCACAAAGAAAAAACCCATATTTTAGCAAAAGACAGGGGCCTGCTAATGCGGCTCAGCAACAAAAACAACCAGCGGAGCCGATGGAAGTCGATCCGTCGACGTCATATTTTAGACGTCCAACTCAGTTTCAAGCTAATCGCAGTGACCAAGCACAAGGACAAACACGCGCCAACCAGTGGGCGACGCAGCAACAGAATAACGTAAACCAGGCAGCTAAAAGACCGAATAGCGGTACCGCAAGGCTTACGGGCCTGAAGCAACAAAGAATCAACCACCTAGTACAAATCGAAGAACCACTAGGACAAGAGAATTATGATTATCAAGCTGAGGCAGGCAATGAGGTGGTAGATATTGAGGATGAACTCTCAGAAAGTGATCAGATTAATTTTTTAGGAACAACTCCCTGCTTCCATACATAGAAAGACTGATAGCAGGGAGAACAGTTAAATTCCTGATTGACACAGGGGCGTCAAAGAATTTCATCAAGCCGCTACAAGAAATAAAATATGCGAAACAGGTCGACCAACCTTTTCTGGTAAAATCTCTTCATGGCTTTAACACCATAACACAAAAGTGTCTTTTGAAAATGTTTAATACTGACGCCACCTTCTTTATTCTACATAGTCTTTTCACATTTGACGGAATTATTGGACTCGACTTGTTAACACAGGTGAGTGCAACATTAGATTTTAAAAATAAAAAACTAGACACTAGCTCTGGGTCAGAAAATATGCAATTTCTAAAATGCAGAAACGTAAATTTTACAAACGTAAAAGCCATTGAGGTACCTCAGGCCGTATCAAGAAAATTTTGCAAAATGATGAAAGATAGGACGGGTGCTTTCGCGGAACCCAACACGGCATTACCTTTTAATACCAATATTATCGCAACCATTCGCACAGAGAATGACGAACCGGTATATTCAAAATTCAACCCATACCCTATGGGTGTGACAGAATTCGTAAATGCTGAAATACGCAAAATGCTCAAGGATGGTATAATCAGGCCATCTAGGTCACCTTACAACAATCCTGTTTGGGTGGTAGACAAGAAGGGCGTTGACGAACAAGGGAATGTGAATAAGCGACTCGTTATGGATTATAGGAAGCTTAACTCTAAAACAGTGGCTGACAGGTATCCTATTCCCAACGTAAATGTTATTTTGTCAAATCTGGGAAAAGCAATATATTGCGACAATGAGCCCTCTCTTAATTCTGAGACTATAAAGTCACTCTTGTTTAATAATTTTAACGTACAAATTATCAATGCACCACCTCTGCATAGCGTTTCAAACGGGCAGGTTGAAAGATTTCATAGTACACTGTTGGAAATCGCCCGGTGTCTTAAACTTGAAAAATCTATTGACAACACGGTGACGTCAATACTTCAGGCAACCATAGAATATAATAAAACCATTCATTCGGTTACAAATAAACGCCCGATTGATGTGGTTCATGTATCAGTTCCAGAATTTGAGGCACAAATTAGAGAAAGGGTTCATAAGGCGCAGGAAACCCAAATGCAAAGGCTTAATGAAAATAGGAGAAATAGGACCTTCCGGGTAGGAGAAAAAGTTCTTGTAAAAACGAACAGAAGGTTGGGGAACAAATTGACACCTCTGTGCGTTGAAGAAACAGTTGAAGCCGACCTGGGGACAACGGTTCTTATAAAAGGGAGGGGGGTCCATAAGGACAATTTAAAGTAGCATAGTTTTAATTCATTTTTATTTTTCCAGGACTCTGATTGTACTACTTCTCATCTCAACAACAATGGCAAAATTGACGGACTACTCTAACTCGGATTACATACCTATCATAGACGAAGACGTGACTATTTGGGAGAATTTTGAGTATCTGAGGCATACGACGAACCTTACAATGTACTCAGAGTTGGTTGAAGATACAAAGAAACTCATGAACCATTTTCCCCAGTCGCATATGAAAAAAATACTCGATGCCGACATAGGACATATAAAGACATTGCTGAACACAATAAGTGTCCACCACAGAAACGCAAGAAGTATTAATTTTCTGGGTACAGCGTTGAAGATAGTCGCCGGGACCCCGGACTTTGACGACTTTGAAAATTTAAAATTTAAACAACAGGAGCTCATTGATTCAGAGAATAGACAGTCATTGATTAATACAAGAACGCAGGAACAGATCAACAAACTCACCGATATAGTTAACAACATCATTAGCAACACAAAAGATAAAATCATTGACGCCGAGCATTTGTATGAAACTTTACTCGCTAGAAATAGAATTTTGATAACTGAACTTGAAAATTTAATGTTGTCGATTACCCTCACAAAGATTGGGATAATAAACCCATTAATTTTAGACTCAAACGATGTAAATAATATTATCAATGAGCACTCTACAAATGTAACTATATCAGATTTAATGGAAGTAGCTTATGTCAAGGCCCTACTAGATACTAATCTTTTATATTTTTTAATTAAATATCCTAAACCTATTTTAGTTTGTAAAAAGCTTGTTTTATATCCTGTTCAACGTAATAATACAATTATTCATTTTGCCGGAGAAAACAACGTCGCGGATTGCGGAAATCAGATACTGGCAATTGGAAACTGCAGCGCTACGTTGACAACTTCATTCTGCAAAAAATTGCAACATCCAACGTGCGCACAACAACTTCATTCTGGTACGGTTGCTTACTGCAGCAGCCGACCCTCTCACCTCGAGTCATTAATGATGATAGATGATGGTGCCATGATCCTCAACGATGAAACAGCCGTTATAAAAACAAATGACAATATCCGGAAGGTTGTTACTGGAACCTTTTTGATTACGTTTGATGGTGTAATAACAATCAACGAATCCCTGTACTTGAATCAAAAAAAAATATTATAAAGAAGTTACCTGGCTCACCAACATCCGACATATTGGCCGACGGACAAGAGGAAAATACCCGATCTCATAGACTTTGGAGTCGTCAAAGGTTTGCAGATGGAAAATATCTCCACAGAGTGTAATTATGATCTATCATCTGACCACTCACCCACGGTAATATCTATAAAATCACCAAGCCCCCAAGGTATTTGCGTTAGAAAGAAAATAGACTGGTTAAAATTCAAGAAATATATAAATTCCCATCTTCCTCTGAGTACTGTATTAAGAAATGAACACGATGTAGACTCAGCACTCGAAAAATTCAACCAGCTACTCTCATTAGCTCTCAGCTCAGCGACCTGCACAAAGGTATGCAAGCAATCATACTATAGCCCATACACACCAGCCGATATTGAATTGTTAGTAAGACAGAAAAGAAGACTCCGAAGACAATGGCAAGAATTCAGACCACCGAATCTGAAAACACAGCTACAGCACTGCACTCGAAAGTTAAAGCAAGCCTTAAAAAATAAAAACAACAAAGAGTTAGAAGAGCACATAGCGAAATTAACACCTGGTGAAGCGTCAGACTACTCTTTGTGGAAATCAGCAAAAAACTCAAATCGGCCAATTCTCACTGATTCCCCCATCCGTTTGAGTGACGGTAATTGGGCTAGAAGCAACTATGAGAAGGGTTTGGCTTTTGCAAACCACCTAAAAAGTGTGTTTACACCCAATCCACCCTCTTCACAGTCCTCATTACCAAAATCAACTTCTCAACCTTGCTCAATAACGCTCAAAATTAAAAAAAAGGACATATTCAAAGCAATTTATAAAGATTTAAACCCAAAAAAATCACCTGGTCCAGATAAAATTACCGGTAAAATGATAAAAGAGCTACCTCCGGCTTCAGTAATTCATCTGATGCACATTTTCAATGCTATCCTTCGTATTAAACACTATCCCAAATGCTGGAAAACTTCAAAAATTATTATGATAGCAAAACCAGGAAAAGACCCTACAAAAGTTGCATCGTACAGACCTATCAGCCTCCTGCCTCTACTTTCTAAAGTATTCGAAAAGCTACTTGTCATGAATATAACTCCATTTATTAATCTCAACCAACTGATTCCTCAACATCAGTTTGGATTTAGAAAACAGCACGGCACAATAGACCCCGCATTGTAACCCTGATAAGGAACACTTTTGAAGAAAAAAAGTATTGCTCAGCTGTCTTTCTTGATATCACTCAAGCTTTCGATAAAGTATGGCACGATGGCCTTATTTACAAACTCAAACTATTACTGCCTGCAAATGTCTCCTCATTGCTTAGTAGCTACCTCACGAAAAGACAATTTCTCGTACATCACAAGGATTACACAACAAATCCATTGGATATTCACGCTGGCGTTCCTCAAGGAAGCGTTTTGGGCCCCTTACTGTATCTCTTATACACTACAGATATGCCCAGCAATAACCATACATTTATATCGACCTTTGCAGATGATACGGCAATATTGTGCTCTCGCTCTAACCCCATAGAAGCTACTAAACTCCTGCAGACTCATATCGATTCTCTTGAAATCTGGTTAGCAAAATGGCGTATAAAAGTCAATGAATCAAAGAGCGTACATGTAACCTTCACGCTAAGGCCAGATACATGTCCCCCACTTAAAATTAATGGCCAATCAGTTCCACAATGTTCCTCAACAAAGTACTTGGGTATTCACCTCGACAGAAGGCTGACCTGGAAAAATCACATAGAGGCAAAGAAAACTCAGATCAATCTTAAAATTAATCAGTTATGGTGGCTGATACACAAAAGATCAAAGTTGAATCTCGAATACAAAGTGCTATTATATAAAGCAATCCTGAAGCCAATCTGGACTTATGGTATTCAGTTTTGGGGCACCGTATCTCCCTCAAATATTGAAAAATTGCAGCGAATACAATCCAAGTGTCTGCGAATTATTGTAAGCGCGCCTTGGTATATGAGGAACGTTAACATCCATCGAGATTTAAATGTACCCACAATTTCTGAGGAAGTTGCAATGTCTTGCAGAAGCTACATCAAAAAATTACACAGTCATCCGAATCCCCTTGCTAGGCAATTGTTGCTGAGCACGGGGCATCGTCGATTAAAAAGAAAAGACACACTGAATATGCTGTGAAATTGCTAAACCTCGTGAGTCAACAAATTGTGATGGAACGTTGGGAATATCACATAATTTTATTTAGTTTGTAAGATTTGATTACTTATTGTTAGTTTCTAAGTAATTTTAGAAAGATCCAATAAAAAAGTTTGTTTAAAAAAAAAAAAAAAAAAAAAAAAACCTACATCCACACCTCAATATTACAAGCCACCAGGAAATATTAAGTCTACCATACCTCCAAAGATTGAACATTCAGAACCTGCGCCACATCGAGTATCTTAAAAAAGGAATAATAACTGGTCCCCTTCTGTCCTGCGCTGCCGTAATTTCGATTCTTATTGTTTGTTATGGACTCTTCAAGGTACACCAGCGATACAAAAGAACTCATCAGAATCATACTATCCAAAACATCATCGAGGAGTTAAAGAAGGCCGAGGACGTCCTTCACTAAGAAAGGGAGGAGTTATCACGATACGAGTGCGCACTGTAATTTATAACGATATGAGAGAACATTGTGGGCTACGTGACTGCATTTGCCTAGTCAGCGACATGCGCAAGATATCAAGATATTGAATAAACAAAATCCCAGACACCACCAACGTTGAGCAATACACGAGGCGTAAGCTCAGCGTTTTCCGTTGAACAGGGCTTAGGCAGTTAGGCTTAGATTAAGAATATTTTTCGTTTAATATGCTGGACACTCAACTTAATAACTTGCGCAATTCTTTTACTTACACACTCATCTATACATGCGTTCTTGTTGTTGCTTTTGCTTTCGTTTCGTGCATATAGTTCGTATACGAGTACGGGCAGCCAATCCGCTGGTTTCATGTGCGTATAGCAGAAAGCGATGCGTGAGGCAATGAGCCTCCTTCGAACGAAAAATGAGAGCAATCGAAAGAAACAGATGATAGAGTTGATTTGTTTGCAGTAGATAAATATGGGATGATCTTTATTTTAATTTTAATTTTAATAAAAAAACGTGTTCCATGATAATTTAATTAATTCTCATTACCTACACATTTTTAATAAATTGTTGATACTCATAAATTTTTAAGAAAAAATAATTAAAACATTAGATTTGTTGAAATTCACCTGTATAAATGTAATTTAGAATTATCCTATATAATTTCAATATGCTCATTCTCAACTTTTTCCAGTGTATCTAAAACCATTTTTGGTTTTGCGTGAAAAGGGGACCATTGTTTCATCGCCAGATTTGCTGTTAAAACGCTGTCTATTAACAGTGGGATATCTCATTACTTTTAAAGTCTCTGGTTTTATTTAGCAGCATAGTTAAAATGATCCGATTTAGATCAAATATGCACCGTTTTGTTCGATAACTTGTTGTTATTTTGAAGGTAATTTCATGATACCACTCTCATAGAATTTCATGATACCTCGTCTTTATTGACAAAAAACTGGGACAGTTGATTTCCACAAGCTTCACTTGAAGCGAATTTTTCACCAGCAAAATCATTCGCCATAGACAGGTAGTAATCACTTGGTGCCAGGTCTGGACTATAAGGTGGATGCGTAAGAACCTCCTGGAGAGTCACTATCGATGTGTGTGGCCTGGCCAAAGCTGGCCGCTTCTGGGCGATTGCTTCCTTCATACGGTCAAATTGTTGCCAGTACAGGTCCGAATTAAGAGTTAGGCCGTAGGGGAGCAACTCATAGTATATGATTCCCTGCCAATCCCACCAAACACATAGCAAAATCTTCCTGACCGTCAATTCTGGCTTGGCCACCGTTTGTGCCGGCTCACCGCGATTCGACCACGACCGTTTTCGCTTGACGTTGTCGTAAGTGAACCACTTCATCACCAGTAACCATTCGCTTCAGAAATGGATGGATTTTGTTGCGATTCGCAGATGGAAATTCGGTCCATAAGGTTTTTTGCGTTAATTCGTGTGGCACCAATTCATCGAGCTTCTTTTTGTAGTTTTTTTTAATAGTTATGGAAGTAGTGTTGAAATTAACACTCTTCGTAATGAAATTTAACAAAGTTTAAATTGCTATTTCCTGAAGATTGATAGGGGCGAGAGTCGAAAAAGGTAAAGGTACAATAAAAGAATAATACAAAAGAGAAACAAATAGTTAAATAATGACGACATAGAGTATTAGTGGACTCAATGAAAAGGTAAGCGAACAAATTCAGAAATTTGTTTTTTTTTACAGCAATCAAATAAACTCCTTCCACTAATTCCGACTGCTAGCTGTTTGATGAGTCCTCTTCGATTGTTGTCTTAAACTAAAAAAAAAAAAAACAGTATCAAAATAGTTTGGTATCACTCAATGATACCGCTATAATCATTTGTTCGTTGCTTAATTATGACGACTATTCGCTAAAATTAATTATGTTGATTATTGAAGATATTACTTGTAGTGATGGTTACATTACAAGGTCGTCGCCTCTTACGAAAATGAAACGATGAGGTTCTGCTCCAACGAATGGATAGCAGAGAAGGTACTGGGAATGTTCTGGCGTCCATTAGACTATTCATTTTGTTTTATGCTACAATTTGCACGAGCCTCACCATGTTAATATTTGATCCGTTCGACTATTGGGCAAACATTACAAACAATTCGTAGCACTCAGAATTGCAAAACTTTTGGCGATGGAAAGCGTAATCCTGCGGATGATGCAACACAATTGAATACACCTATTGATTCAAACTCTCGATGGATATATGGCCAGCCCTAGCTGGTGGCATTTAAAAAAACAATGCAGTGAAGAAAACCGCACGAAGTGTTTCCTTATAATGAGTATTGACTCATCTTTAATAGATTTTTACAGACTCTAAAATTATTAGAAGCTGTTGAGAGTTATTTGCTGGGTGACGCATGATATGAAAACGAGAAACGAAGAAAGCAAAGGCATATCTTGCAAATACCAGACCATGTAATTGCTAAACGAAGCAAATGAGTAAAATAACGTCGTCAGAACGAGGCACACTTATAACAATCGCGGTTGCCGTATCCTGGTGCACCGATAGTGGTAGTGATCAAGAAATCCCAGATTTCTTATGTTTATCCGTTATATACTACTTCAAGTGAATAAACACGTATAAAAATACTTTTTCATGGTCTTTTCTTTATTTTTAGACATGCCCCGTATACCGGGCTGAACTAGTCACAGGTAGACCTTTGCGAGGATGTTGATAAAGAGAAAACTGTGTGACTTGATATCTCTTCAAATAAGGTCTCTACAGGCAAAAGAACCTTAAGTGACTATGGTAGCCATACTTAAATATTACTTTTGATTAGAGATGAGCGCCGTGAGTGAAATTCACGTGTGAACGTGATTGATATTTTAAGTAAATCACGAAAATTTCGTGAATGGGCGTGACTAAAATTTATTCATGCGTAAACGTGCGTGAGTACAATTTTGCCGTGATTCACGAATTCTTCATATTTTATTTTCGAAAACCTTCTGAAAATTTTAATTCGATTTTTAAATAAAATTAATGTGGCAGCATTATTCATCGGTATGGTCAACATATTTTCCCCCTCACTAAAGGTTAAGTTGGCATTACTGTAATTCGCTTGAATACAGTTATCCCGAAATTCAGTTCAATTTGTGAAATCAGTTTCTGGCGTGCAAAAATGTACATATTGGCAATCAAAATATTTTAAGCGAATTTTGAAAAATATAAGTGTTTATTTAAGCGTTTGCGTACTGGTGAGTAAAACAATTAAGCTTAAAATTCCGGTTGTGCCAGTTGAGCGCAAAAAAATTTCTGCACAAAGTAAAACAGCACCCGTGTCAGTGAAACATTTATATCCATAGGTAACAATGAGTGGATTTAAAAGGAAACTCGAAATTGAAAGGGATTTAAAGAAAAATCCGGAAGATCATCGCTACAAATTTGCTACGCCAAGCAAATCCAGAAGCGATGTTTGGACAAGATTTAAAATTATAATTTTCGAAGACAAGTGTGAAAATTTCGCGCAGTGCAATATATGCAAAGACATTCTGACGTATTCAACAAAAGTTGGCACGGGTAGTCTTCTGAGACATAAATGTTCAGCGGTGTTGCAACCAGGAGCCAATCAGCGTACGATTACTGACTTTGGCGTGAAGAAAATTTCGGAGAAAACCAAACAATCACTTATTAAAGCACAAATAAAATTTATAACCGGAGATTTAAGACCCCTCAGTGTTACAGAAGGTGAGTGGTATTTTAAATAAGAAATTTATTCTGAGGGCACTTAAAGTGGGGAGTAAGATTCAGTTCAGAAGAGAATCAGTAATAGAAGAGAAGCTCGGCCAATGAGCCCTTTGGGGCTTTAAGTGCCACATATTTATTTTTATTTTTTTAAGATTCAGTTTATTTATGAAAACTTGAAAATATACGAATGGTGCCCATATTTATATGTATGCATATCGTTGAATTACAAATGCAAATAAGATTTTTTGACACATATACATATTGTTAAAATTTAAAAATATGTAAAGTACATCATGCATATTTTGCGCATTTTATGAAGCATTGTTAAATAAGATTTGTTTGATTACGATCAAAATTCATTGATTTTATTAAACTTGTTACTTTTTCAGATGAATAAAAAAGCTTTCGAACGGTGTATGAAACATAATGGTTTTCAAAAATGCTCAATGTTTAATTGGGATGTAAAAACAAAATTTTGAAACTTTATTATTTTTTATGGATTTTGTGTGAAACTAGATTTTTTAGTTAAGACTCGCATTAGCAATTTGTTTTCAAATGTTTTTTTGTATCATAATTGTTGTATTTTCAGGAGATGTTTTTAAGCAGCTTGCTCAAACTTTGATTGACATTGGAGCAAAATACGGAAACCAGAACGTGGAAGATATTTTATCGACCAGGCGAAGTCTTGTCCGAACATCTATACCTGCTGAATACAAGCAAATAAAAAGTGATTTGGAAGTGATTTTAAAGACCAATAATTTGTCATTTACAACCGATATGTGGACAGATGAGTATAGTCAGAGAAGCTTTTTGGCGCTTACTGCGCATTATATTACTGATGATTTTAAATTAAAAACTAATGTCTTAGGGACCAGAGAATTTTTGCTTGGTAAAAAAACAGGGACAAACATTTACAGCTGTTTTGAGGAAATCTTAAGGGATTTTAAAATTGAAAATAAAATTTCAGCAAGTGTTATTGTAACAGACAATGGCGCCAATGTTGTAGCTGCGTTTAGGAATTACAAAAGGCTGTCGTGTGCATGCCATAATTTAAATTTAGTTATGTCTGATGTTTTAGAAAAAGGGGAAATCCGTGAACTATCCGAATTGATAGACGCTTCAAAAAAGCTTGTAAGCTACTTTAAGCATTCAGAGCTTAATAACAAATTATCTACATATTTGAAGCAACATATAAAAACGCGGTGGAATTCATTGTTTATAATGTTGTCAAGCATTCAGGAAATGCAGCATGAGATTCAACAACTGCTAATAGAAAGGCATGAACTTCATAAAATGTCCTCAGTAAATTCAAATTTATTAGAGAAATTACTGGAATTTCTGATTCCTTTCAAATGTTGCTCTGAAAACTTAAGCGGGGAATTATATCCAACTATACACGAATATGTTTTGTGGTATAAAAAACTTATAAAACAGTGTGAGGTCAATGCGTCTGATTCCGAAGTCATTGCCGAGTTGAAAAGAAATACTGAACTATCTTTAAATAAAAGGTTTCAGCCAAGTTCAGTTCACTACTTGGGGTTATTTCTAAATCCTCCGTATAAAAAGCTTCAATTCTTACCTCAAGAGTAACGCGAACATATAATATTCACTGCAAAAGCAATGCTCGAAGATAACGTAGAAAGCAAACCGAAAAGTAGCGTTAATCATGATGTCAATTTTGAAATATTAAATGATTCTCCCTCTACTTCCAAAAGGGTTAAAACACATACATCTTTCGATGAATTTAAAGATAATGTAAATGATTCTCAAGTTTCGCTTAGTGAAGCAATTGATTGTGAAATACAGCTTTATTTGAACAAGACCATTAAGGAGAGTTGTGATGATGTTTTAAAGTTTTGGGAGACAGCCACAGATTTTCCATTTTTGAGAAGCCTTTCAAAGCAAATATTAAATATACCAGCTAGCTCTGCAACTAGCGAACGAGTTTTTTCTGTTTCTGGCAGAATTTTAGGAGAACGACGAACACGACTGCTCGGCGAAAACCTTGACAAAATATTATTTTTAAATAAAAATATGAACTAATGTTAAGATATCTTATATAATGTACATAAGCAATTAGTACCTATGCATAATAATACTTTTGTATAACATTTTCTGTGAAATATGGAATATATGTACATTGTACAAATCTTACACTAAAAGCATTTTAATAGTGAATTTTTAATGTGTAGCGAAATTCGTGAAAAGGCGTGCGTGAACGTGCGTGAATAAAAAAACTGGCTTCGTGAGCATGCGTGAACGTGAGCCAAATTTAAAAAAAAAATCATAAGCGTGCGTGATTTTAAAAATTGCTTATGTGAGCATGCGTGAACGTGAGTGAATTTCACTCACGCGCCCATCTCTACTTTTGATTAAATAAAGTTAGGTCTGGCGGCATTTGGATCTTACTCTAGAAATGCTGAGATAGCACACGATTTACGTATAATGTTAATAGTCCACGTACCTACAGTAAGCAACGAGAACAGTGACAGTGTAGTGATCACAACATAACTTGTATACTCCACTCACGAAGTTTAACAGTAATCAACCACGGATCAAGAAGACAACGAGAACACGATGCAAGGAGAAAAATGACGAAAGCTCAGGCTCATATACCGCCAATAGACCTAGTAGAGGAGTTTGCAAGGAGAGAACACCAAGTAGAACAGCTGAGGAATGCATGCATGAGTTACAACAGCAACAGACAGTTTATAGCAACAAAATCAATCAAGTATTCAAAAATATAGCGCACCTGTAATTGCTCCCAGACGGGAAGACGTGGCACGAAATTCATTTTAAGCATCGCAGAGTATCTATTGTCAACGACAAGCAATGACGAACTAAGGAAGGAAGGTAAAAGAATGATATTCTAGACGACAGTACAAGGAGAAGCCAAAAATGTAATAATTAACATCCCTGAACCGGATAATTGGACCATGATAAAAAACATAACGATTATAGAACAGTTAGAAAACCATTTTTTAAATATAAGAAAACTAGCAAAAATAATAGCTGATAATGAAGTCAAGACTAAAGATTTTTTAGATAAAAAAGGAATTGAACTTCATCTTACCAAACCACGTAGTCATACTGGTAACGCAGATGTAAAACGAATGCACAGTACAATTGCAGAAATTTTAGACGATATTCAAGAAATTATATATATTATAGAAATAATAATACTTCCGGGAATTATTAAAACTGGAATAGATATGAACCGATGGAAGTAGATAATTTAGAGATAGAGAATTTAGAATTTAGAGATTAGAGAATTTTCAACAGGAGCCTCGGACAGCTGCTTATCCATAATTTTTTTTAACATTTAATAAACAAAGAGTGAAATGTTTGATTGACACGAGAGCAGCAATATCCTTAAGCGATTATGGCACCTTCGCTAATATAGCCGAACCTATAAATCGACGGCAAAATCAATGGCTAATCGGATGAAAACATTTTGTTGATATTTATGCGTCTAAAAAACAAGTATTTAAGGCAGTCCCGCTGAATATAAACTCACTAAAAGCTCTTCATCCAATCATCTCACACAAGAGTGAACAAGTAATGGATATTATTGATATATTTGTACGCAAAGACATCAATTTTCCGAAGACAATTGTAAAAATCGGTCAAAAAAGGAATACTAAACACCATCAAGATTATTTCATTTTCGGTTCGCCCAGTGGGTCAACGAGAGATATTTGGAATATCATACGATACCACTACTGAAATCTCTTGGAGATTTTGTCGCTTATACAACGATTCCTAATACTCGATTGATCATTAGATGTGCCACCTATTTAGCAGAGGGATCAAGAGGAGCCAGAATTCTGGATATGAACATTCTAGCAACTGAGCAAAACAAATACTTGCTTGAAAGTGAACAGAGAGATAGCCAAGCAATACTATGACTCAGCTCTCCGTCTCCTCCTACAATGAACCAGTTACCGAAAGAGCCCAAACAAGATATGAAAGAACCAATCCTCCAGATCCATGGTCATAAATCAAACATTAATTAAACAACTTTTCCAATGGACAACACCTTTGTACGCGGATTAAAAGGCGATTTGTCAAGACTTCTTGCAATTAGAGAACCAGCGAATCTTCCATAGGCATTCCATTTTTGAAAATCAAAATTTACGATCGTATTATGCTCTGAATAATAATCACAACCAAATTAGAAAAATGCAAGATTTTCGACCCCCTCTTCTGCCTAGGAAATTTTATAAACCACCTTCTCGCCCCTAGAAGTAATTTTACCTAGAATTAGCATATATTCTCGAACCTCGAATAGACCCGATTGGTCCATATGGGCTTCCTCAACAAAATCGTAATTCATAATGGCCGCCTCAACGAAATGTCCATCCACAGTATCAGCGACTAGTCAATCCTCCGCCACCCATCACTACGTACCCAAAACATTAACTAATTCATGTAGTTAGCCACGTTCTAACGATCCACCACCATACAACGCAACATATTCCCATAAGATACAAAGAAATTTCCATATCAGTTCTGACATGGCACAAAATTACAACCAGACGGAACACCCTCATACAATGACCGATCATAACCAATGCTTTGACCAAAGCGCTCCCGTTAATCTAAAGCTTCACAACGAGAAATATTCTCAGACTAGATCAGACTATAATCGCTATTTCGATCAAAACCCTTCCAATTACTCTGACCCGTACTACAAGAAACAACAGGACGATACTTTTCTCGACAGAACAGATTTACACTAACGCACTCTTCGTTACCCTATTTCGAAACTAAAACGAAGAGTGAAGCCACAGTTATATATCCAATATATAGTTATATCCAACCTTCAATAGTTCCTAATCCCATTAAGAACGAAACTAACTTCTTCGCGAAATAGCAGGTGACATAGAAATTAAAGAGAACACATTTTTAATACTCTTCAATTCCGATACGAAACTAAAATTTGATCTACTTCCTACGCTACCATGGTATACTTGGAAACGACAGTCTCAAGGAACTTGAAGCAATAATGTCAAAGATGACTTTATGCATATCAGGGGTAATACCACGATTAAAATAAAACAACTTGAATTAAAAGCTGTAAACATAATTAACACCAAAGAATACCATAAGGACTAAAATATATTAACTTTTTACACTATTCTTACTTGCATGGCTCACGCAGAAGTACAAATTTCTCCTCTTTCCACCTATTAACTATTGATAATAGATATTCCAAAATACAAGACGATACCCTCAATATTATCCACGTCATCAACAGGCAAACATACAGGGACGTTCTAGAAAATATAAAAAAAACGAATACTCGTCCTAAACGATTTTCGCGGCAACTTCACTATAAGCAACAACGAACGAGCCGTGAACGGCACCTACATCTTGAACTTCAAAAATGTAACAAGATCCGTAAATGGGAAAACTTACTTACTTACTTACTTCATAGGTAAGTAAGTAAACTTACTAAAATACTTACTACCTAAAATAGGTAGTAAGTAAACATAGGTCGTTCAACAGGAAGTACCAAGTCACAACAAGGAATTTCCACATGTTCCAGACGTTCGAGGACAAGCGCTTTTAAGAAAGGAGGGGTTAACTCTGTTATATATACGAACAAAAAACCCTGAATTCGTCTTAGCTATTACTTTCCCACAGGTAAACGATACCTACAGGCAAAGCACATAGGTAGATGCTGACACAGCGTCTGGAACGATCGTGAAAAAGCCCATCACAACGACAACGTGACGATAATACATCAGGATATCAACGCAACTGCAACTTGACTTATTATTATTTAAGTTACCAAAACTATGATAAACAATTACTTTTTAGGTAACCTTATATCAGTGTGAATCAACTAATAAAGTATAACAAAAAGTAGTGTTGTGTTTTTTTCCAATGAAGTGACAATAAAAACACTAACAACGTTCGTGGAAAAGGAATTTAAAGGATGAGCGTGAAGTACCCTCCATATCCGAATGAATCCTTAGAAGCAGCAACGAAAAACCACAAAAACAAGCCTCAAGTAGACTCAAGTCTTAAGTAGGCTCAAAATAAGCCGCAGTTCCTCATAAGCAACTAACGCAATCCACGAAGAGTGTGCACCGCAGAACCCTCAGTAGAACAAACAAACAGGACTACACCGTGGAATGATAATTGTAATTTTAATGTAAGAAATTATTTATAAGCAATATATAAAAAAAATATTCATTACACCACTACTGAAATCTCTTGGAGATATATATATATATATATATATATATATATATATATATATATATATATATATATATATATATATATATATATATATATATATATATATATATATATATATATATCTATATATATATATATATATACATATATATATATATATATACCGCTGCCCCCGCCACGATATCAAAATCGTGTTTGGCAAGGAAGGTACCTTTGGCCCAACTGTCGGAAAATTCAGCCTCCACCAGAACACCTCCGATAACGGAATGAGGCTGATCGACTTCGCCGCAGAACGAAACATGGTAATTGGTGGTACCAGATTCCAGCATCTCGACATCCACAAAGCGACATGGCTGTCTCCAGATCAACGTACAAGAAACCAAATTGATCATGTGGTGATTGACGGAAGGCATGCTTCCAGTGTGATGGACGTGAAATCGATCCGGGGTGCCATCGACTCGGATCACTACCTTGTTGCAGCTGAGGTGCGCACACGCCTATGTGTCGCAAATAACAAGAGAAGTTTCACACAGAGAAAGCTCGACGTCAGTAAGCTGCGATCACCAGAGACAGCAGATGCATTTGCCACTCGACCATCGGATCTGCTTATGCAGAACACTCCCCCCCCCTTAATGATACATGCGCACTGTGGACAATGGTGGCAATCCCACTCCATGACTACTGCTGCCGAGGAGGTAATCGGTTACTACCGGCCTCTGAGGAATGAGTGGTATGATCAGGAGTGTCGCAACGCTACCGCAGAGAAAGACGCCGCCTACAAAAAACCCTGCGTGCAGGCGCAACGCGAGCTGTTAAGGAGCGATACAGAGAGAAAAGGAGTGAAGAGAGACGTCTTTTCAGGCGCAAGAGGAGGGAGTTGGAAAGACGCGAGTGTGAGGAGATAGAGATGTGTACCGACAAGAATGAGACTCGAAAATTCTTCGAAAATATCAAGCGCCTGAGTGGAGGTTTAAATCCCGGAGCCTCTTCTTGTCGTGATGGAAATGGAAATCTGGTTGCAGATGTCCAGAGTGTACTGAGCCTATGGAGGGAACACTTCTCCACGTTACTGAAGGGCGATGCTACGAACAATTCCGCCAGTGGAGGAGATTGCCCGATAACCCCAATTACAGATGATGGTGTTGATGTTCCACCACCCGACTATGACGAAGTTGAAACGGCCATTTTAAGGCTGAAGAACAACAAAGCTGCAGGTGCTGATGGCCTGCCTGCCGAGTTGTTTAAGACCGGAGGCGATGAGCTGCTCACCCGCATGCACCAGCTCATAAGCAGAATATGGTCGGATGAAAACATGCCTGATGATTAGAGGCTCAGTGTTCTCTGTCCTGTACATAAAAAAGGACACCCCACAATTTGCGCCAACTACCGTGGAATAAGTCTCCTGAGCATCGCATACAAGGTTCTACCGAGCGTACTGTGTGAAAGGTTAAAGCCTATGCTCAGCAACCTGATTGGACCGTATCAGTGTGGCTTCATACCTGGTAAATCCACCATCGACCAGATTTTCACACTGCGCCAAATCCTGGAGAAGACCCAAGAAAAACAGATCGACACACACCACCTATTTGCTGATTATAAAGCCGCTTTCGACAGTCTGGTAAGGGATTACCTCTACGCAACAATGTCTGAGTTCGGTATTCCTGCAAAGCTCATTCGACTTTGTAGAATGACACTGTATAACTCCCGTTGTGCAGTGAAAATTGGGAAGGACCTCTCCACACCGTTTAGTACCGAACGGGGTTTCAGACAAGGTGATTCGTTATCGTGCGACTTCTTCAATCTTATTATGGAGAAAATAATAGGAGCTGCTGATCTACGACATAATGGCACTATCTTCAACAAAAGTGTCATGCTGTTAGCGTATGCCGACGATATTGACATAATCGGCATGAACACGCGAGGCGTCAGTGCAGCATTCTCAGAGTTGGAAAGAGAGTCGCGTCGGATGGGTCTTACGGTGAACTAGGGCAAGACAAAGTATCTAGTGTCAACAAACAAAGAGTCCCTGCGTCTTGGACAGCACGTCACTGTTGACAACTACGCTTTTGAAGTAGTAAGGGACTTTATCTATCTTGGAACCAGCATTAACAGCAGTAATGATGTCAGCTTGGAGATCATGCGTAGGATAACTCTTGCTAACAGGAGTTACTTTGGGCTGAGTAAGCAATTGAGAAGTCGAGCCCTCTCTCGAAGAACGAAAACTACACTCTACAAGTCTCTCATCATGCCAGTCCTAACATATGGCGCAGAAGCCTGGACAATTTCCACCTCGGATGAGCGAATGCTTGGAGTTTTCGAGAGAAAAGTCCTACGCAAGATCTTTGGACCTATTTGCGTTGGTGGCGAGTACCGAATAAGGTACAACCATGAGCTGTACGAGCTGTATGCCGATATTGACATAGTAAAGCGCATCAAAATCCAGCGGCTGCGCTGGCTAGATCATCTCGAGCGAATGGAAGAACACGCTCCAGCTAAGAAGGTGTTATATTCGGAATCCGCTGGTGGACGACGAGGAAGAGGTAGACCTATCCTCCAGTGGAAAGACCAAGTACTGGAGAACCTGACGGCGCTTGGAATTTATAACTGGCGCCAGCTAGCAAAGAACAGAGATTGCTGGCGAAGCATATTATTTTCGGCCTAAATCGATATTCGGTTGTTAGGGCCACATAAGTATGTATGTAATATTATTATATTATTATACTCACTATTCGTATACACATAAGACCACTATATACATATAAAGTAATTCCATAATCATTAATAACTCATAACAAAACAAAAACAAAAAAACCGCGATTCTCCATTTTTGGCGGGACCCTCCGTTTTATAACAACCAAAAGAAACTATCTCACCGATTCACCACCATCAGGGGGACCCTCCAGAGAAAAGAAATACAAAATTTTTAAGTGGATAAGAAAAATTTTAGATAAAATCAAAAATATCATCTTTAGCAAACAAAAACAATTTTCTTCTAATAAAACAAAGATTAGATATTAATTAACAATGAGTAATCCAAGTGATTCCATAATTCGACCTCCAGTCCTAAATAATTTCCAACCACCGGGTAAAATCCCCAAATATTATCAGACTTAGCGAATATAATTCGCAATATAGTAACACAAGTAGTGTCATCAGAAGCTCTATCTCAAATCCAAAACATAATCCACCCTCTAAACAAAATAACGGACCAAGGCATTTCCCAGATACACGCAGGAAACTTAGCAGAACTAGATAAGGTACCAGACGTTGTACGAAGCCTAAGAGATTTTTCAGGAGATCCAAAAGAATTTGCCTCTTGGAAAAAAGTGTGGAAAGAATTTTAAAAATTTATGAAAATGAAAAGGGCACCAGATATTTCGGTATTTTAAATGTAGTACGAAATAAAATAATAGGTAATGCTGACGTAGCTCTTGAGTCGTACAATACCTCATTAAATTTGGAAGCAATCTCAAAATCCTTAAATACTCATTACGCGGACAAACGAGATATCAGTACCTTGGAATACCAAATATCATCATTATTCCAAGGAAGTAAAATAATTAACGAATACCATCAAGAAATTTTCTCTCACTTATATCTTATATTAAATAAAATATGATAGCTTGTTTAGACATCGGACAAGAATCCAATGGTGAACTTCCGAAATTGTTACGAATTAAAGAACAAACTGACTTCTCCCTAGCTCTCCAATTATGCCTTAAACTCCAAAATCAAAACTTCAGAACACAATATGTTTTCGGCAACCGATCACTAATGCGCAAACCCTATCCGCCGCAACTACCACCCAAAAAGCTTCAGCACTTCAAACAGCCCTTCTACCCACAACTGGGATACATTCCCCATCCTGTACCTCGACCGTAAAACGTTATTGCACCAGCACCATATCATAATAATCAAACACCCCACCAACCATTTAGACACAATCCCCTTTTCAAACAATATCGAAACCCAGCCAATCAATTTAACAATAACACATTCAACAATACACCACCTAAACCAACATATCCGACACCACCAACTCCAATGGAAATTGACGAATCCTATCGAACGAAAAATATGAACTACATGAACAGACCAAACTACAACGAATTCTCAGGAAAACGTCCAATTGCTCCCTCAAACCAAACTAAACAACCCTATAAGCAACACAGAATAAATCACATATCACTACCGATAATAACGGAATCCAACCTAACTATGATTCAAGTTAGGATCAAAGCCAATTTAACAATGAACAGACATGGGAGGAATATTATAGTGAATATGTAAAAGAAGATCCTCCAACAGAAAATATAACAAACGAAATCGCAGATATCCATTTTTTAGAAGAACAGATTCTACGTTACCATACTTTCAATGTAAAAGTAGTAACGGAGAAATATTTAAATTCCTTATAGACACGGGTTTAAATAAAAACTATATTCAACTCTCACTCGTTAAAAAAGCTATCCCAAAAAGTGAAATTATTTACGCAAATTCAGTGGGCGGAAATACTAAAATAATACACCACACTCCCATTAATCTTTTTGGAATAAAAACAGAAAAACTAAAATTCTTCCTTCTTTTTCCTTTTCATGGAATTCTCGGTAATGACAGCTTAAAACAACTGGAAGCAATAATATTCACTTCAAAAAATTATATGTTAATAAAAGATAACATAAGAATATATATATATATATATATATATATATATATATATATATATATATATATATATATATATATATATATATATATATATATCTATATATATATATATATATCTATATATATATATATATATATATATATATATATATATATATATATATATATATATACAGTGGCTCCCAGCTTATTTCGTACAGTGACAGTTTAAAAATTGCTGCAGTCGTAATTCCTAATATAGCAAAAATTTGAACAAAATATAAATGCCATTTTAGAAAGGAAGGTTTGTTTTTTATTTTCCAAAATTTACTTTTTCAAAATTTTAGTGTTTGACACTATAAAAAAATAAAATAAGAAAAAAATAGGAAAATTCATGTCACAGCTTATTTCGTACAGTCTCTTTAAGTTCAAACTAAAAACAAAGTAAGTTGATTTTAATATTTAGTATGACATCCCTTAGCGTTAATGACAGCCTGGAGTCTATTTGGCATTGAATCCACCAATTTTTGAGTGATGTCTGGTGTGATTTTTTTCCATTCTTCCATCAGTACCTTCTTTAGGTCTTGCTTATTAGAAATCTTGTGTGTTCTTATTTTATTGTCCAAAATAGACCAAAGATTTTCAATCACATTCATGTCAGGTGACTGTGGTGGTGGAGACATCAAGTGTGGGCAGTTCCAAATAAGCCAAGATTGCACAATCCCAGATTTATGTTTTGGGTCATTATCTTGGTAGTACCGAAATTCTTCCCGCAAACCCAGTTTGTCTGCACTTTGAAGTAAATTGTTTTTCAGAATCTCGAGGTACTTCATTTTGTCCATTGTTTCCTCAATAAAAACCAATTCACCTACTCCGGCTGCTGACATACAGGCCCAAACCATCACGCTACCGCCACCATGCTTCACTGTGGGCTTAAGGTTCTCCTTGTTTAGCACGGTATTCGCTTTACGCCAAACATATGACATTCCGTCCGAGCCAAAAATATTAAACTTAGACTCATCCGCGAAAATAACGGTATTCCAGAACGCAGGAGTATTAATAATATGCTCTTTGGCGAAGTCAAGTCGGCGTTGTATATTCATTTTCGAAATGAATGGTTTCTTTCGGGCTACTCGACCGTTCAAGTCATGATTGCGCAGCACACGTCGGACAGTTTCAGCACTGGATGATTTTCCTATTTCACGCTGAACCTCTGCAGCCAACTTCGGAGCGGATAACTTTGGATTTTTCTTAATTTTTCGTACAATATAACGCTCGTCTGAAGCGTTGAAAATCTTATTAGGTGCTTCTCTGCCCTTGTTCTCCAACCGATTTTCGCGAACGAAGCGTTGAATGATGTATTGGACAGTTGAGGCACTTAAATTTGTCATTTCAGCAATTTTTCGCACACTCTGACCTTTCCTAAAATGGTTAATTACCAGTTTACGCTGTTCCATCGTTGTACGACGACCCATAACGCTAAATGTTTAATTTACAGCACTTTAACTATTTAAAATAATAATAATAAAAATTGTTATAATAGTTAAAAAGGTCCAAAAACTCATACAATTCAAAAAAACTTTGTAACTGCGCGGCAGAATGAAACTTACTTACATTGAAGTTTGTGTACGAAATAAGATGTGAGCTGAAAATCAGCTGATCAATAGTTTTTCTCTCTTGCATGACAAAAAGAACAATTTTTGGGGTTCCCCGTTTTCTTATTAGGTTTACTAAACACATACATAGACATCTACATTCAAAACTTATTGATAAGTTTTTTATTTTCGATGCTACAGCCATGTACATAAAAATATATACACTGTACGAAATAAGCTGTGAGCCACTGTATATATATATATATATATATATATATATATATATATATATATATATAAGTTAACACATTATACATTGCATTTGTTACTACACACGTATCCCATCCAGACACACCGTCAGCAGTCACATTTCAGGTGTCATATTGCCTTACTCGACGGGAATAAACAGCACTCAACGTTCCCACAGTCATCACTAGGCGCGTGGACTACGTCAGCAGTTTGGACTATTTTATTAAGTTAATGTTTAAGCCTTCTTTGTATTCTTAAATTTAGTTCGGTTTTTGTTCCAAATAAAGTAAGACGTGTTGCTAGCCAACACGCAGCCTTTTTTAAAAAATAAATAAAATTAATTTTTAATTAATTGGCGCCCGAGCAGGGACCCCTTACAAGTCTTTACAGAAATTTGCCTGAGTCAATAGGCAAGTAAAGACAAAGGGGTTGTCCCGAGGAAACAAAAAAAGGACTTACAAATCCGGCTCAACTTTGAGAGCAAGGAAACGGAGCGCCCTAGTAGCCAAACGAGAGGCAAACGGGAGGTGACACAGGTTCACCAGCGGCCTTGCTGTAGCTCTAAGAAACCATATTTTCAAGAAAAGAACACACGGTACGTGAAGTGAATTCAATGTAAAAAAATTTTTTATTGTAAGGAAAATAAAAGATATTTAATGTGAAAATAATAAAAAAAAACAAGTAATATTGAGTAAAAAATAGAAACAAGCAATGTGAAATCAATTAAAGAAAAGCTAATAAATAATATTGCGAGAAAACTAAAGTAATAAAACCTTGAAAAAAAAAGTTGTGAAAAATAAATATAACAAAGAAAAAAATATCAAAGAAATTTAAAATAATTGTATAGAAAAAAATTTCCAAAATAACGAAGAAATTATGTTTTTAAGGTAAGTGACAGTTGCGAAACAATTTGATTGCTATTTTTGTAACATAAAAAAAGAAAAGAAAAAAACGTCCCTATTAATTTCTGAACAAATGTTTGAATAAAGAAAGGATGCCCGATAGTATCGAAGAAATTACGGAAAGGCTTAGTAAATCCCTGACCATGAGTCAGACACAAAGGAGTAATACTAGTTCTGGCGAACTTTCGCAAACTCAGAAAAACGAGATTAGGGCCATAATGGCAGAATTTCTAAAGCAAGATACCCCGGATGAAGGTGGCGACCATCCGGTAGGAACAATTCGTATTGAAGAATTAGATAAAATTCCTGACATCGTGAGATCCCTAAGGGAATTCTCAGGAAAGGCTGGCGAGTTCGGCTCATGGCGAAAATCAGTAGAGAGAGTACTGCAACTTTTTGATGGTATCAAAGGTACGGGAAGATACTACGCTATACTCCATACAATAAGAACGAAAATTGTTGGAGAGGCAGATACTGCTCTCGATTCGTACAGAACACCACTGGACTGGATTAAAATAAGGAAATGCCTAATGATGCACTACTCTGATAGGGACAGAGATATCGGGACACTGGAATACCAGATGACCACCATGTGCCAAGGCCACAGAACAATAACTGAATTTTACCAGGCAGTATACCAGCACCTATCTTTGATATTGGACAAAATAGCTTGTCTTGACTTGGATACAAGTAGCCTTGCATCGATGACAAACGCCTATAGAGACAAGGCGCTCGATACGTTCGTTAGAGGTCTCAAAGGAGATTTACCAAGATTACTGAGCGTTAAGGAACCTACATCCTTGCCTCAGGCATTACATATCTGCCTGAAATTGGACAATATGGCATACAGGATGCAACATGCCCATGGACAAGTACAAAAACCAAATGCCCGCGGTTTTATTCAGAATCCTCAGGCATTTATTGGGAATAAGTTTTATCCTGAGATAGCCCATGTGGGAAACCAAAATAGGCCACCAGTACCACCACGGTTGTTTTCAAGACCAGTAAACGGATAGACTGCTCAGAATCAATCCAGACAGCAATATTATACGTACGGCAATGGAAATCAGAGACCTCGAGGATTTCATCAAGGACATCAACAAAATCTCCCAAATCCGGAACCAATGGATATCGATCGTTCTATCCAGACTAGGCAAATAAACTATGCCAACAGACCGCCGATCAATAACGGAGTCAAAAGGTCATATGGTGGTTCATTCAAAGGCCCAGCACACAAGGCTCAAAGGAACTTTCACGTGAGAACGGATAGCGCAAACAATCAGCTAATGGAAAGTCCTCAAGACGACTATGAAACGGAGCCACTCGAAGGAGCTGTAGGAGGTGCAACGTACATTAACGATTACATTGATAAAGTTAATGAGGAATACGTCGATGAATCAATACACTACTTCGGAGAAGAATACAACTACGAGATCAAATATAAACCCGGAAAGTCAAATGTCGTGGCAGATGCGCTCTCTAGAGCACCAATCACTAATGTAAACTCATTAACAGGTACCGTTCATAGCCAGGGGAGCTCTGGGGAAAATTTGGTGCCCTGGGTAGAGGCTCCTATAAATGCATTTAAAAATCACATATTCTTCAGTGTAGGGGAAGTAGCATCGTACCAATTTCAAATTATATTTCCTGGTTATCATAGACACACCATCGTAGAAAGGGAATACGACCAGCAGAACTTGTTGGCATTATTGAAAAGATACCTAAATCATTCTGTGAAAAATGCTATAAGTGCACCAGAGTTTGTAATGGGTAAAATACAGGAGATTTATCCATTACATCTTAAAAATTATAGAGTTTCGTTTACGCGAACATTCGTAGAAGATGTCATGTCCAAGAATGATCAGGAAAATGTAATCATCGACACTCATAACAGAGCTCACAGGAATGCAGCGGAAAACAAACTGCAGATTTTGGAGAAATGGTATTTTCCCAGTATGTTTTCGAAGATAAAGCGTATAGTAAAAATATGCTCAATATTCAAGAAGAATAAATACGATAGGCACCCAAACGATCCAAAAATAAAAGAAACTCCTATACCCTCCTATCCCGGACAGGTGACCCATACCCATATATTTTCTACAGACAAAAAGCTAGTATTGACTGCTCTGGATAAATTCTCCAAGTACGCCCAAGTTAAAATACTTGCAGGAAAATCTATCGAGGATGTTAGAAGACCATTGAGGGACCTATTATTCTTCTATGGGGTACCGAAAATGGTCGTCATCGATAATGAGAAATCGTTAAATTCTGCTACCATTCTGTTTATGATGAAGGATGAATTGAATATTGAAGTGTTCACAACTCCTCCTTATTCAAGCGAAGCGAACGGACAAGTCGAAAGATTTCACTCAACTCTCGCGGAATTGCTAAGGTGTCTAAAGGCGGAGGGAGTATACAGAAATTTCGAGGAACTCCTTGAAAAGGCAGTAAACGAGTACAATCATTCAATACACTCAACTGTCGAACGCAAACCTGTCGATCTATTCTTCGGAAGAACAGTCGATTTTTCCCCTGGTAGTTACGACAGAACTAGACGTTCAAATATAGAGAAAATACAGGAAAAACAAAAACGGACTCTAGAATACCATAACAAGAGGAAACACGATGAGAAAGAATATATTCCGGGTCAAACAGTTTTTGTAAGAATTAATAAAAGATTAGGAACAAAACTATCCGAGAAATATAAGGAAGAAATAGTGAAGGAAAACAGAAACTCCACGATAGTCACCGAAAGCGGACGTGTCGTTCACAAGAAACATATTAGAAACTAATTTCCAAATTTTCATTTACAGATTGCTAATTTTAACGGCACTTTGCGCCGGGGAAATTCAAATATTGGATTACTCAAATTCGAAATTGATAGCAATGCACTCAGGAACAGCTAAAGTCCAGACTGGCACTTTCAAGATAATTCATACTATAGAATTGAAAAAATACGATACTCTCATCCACGAAATAGAAAGAAACATTGTTCAGAATATCACCTATAATCACCCTCTAATTTCTTACCTAAAATACAAAATAAAATCCTACATATCCCGACTCAAACCAAATTTAAAGGCTAAACGTTCACTGGACTTTAACGGCAGCGCATGGAAATGGATTGCCGGAAGCCCAGACCATCACGATTTTGAAATAATTCAGAGAAAGATGGAAGATGTCTTGGAAAATAATAGCAATCAAATCGTAATTAATAAAAACAGAACAAAATCTCCATAATGAAAGAATATTAGAATTTAAATACAAACTTGAATTGTTAAAGGAAGATATTGCCAACATTGAATTCGCAATTCATTTAGCTAAAGCTAACATTGTCAATTCATTTATTCTTTCTTCTTTTGAAGTAGAAATTTTAAATCATATCTTTAACAAAAGTAATGTACCATTTTCCAGTACTGACGAATTGCTACACTTTGCTGAAGTAAAAATTGCCATTGAAGGATACAATATATTGTACATTTTAAGTATCCCAACTACTGACACCAAAAATTGTAATAAACTACTGATTAAAGCTATAAAGAGAGAAAATATTGTAACTAGGCTAGACTATGATTACGTATTAGATTGTAAGAACAAAATTTTTGGCCTTAAAGAAAAATGTAAAAACTACAATAGTTTATCAATATGTAGTCCTGGTACTTATGATGATATCACAGAAACAACGTGTATCCCGAGGCTGCTAACGAGTCAAACATCTAAATGCACTACAACCAATAATGACCATATTAATGCAATAGAGGAGATCGAGGATGGCATATTATTTCTGAACCAGTACAACGGTGAAATCAACGTGGATAACTCAACAATGTGGCTTAACGGGTCGTATGTCATTCATCATTACAACAGTACGATACGAGTTAACAAAAAAAAATACGTTACAAGACAAATCACAGCAACCAAGCCTCTTCCTGCCTTAATTCAACCAATGGCCACAGATTCTGAAGAGAGAACATTATCTCTGGAACTGATAAATGACATTAATGCTTATCAATCAGCAAACTTAAGTCAATTAACAAGATTAGTTTGTCGTTAAACTTGGGAGTGATAACAATTGCCCTTCTAATTGGGTGTTTATACCTTAAAAAGCAATTTAAAAAATGCAGAAACATTAAACCAACCTAAAAACAACATCCCAAGGATAAAGGTCAATAGCCAAAATAAGAGCATCTACAACCTACCATGTTTTTGATGTTCCATTCGAGGACGTATAGAACTTAGAGGGGGAGGAGTTAACACATTATACATTGCATTTGTTACTACACACGTATCCCATCCAGACACACCGTCAGCAGTCACATTCCAGGTGTCATATTGCCTTACTCGACGGGAATAAACAGCACTCAACGTTCCCACAGTCATCACTCGGCGCGTGGACTACGTCAGCAGTTTGGACTATTTTATTAAGTTAATGTTTAAGCCTTCTTTGTATTCTTAAATTTAGTTCGGTTTTTGTTCCAAATAAAGTAAGACGTGTTGCTAGTCAACACGCAGCCTTTTTTAAAAAATAAATAAAATTAATTTTTAATTAATTTATATATACATATATATATACATATATATATATATATATATATATATATATATATATATATATATATATATATATACATATACATATATATATACATATATATAAAAAAAAAAAAATAAATATGTGGCACATAAAGCCCCAAAGGGCTCATTGGCCGAGCTTCTCTTCCATTACTGTTGTGCGTCTTAAATTTTGGACAATATTAGAAGGGACCTACTTATTTTAGCCGGTTCCGAACGGCAGAACACTTGTGACATCACTTTTTCTGAGCTTTGTCACAGAGTTCTTTAAGAAGCTTTTTCATGGCAAGTTGTTACTGTCGGAAGAATTGCCAATTGCTTGCATATATATATATATATATATATATATATATATATATATATATATATATATATATATATATATATATATATATATATATATATATATATATATACATATATATAAGTAACGTGCAAGCTCCACAAATAACTTTGGCGCGTGAATATGCTGAATTGCAGATTCACACGCCAAACAACGGCAGCACGGCATTACAATTCCAAGCATGGATGTCATACGACACCCATGTACTCGGAATGCAATTCGCCGTCTTTGTTGTTGCATATACATACGTAAAACTTTAAGTTAAGACTTCATTGTAATAATTAGCGATAAAAAAGGCAGAGAATAAATCTAGCAATTAAACAAAGCAGACGTGAGTTTGTTATTTATATATATATGTATATATATATATATATATATATATATAAAATAACAACAGATAAACTTACAACTTAGTAAAAGAAATAAATTCCATTCTCACGAAGATAACTGCAGTCGTTGCAGTTTAGACAGCTATCTAAAATAACCAACAATAACAACAAAAATGATAACACCAAATTCCATAAGGAATATGATCCGGTCATTTGGTTGTGAGGCAGTAAATTTGGCTTCGCTTTAATTCAGTTTAATAATTAGTTTCAGTTTGTAATTAGACATTGAGTAATAAAGTTGGCTTCGGCCTCTTTTAAAAAACAACATAGTGCAGCAAATTCAGAACTGGCGCCCGAGCAGGGGCTAAAATAACTAAGCTCAAGACGATAAAATTATTTCGTACAATATTTTTGGACAAAAATCCAACGAGCAGAGTTTTGCACATAATTCATCCATTGAACAGCAAGTTGGAAGTCTTTTAGCGAAAACAACACCGAGGATAAAGTGACTAAAAGGTTCAACAGGGAAACGGAGAACACCTAAGGTTCAGTATCCAACTGACATCGCCGAAATGATAACAGTAAGTTAAGTGTTAGATTTAAGAAGGTGAAATTTAAAAATTCAAAATGAATTGAATTATAAAAATTATAAAAGAGAGATAGTTTTAAGAAAAAAATATCATTCAAGGAATTGTAAATTAAGAATAAGAAGAATAAGAAATTACTGCTGCCGACGAACTGGCAAACCAGCTAAACAGACTAAGTGTTAACAATCTAAGTAGTTCCAACCAGACTGCACCGACAATGGACGAAACAGATAACTGACTTAGTGACCTTAACAGTTCAAAACCTTAAGAATCCCGTTTTAGACAATAAGGGTAAATTACCAAAACGGACCTCATGTTCAACAAAACAATTTTGGCTAAAAACGAACACTGACTCAACAAACTCAACCATCAATAAGATGCAAAGAATATTCTTCGCAAATACCGAAATCCCAGTTATAAGGAAGGATACCAATACCCAAATAACGAGACTGACGCGTACACCGGATATCGGTAGATTCCAGATGGGTATGAAAATCAATATCAGTATCCAGATATTGAGGCGAACGCTTATGCAGACTAAAAACAAAATTTCTTCCAGGAAACTTTTCAGCCCCCCTTTCACAATGCTAATCCAAGCGAGATGTCCCAACAGTACACTGTTGAAATAAACGAAGCAAATTCAGAAACTTTCCAGGGCAGCTAAGACACTATACAGATATTTGAAAATTTGCCTACGAATTCCACAAACACTACATCTTGCAAATATTCATTTTTTTGTGTAAAATCATCTTCACTTCCTTAATTTGAATTTATCACCTGAAGTGGAGGTGTCCTTAATTTCTTAATATATACGGGATCAAATAAAAATTATATCCAATCCACAAAAATACAAAAGACTATAAAGAATACAGAACCATTTTTCGTTAATTCTGTAGCGGGAAAAATCGAAATAGACCACCAAATATTTTCAACTATTTTTGGACCAAAAACACTGCAATTAATAAAACGGCATCATAGGCAACGATACTTTAATACACACAGATAAGAACGTAATGACAATTCTTCAAAATTTTGTTATTCCCTTAATACAACAGGTTATGCAAGATGTAAATAACATCAAGTTGCGTACTTCACACTTGACGGCAAAAAAAAAATAAAAAACTATTAAGCTTAATTGAAAGCTGCAGAGGTTGAGAAACAAGTCGAAGAACTTCTAGCTAATGGCATTATCAGACCATCAAGATTCCCATATAACTCACCAGTATTGGTCGCCCACATAAAAATTGTCGCATTCGGAGAAAAAAATACCGCATGGTAATTGATTATCGAAAACTAAATGACGTCATCGTCCCCGATAGATACCCAATCCCAGAAATACAGGAAGTCCTTGCCAACCTTGGCAAAAATAATTTTTTGTTAAATTATTGATTTAAAGAGTAGTTTCAATCAAATTGCTCTAAAAGAATGTGACATTGAAAAAACGGCTTTCTCCGCTAATAATGAAAAATATGAGTTTCTTAGATTACCGTTCCGACTAAAAAATGCCCCGGCCCTTTTCCAGAGAGCGTTAGACAACATACTTCGGCAGCACATAGATAAAAGATGCTACGTGTATATTGACGACATAATTATTTTTGGGAAACACATATATTGAAAATTTGAGAATAGTTATGAGAACACTTGAAGCTGCAAACATGAAAGTGCAGTTGGACAAATGCGAGTTCTTAAATAAAGAAGTACAATTTTTAGAGTATGTTGTAGGAATAAATGGCATACAAACCAATACTTCCAAAATGGAATCTATAGCCAAAATACCTGTACCGAAAACGTTAAAAGAACTTCGTTCATTCCTCTTGGAATGTCAGACTATTAATTACAGGCAATTCATTAGAGGCTATGGTAAAATCGTAAAACCTCTAACAAATCTTTTATGGGGGGAAAATAGTCGAGTATCCAATCATGCTTCTAAAACTAAATCAGTCAACCTTGACGAGAACGCAATTGAGTCTTTCAATAAAATTAAAAATGCACTAATTTCAGATGAAGTAATTCTTTTCACCCCTATTTCGAAAAGGAATTCGAATTAACTACAGATGCCTCCGATTATGCAATAGGAGCGGTTCTGTCGTAAACGACAAACCGATAACATTTATCTAAAAATCACTTTCAAAAACAGAAGAAAGCTATGCCACAAACAAAAAAGAAATGGAAATTATTTGGTCGCTAAATTCGCTTAGAAATTACCTTAACGGTTCCAAAGAAATTAATATATTTACGGATCACCAGCCACTCACCTACGCTTTAAGTTCAAAAAATGCAAACAGTAAAATGAAAAGATGGAAGACCATCTTAGAAGAATACAATTACCAGCTTCTCTATAAACCTGGTAAAGCAAACGTCGTGGCTGATATTCTATACAGAATATTGCCTGAAATTAATTCACTAAGTCCAACAAAGCGACGAAAGTTCTAATCATAATCTAATACCTCGAGTGGAAACTCCAGTCAATATTTTTAAAAATCAGATCTTCCAGTTTATAAATTATTATTGTTGATGGCTTTGATGTGGTCAACGATTAGACTTTTAATTAATTTTAATTTCTTTTTCGTCTTATGATTTAAGTATATAAACTAATACATAATTACTTTTACTTTGGAATATACTTCGTTCGTAATTGTAAATATGTATGTTACATTATTGGAAATTAGGTATACATATTTTAATTTAGAGAATTTTAAGCAATAGAGAGAGAACAGGTAAGGCTAAATATGTATAAATATGTATATACAGTATGTCAAGAATGAGTTTACACATTGAAAAAAAATTCAAATTTTCAACTTTCTTAGCCAAAAACATTAACTTTTATTTCCATATACACATTTTTTTTTATTAGTTACAGATATTTACAGTATTTATAAGAGATTCATGAAAAAAAATTGCAAGTTCACCGCAAAAGAAAAGAAAAATACAACAAAAAGAAATTTTACTCAATTTTACAAGTGTCAAGAAACTCTTTTGACAACTATTTTTTTAATTCCTTTATGCAACACTTCAACGATTAACGGTACATTTACAGTTATCTATTTTCGGAAACGCGTGGCAGTGGCCCGTTCCTATGATTTTGTTTGTTAGTTTGTGATTAATTTTTCCACATTTTCCACATTTCCACATAATCTGTTTAAATATTGTGTTTTTAAAATGCCAGGCAAAAGATTATCGGCTGAAGTGGTTCAGCTTATATACTACAATCGCCAATTGGGAGAAAATGTGGAGAAGTTATCAGAAATGTTCTCTGTAACACGTAAGACAATTTATAATGTTTTAAATCTTTCTGAAAATGAGGGTAGATTGGAGTCAAAGTGTGGTCGTGGCCCTAAACTTAAAATTACTGATCGGGCAGAGCGCTTAATGATGAGGGAATTGCACAAAAATCCACAAATTTCGACCAGAACGCTTGCGGAGAAACTCAAGGAAGAGTGTGGTATAGTGCTTTCCCATGAAACTGTACGACAGGCGATACTGAGAAACAAATACTCATCAAGAGTTGCTCGTAAGAAGCCGCTGCTATCAGCACAAAATATTGAAAGACGTTTCTCCTTCGCCTCAAGGCTCATTTCACAACCTAATGAATATTGGGACGACGAATTATTCTGTGACGAAACAAAAATGATGTTGTATTACAACGATGGACCGACCAGAGTGTGGCGCAAGGCATTAACAGCTTTAGAAAATCGACACATAATTCCTACTGTTAAATTTGGAAAAATGTTCATTATGATTTGGGGATGTACATATCTCAAGCAGAGGAGTATGAGAACTGGCTTTTATAGAGTCAACCATGGACGCACAACATTATTTAGGCATTTTGAAGTCATTTAATCAGTAGTGCGAAAAAATGTGGGTTCATCAGAGAGGGCAAACCGCATTTCAAATTTTATCAAGATAATGACACAAAGCATAAGGCGAGTAGGGTGCGACTTTGGCTTCTTTATAAATGCGGTAAAGTTATGGATACACCAGCCCAAAGTCCAGGCCTTAAACCTATTGAAAATCTGTGGGTCTACTTAAAGAAAAAAGTGGCTAAAAGGCAACCTAAAAACCGTCCAGCACTTAAAACTGCTATATTGGAAGAGTGGCAAAATATACCGAGCAATTATGGCCTAAAAAAGTTGGTTTATTTTATGAATAAACGGCTACAATCCGTGATAGATGCTAAAGGCGGCCATACTAAATACTAAATATTTTACTTGATCAAATTTTAACTAATAAATATTATAAAAAAAAAACTTTGTATCGTTTGTGAAAAGAGTTTCTTGACACTTGTAAAATTGAGTAAAATTTCTTTTTGTTGTATTATTCTTTTCTTTTGCGTAGAACTTGCAATTTTTTTTCATGAATCTTTTATAAATACTGTAAATATCTGTAACTAATAAAAAAAAATTTGTATATGGAAATAAAAGTTAATATTTTTGGCTAAGAAAGTTGAAAATTTGAATTTTTTTTCAATGTGTAAACTCATTCTTGACATACTGTATGTATATATCATGAGCAACTAATGAGAGTACAAATGAATACAAAATACCGTTAAAATGAATTCAAATGTACGATCATGATTGCATGTTAAATGATCATGATATAGACATTTAAAGTAAATAAGAAAATATTAATAAAGGGTTATCCATTTTGCGGTTTCAAAAGTAAATGTAAATAAAACACATATAAAATATTTTTTATCATGATATTTCTTTTTTATTATAAAGTTTGAACGTTGACATTATGTGTGAAATACTACATCATTTAAATGACCACCACGCGAATTGTTGCAAGCATCGATTATTTTGAGGTAATTTTCGACCACTTTTTGACACATATTGGGCGGTATCTCAGCCATAACGTGACGAATGTTGGTTTTTAGGTGCTCAAGAGTTAAAGGTTTATCTGCATAAACACGGTCTTTCGCGTAGCCCCACAAAAAAAAGTCAAGCGGTGTCAAATCGCATGATCTTGGTGGCCACTTTATATCGCCACGACGAGAAATTACGCGGCCAGAAAATTTCTCTTGCAATAAAGCTATATTTGCTAGAGTTGTGTGGTATGTGGCACCGTCTTGTTGAAACCACATATTCTCTGTCGTATTCTTCAATAGCAGGCAAAAAAAAGTAGGTTATCATATGACCATAACGTTCCGAATTGACGGTGACAGTCGTTCCATCGTCGTTTTCGAAGAAGTAAGGTCCAATCACACCTCCGGACCAAAGAGCGCACCAAGCAGTGACTTTTTGTGGATGTAGTGGCCTCTCTTCAATTACTTGAGGATTCTCAGAACCCCAAATACGACAATTTGGTTTATTAACATACCCACCGAGTGAGAAATGTGCTTCGTCACTGAAGAAAGTTTTGTTCGAAAAATCGCCGTCCACCGCCTGTTGTTCAAGCACCCTAAACAATTCGTTTAAAAAAAACAAATATTGTAATATCATGAATTATGTCTTTACTTTAATTTTTTTCATTTGAGTTAGAATTCAATTAGAATTCAATTAAATTAATTCAATTAATTGAATTAGAATTCAATTAAACAAATCAATTAAACAAATTCAGTTAAACAAATCGTTCACTAGTTTTTTAAAATTTAATTATTGCATCTCTTTCAAACAGCGGCAAAAACGCAGCGCATGCTTCTGATGACACAACTGGCACGTATTCATTTTCAAGGCTTCACGAGGCTGAGAAATAAACAAACAAAAGACACAACATTAGAGGGAAGTATCAGTATTTGAGCTTTATAATATTGCGCTCAGCTGAGAGGAGCGCAAGCAGGAGTGAGTGAATGAAAAGAAGAATGCGTTATTCTACGCGAGCGGTAGAACGCATAGCTTCACAATTGGACGAGTTATAACGCCATTTTGAGTACGCACGTCTGCAACGCGGATGTGAGTATCGACACCGCGATGCAGCTTTAAAATTCGGCCAAGACGCCACTCGTTTGGGGGAAGTAGTTCGTCCTTTATGACGACGAATTCTCCTTCTTGAAGTTCCTTCAATGGGTGTTTCCATTTGTACCTTTTGTGTAGATCCTTCAGATACTCTTCTTTCCATCGACGGCTGAATTGGTGATGTAACACCTTTAGCTTCTCCCAACGGTTAACCAGAGAGAGATTTTCTGCGTTAGGTTCTGGTGGTGCCATAAGAGGTGCACCACGAAGAAAATGTCCTGGAGTAAGAGCATTGAGTTCTGAAGGATCTTGAGACAAGGGAGATAGAGGTCGTGAGTTGAGTACGCCCTCTATCTTAGCGAGCAAGGTAGCAAATTCTTCAAAAGTAAACTTATGGTTGCCGGCTACCTTCTTGAAATGAGTTTTAAAACTCTTGACAGCTGATTCCCATAAGCCACCCATATGTGGAGCACTTGGAGGAATAAAACTCCAGTCAAGTCCTTGAGTACCATACTTGCTGGAGATATCGAAAGAAACTTCTTTCAGAAATTTGGAAAATTCTTTGCTCAGAGATCGTTGAGCACCAACAAATGTTTTACCATTATCTGTCATGATTTTGCTTGGCAAACCTCGTCGTCCAGTGAATCGGACAAATGCCGCTCGGAACGCATCTGTTGTTAAATCAGAGCATAATTCCAAGTGTATTGCTTTCGTGGAGAAGCATACAAATACGGCAACGTACCCCTTTATGAAGGTGGAAGTACGCAAAGTGGAAGCTTTGACCTGAAATGGTCCAGCAAAATCAATTCCAGTAGTGGAAAATGGTAAAGAGAAGTTACAGCGTTCGGGAGGAAGGGCTGCCATAATTTGAGATCGAGTTTTCTGCTTGTAAATAGTACAAACTTTGCATTGGAAAAACATTTTTTAATTTGTGGTTTCAGACGAGGAACATAGTATTCCTGTCTAACCACACGAAACATCAAGCTCTGCTCAGCGTGAAGAAGCAAAGTATGAATATATACGAGATAAAGTGTGCAGTATCGAGAGCTATCGGGAATGATGATAGGATGACGCTCGTTGTAGCTTAGCGCAGCAAGAACAAGCCGACCATTCACTCTCATAATACCTTCTTTATCTAGCATGGGATTCAACACCAAAAGAGAGCTCTTTTTGCTAATGGGCTTCGATTCGAGTAGCGAAGCTCGTTCTTTTGGGTAATAACGAGACTGGGTTGCTGAAATTAGTCGGAATTTTACAAACTGTATCTCTTCGTGGGATAGAGGAATAACAGTTCTACAATTCAATTTGCGAACGTTAGCAGAGCTATTGTGCACAAAGCGGAACATATACGCAATTACGCGAAAAGCGCGCGGTAGCGAAGAGAAGCGATCGAGAATGTCTTCTTCTTCACCTGTGGAATGCTTCCACTTTCCTCAGTCCTAAAGCCGACTTGTTTGGTACGTGAGGCATTGAAGTTGGCCAAAAATCGGGAGATTTTACAAGCCAGTGAGGTCCATGCCACCAGAGAGAATTCGTTATTAATTCTTGTGGTTTACATCCACGCGTTCCTAAATCAGCCGGGTTATCAGCACTTAGAACATGCCGCCAAGTAGCATTGCCAACATTATTCAAAATCTGAGAAGTACGATTCGCGACGTAAGTTTTCCACATACAAGGGCGCTTTTCTAGCCACGCTAACACAATTTCGGAGTCAGACCAGAGAAATAGCTGACAATTGTGAAGTCCAAGTTGCAAATGGATAGACTTGACCAGTTTTGAGAGTAAAACCGCTCCACACAATTCTAATCGTGGGAGACTAACCGTTTTTATGGGAGCAACTTTACCTTTGGAGACTAGAAGATGTGACGAGATATTGTTATTGTTTCCTTGGATGCTTAAGTATAAAGCCGCGCAATATGCTTTCTCAGAAGAATCACAGAATCCATGTGATTGAACGTTTTTATCAGGAGAGAACTGGACCCATCTTGGAATTTCAATCTCGCTAATAGCGGGTAAACTTTCCACAAACTGATTCCATTTTATGAGTGATTTCAGTTTAACATACTCATCCCAATCTACGCCATCAAGCCATAGTTCTTGAAGTAGGATTTTGGCTTAAATCATTATTGGCGAGAGCCATCCTGCCGGGTCAAAAAGTTTTGCGACAGATGAGAGAACCTGTCGCTTCATGGCAGCATTTGATGTAGAAATTGGGATGACACTATATGAAAATGTGTCTGAGAGAGCATTCCATCGAATTCCGAGAGTTTTCGTGGAACTTGAACTGTGGAACCGTAAGAAATTAGAATCTAGCAGATCGTTTTCAGGGATTCCTTCGAGTATTTTACGGTGATTTGCAGTAATTTTTTTGAGTGGAAATCCTGCGGAGTCGAGGATTTGAATTACCTGATCCAATGCTTCACATGCGGACTGGATGTCATGACCTCCTGAGAGAATATCATCAACATAAGTTTGACTACGGAGGACATTTGCTGCTATCGGATAATCTTGCTCCGCATCGTTAGCCAACTGATGGAGCGTTCTGATGGCCAAGTAAGGAGCACAATTTATACCGAATGTAAAGGTTTTCAATTTGAAATCCTGAACTGGGACATCAGGCGACAGTCGAAAAACAATTCTTTGAAAATCTTGATCGTCTTCGTGAAGAAGAATCTGTCGGTACATTTTCTGCACATCTCCATTGAAAACAAAACGATATAAACGCCATTGGAGAATGAGAAACATTAGATCTGGTTGAAGAGTAGGACCAGTATAGAGAACATCGTTTAATGAGTTACCAGAACTCGACGTTTTCGACGCATTGAATACAACACGAACGCTGGTAGTAACTTTTTCTGGTCGAATTACTGCATGATGTGGTAAGTAAAACGAGAAATATTTGCCATTAGAAGAGATTTCACCCGAATTGGTGATTTCCATATGGCCAAGAGTAAGATACTCTTTAAGAACCTCATCGTATACTTGTTTGAGGCTCTCTTTTCTCTGAAGATTTCGTTCCATACTAACAAACTGTTGGAGTGCCGCGTTTCGAGATTGGCCCAACGCTAAAGTTTGCGGAAAATTTTCCTTGAACGGTAATCTTACCACATATCTTCCGTCTTTATTCCGTGTCGTCGTAGTTTTGTAGAGGCGCTCACAAAACTCGTCTTCCGACGACAGCGGAAGAGGTTCAGAAATTTCCTCTTGTTCCCAAAATTGCTTTAGTTGGGAACTGAGATCCTCATTGGAAACTTCATTGACTTGTGTCGAGAATAATGACACTTTCTCGGGAATCGATCCACTGAGAATCCAGCCGAATATTGTATTTTGGGCAATGAGATTCCCACATGAGCTATGGCGCAGCCCTTGGAAGAAGATCTTAGGGATTAAGTCACTTCCTATAACCAAATCTATTTGGGCTGGCATATTACAATTTGGATCAGCCAGATCGAGATTGGCAAATTCTAGCCAGTTTGAGCGTTTCATACGAAACGTTGGAAGCAGTTTAGTTAGTTGTGACAACACTATGGCTTTTGTTTGTACTTTTATGTTAGTCTTTGAAGATACTAACGTTAAAGAGCAGAGTTGTGTAGAATTTTGTACTATTCTACCGCCCATTCCTGAAATTTGGAACAAAGAGTGTTCCGTAGGAAGTTGGATTCGCTTTTGAACTTTAGATGAGATAAAAGTTCTCTGTGATCCTTGGTCTATTAACGCACGAACTTTGAACGTTTCTCCCAAATGTTCTATGGAGATCATAGCAGTTGGAAGTAAGACTTGGCTTGATACAGTGGAGCATAATGACTCCACTTGAGTACAATTTTTACATTTTGAAGAGCATGGCTGATCTTCTGAAATACTGCTTCGAGGCGAGTTCTTATTTGGTTTATTTGGAGTTGCTACTATGGTTTGTGAGATAGTAGTTTGAGGTCTACTATTTGTTGGAATTGAAACTTGAGATTTCGGATGCAAATGAAGCATAGAGTGATGCTTCTTTTTACAGTATACACAAGAGTAGTTACTGTTGCAATCATTTTTTCGGTGACTGTACGCTACACAGTTCTCACAGAAATTATTGTCACGAACAAACTTTATCCGGTCGGGTACAGAAAGTTTTTTGAATTTCGTGCAATTTTTTACTGAATGATTGACATTGCATAACCGACAAGTGAATGATATTCTTGGCTCTGTGACGAATGTTTGAACCCGGTTGTTGAATTTACTCGAAGAAGTGGGTGGCTTATTGTAAGTAGAGTCATATGATGAATTAGTCGTTTTCAGTTTTGTTGGACGAATTGAATTTAGCCTTTCTACAACTTCATATCTGCTAGTTAGGAACTCATCCATTTGCGACCATAGAGGTAGGTCTCTTCTGGAATTCAGAGATTGTTCCCAGAGCGACAAAGTTTGTTCGGGTAGCTTAGTCGAGCAGATATATATAATTATGGGATCCCAGCTCTCTGTTGAGACATTTTGAGAAGCTAGGATAGACAATGAGTTATTTATTGTCGTCTGATGTCGTTGAATCGCCTCACTGTCTTCTGTGTGAACAGTTGGAAGATTCAAAAGAGTCTTAATTTAAGCATCAACTAAGATTCTTTTATTTTCGTATCGGGCTTTCAATGCGTCCCACGCAAGATCGAAGTTTTCATCACTTAGGGGGTAGTGCTTCACGATTGCACCCGCTTTGCCTTGAGTCTTATACCTGAGGTGGTATAGTTTTTGGGCAGAAGTGAGTTTTGGATGGTTTATGTATACCGCTGTGAACATATCACGGAAAGACGACCATTCTTCATAACCTCCATAAAAAACTTCAGTATCACATGCAGGAACTTGTAAGCAAATATTTGAGAAATTTGAGGGTTCCTCTCGATACTCTTTTGCGGGTTTTGAACTTGCGGGGTTTTGTGGCTGCAGAGTCTTGAGCAAATCTTGCATTTGAGCTTTGCAAGTATAAAATCTTTTAGAGCACAGATTTAATTTTGCTCGTGCAGATGCCATGAAGTTGTCGGGTAACTCGCCGCTGTCAGCTGTGAACACTTGTTCGTATGCTGCGCGAACACGAGCCCACGTATCTTCTAGGCCCTCACGTCTGACCTCAATGAGAGATTCAGTCTGATCTTCAATTGGTATTGAATCAAATTCAGAGCAAAACTGAATTAGGTCATCGGATTCGAAAACGAACTTTGACATCGATGGGTCATAAGCCTTCTTCTTACGAGTTCGTGAATTTTCTCTGGCGGGTTGCATTGCCTCTAGAGAAGACGTGGATGTTTTGGGCTCATCCACTAATTCAACCGATTCAATTTTATTTTTTGGTGATCTGTTGATCGGCATATTGATTAATTAAACTCTGAATTGATTTGAATTT
Source organism: Megamerina dolium (assembly GCA_963854835.1). Classification (NCBI taxonomy): domain Eukaryota; kingdom Metazoa; phylum Arthropoda; class Insecta; order Diptera; family Megamerinidae; genus Megamerina; species Megamerina dolium. The sequence goes on along the minus strand of OY978527.1, from coordinate 27,571,515 downwards.
GAATTTGGAAATTATTGATTTGGACCGCTGAGGTGCGTGTATGTGAATAGTTTGCTCTAAATGCAATTACAATAACCAAATCGATAACCTTTTTTACACGGGAAGGTAAAAAAAACTAAAATATCAAGAAATTATATTTCACCGGTGTATAGGAAAATGCTCAATTGTTGTAACAATTGATGTAATATATATATATTATTCATATAATTTGGTGCACAATTGAGAATAAATATGAATAAATTGAATGCTGAAAATGAAGTATCGTTGAGATATACTTCAACGTGTAAGAACCACCAAAATATTTTTCACTAAATTTTAATTTTTTGTATATTAATGAGAAATATTTATAAAATATATGGAGATATATACTTTATAATATTACATACACAAAATTTAGTTACTTACTGTAAGCAACCTTTCTCAATGTGTTGTAAAATAAATATACGTAAGTAAGTGTAGAAATGGTTTAACTTACAGTAATCCGGAAAAATATTTTTTGGGGGAAATTGGTGGTTGCTGGTGGCAGCACGATTCACGAAAATGCAGTACGTAATAAAAAATGAGATTTATAAAAAACCTACAGCTGTTGCTATGTATTATTGTATAAGTTATCGTGAAGGCATCGGCATTCCTGCTGGCTTCATAGCGTTGTGATTCCTGCTGGCCTCGTTTCTTTACTTTACACGAGCCGCTGAGTCAGCAGAAAGGCAACCGCAGCCAGCAGAGCAGCAGTAGCGCAGCGCAGCGACGGGATGTTTTGCACGATCCGCTAAGTCAGCGAAAACGTGTGTGGCCTGACATAGCGGTGGCGGTGTGACAATGCGTCTTAGGGCATGAGCTGCTTTAGTTTTAAAACTCACTTGAAATAAGAAAGATCAATCCTACTGGCAAGGCAATGCCCATATAATGTTAATAAAGAAATAAAGTAAAATAAAGTGAAGTGTTTAATTAACGCTATGAAGTGTTTAATTGGCGCCCAACGTGGGGCACGATCATCAATAAGATACTAAGTAATATCACTCAACAAGCTGCGGATACTGGAATTAGGCAATCAACAATAAGATACTAAGACAATATCACTCAACAAGCTGAAATAACTACTGGAACGCGTGGCAGACTGTTAATTATAACTATTAAATAAAATGAGAAGGTGAGTGAAGTGCCTACTAAACTATTAGTTACTAAAGTGAATAAAAGAATTTAATAAATAAGGGAATATTTTTGCGAAAGTGATGCTAGAGGATGTATTTGAGAATCTTAAACTGGAAGACAAAATAATGAACGCCGAGCAAGTAAGTGAACTAGTGAGGGCAGAGGTGAATAGGGCATTAGCGGCCCAAAAATTAGAATTCGACAGGAAGATAGCTTCAATCCAGAATCAGGTTTCACTAGCGAGGCCAAAGGTAGACAAATTTACAAGGGTCACCATAAATCCGCTGGTGAGTTGCGAAATCACGCTAGATGCAATTAAATATCTGCCAGAGTTCTCCGGTCTCCCAGGTACGTATGTGTCGTGGCGTGAGGCCGCACACAACGCGTATGAACTTTTCAAAAGATATGATGGTAGTGAACGGCACTATCAGGCCGTGACTATCATTAGAAACAAAGTGAGAGGTGCTGCCGACGCAGTGCTCTCGTCCTTCAATACGGTGCTTGATTTTAGCGCGATAATTGCCAGGCTTGACTTCACCTACGCGGACAAACATCCGATATACCTCATTGAGCAGGAACTGTCCACACTAAGGCAAGGCTCGATGTCATGTTTAGAATTCTATGATGAAGTAGAAAAGAAACTGACGTTGTTAGCAAACAAAACTATTATGTCCTACGAGAACAATGTAGCGGACACGATCAACGAAAAATATAGGGCTGATGCGCTTAGAGTATTTATCTCGGGGTTAAGGAAACCTTTATGCGATATTCTGTTTGCTTCAAGGCCATCAGACCTCCCGTCCGCTCTGGCGTTGGCGCAAGAAGTTGACGCCAACAACGAACGCTACGCTTTCGCAACTAATTTCGCGAATAGATCCAGTGAAAATTCCCATAACAAAAAAGGTGGTACAATGCAAAATCCGAATAACCAAAAAATATATTCGGAACCCTATTCAGGGCATAAAAATCCACATTACTCAATAGGTAGGCAAAACAGGCAGGGCTATATTAATAATCAGAGGCCATACAATAATCCTGGTCAGGGACGGGTCGAGCCTATGGAAGTGGACCCTTCCATGTCTCAATTCAGGCGTACACCGAATAATCCTGGTCAATATTATAACAACAGGACACAGGGAAATCCGCAGAAGCGCACGGCCAATTCAGGGCGTTACACCGGGCCTAAAATACAACGTGTGAACCACTTAAAAGAAGAACCGGACCCGACCAACAATGCAGCATACGATGGAGAAGCGACGCAAGTCGCAGACGACATTGAATACGACGAGCTTAATTTTTTAGAGCAAAATCCCTCCTGCCCTGGATTTTAAGGTCAATAGGAGGGAGGGAAATAAAACTTCTCATTGATACCGGGGCCTCAAGAAGCTATATTAGGCCCCTACCAGATCTGAAAGGAATAAAGCCCGTTGCTAGTAGGTTCTCAGTAAAGTCAATACATGGGTTCACTCCCATCAAACAAAAATGCAGAATCAAAATTTTTGGGGTAATAACAGAATTCTTTATATTGCCCAATCTGATATCATTCGATGGCGTAATTGGCCTTGACTTATTGAACGAAGTCCATGCGTCTATTGATTTTAAAACAAATACTATAACTCACGATTTTGGCGAGGAAGCTATTTTATTTATCACTAGCGAAGATGTAAATCATCTGCAGTTGCAGGCCAAGGCAGTCCCAAAGGATTTTGAGAAGGCCTTTCTAGAAATAATTCGTAAAGTAAATGGAGTCTTTGCCGACCCTAATGAGGCACTACCATACAATACAAACGTAGTGGCGACGATTCGCACAGAGAACGACGACCCGGTGTACTCAAGACTATATCCCTACCCAGTGGGAGTTTCGGACTTTGTGAACAAAGAAATCCGAGACTTATTGGCAAATGGTATCATTCGACCCTCAAGGTCACCCTACAACAACCCCATATGGGTGGTTAGGAAAAAGGGGTTTGATGAGGAAGGCCACGAAAAAAAACGATTAGTAATAGATTTTCGTAAACTTAACGAAAAAACTATAAGCGACAAGTACCCGATACCCGATATCACGGGGATCCTATCTAATCTAGGCGGTAGTAAGTTTTTCACCACCCTCGATCTAAAGTCGGGATTCCACCAGATCAAGCTATCAGAGCGCGATAGGGAAAAAACCGCGTTCTCTGTAAAGCACGGAAAATACGAATTCTGCCGGCTACCGTTTGGTCTCAAAAATGCTCCAAGTATTTTCCAGAGAGCTATAGATGATGTTCTAAGAGAACATATCGGTAAAAACTGTTTTGTTTATATGAATGATGTCATCATATTCTCAAAGAATGAGCAACAGCATTTAAAAGATATAGAAGTAGTTCTAAGGAGCCTACTAGAAGCCAACATGAGAGTCTCTGCAGAAAAATCGAAATTTTTTAGAACTGAAGTTGAATACCTGGGATTTATAGACAAGGTGGAAACAATTAGAAACTTCCCTCAGCCCACCACACTAAGGGGGCTAAGATCATTTCTAGGCTTGGCGGGATACAACCGCTGTTTCATAAAGGATTTTGCTAAAATAGCAAAGCCATTATCAAATATTTTGAGGGGGGAATACGGCCGAGCAACTGCGTCACAGTCAAAAAAAGTCAAAATTGACTTAACTGATGAACAGAAAAAAGCCTTCAACAAACTCAAAGAAATACTATCATCCGAGGATGTAACACTGACATATCCAGATTTTAGCAAACGGTTCGATTTAACCACAGATGCATCATCACACGCTATAGGTGCGGTCCTCTCACAGGAGGGAAAACCTATTACAATGATCTCTCGCACTTTGTCCGGTACCGAGGAACATTACGCTACAAATGAGAGGGAATTGCTAGCCATTGTTTGGGCATTGAAAACGCTCAGAAACTACCTCTATGGCGTACAAAAACTCACAGTGTTCACCGACCATCAACCGCTAACCTTCGCGGTTAATCGAAAAGATGGAAGGCCTTCATTGACGATTGCAACGCAAAGCTCATCTACAAACCGGGTAAGGAAAATGTGGTCGCAGACGCGTTGTCCAGACAACACATAAACGCCTTGGATAATATGAGCATCGAAACGGTTCACAGCGAGGAATCGTCAACTAATACGATTGAAAGAACAGATAAGCCAGTGAACTGTTTCCGCAATCAAATAATTTTAAACGAGGGAATAGAACCTCGGAGGAGGACCTTCATTATGTTCGGGAAAAAGACCAGACATCTTATTTCATTCCAAACAAAGGACGATTTAATGAGACTCCTACAGGAAGCGGTGAAAGTGGATGTAGTCAACGCAATACATTGTGACTTGCACACATTAGCACAATTTCAGCATGAACTGGTGGAACTCTTTCCGACTGTAAAATTCAGACATACGGAGAAACTTGTCACCGATATAGCAGACCCAAACGAACAGCAGGAAATTATCGCGACCGAACATAGTCGAGCGCACCGAGCAGCCCAAGAGAATGCTAAACAAATATTGGAAGACTATTTCTTTCCCAAAATGGAGAAGAAGACTAAGCAATTTGTGGCAAATTGTCGCGTGTGCTCGCAGGCGAAGTACGATCGCCACCCAAAAAAGCAACTAATCGCACAAACACCCATACCAACTTACTGTGGAGAGGTTCTCCACATTGACATATTTTCTACTGGATCAAAGTACTTTCTGACGTGTATCGACAAATTTTCAAAGTTTGCGATAGTACAGTCACTAAAGTCCAGAACGATAGTGGATGTAAAACCACAGAAGGATGAGAAGTCACTGAATTCACACAGCATTAAAGATACGTTAAAAAACAATTTCAATATCGACATCGTGAACGCCCCACCTCTGCACAGTACGTCAAATGGCCAGGTGGAAAGATTTCACAGTACGCTGGCGAAAATATCGCGATGCCTTAAGCTGGATAAAAATCTAGAGGATATTGAGGAAATAATCCTTTTGGCCACAATAGAATACAATAGATCTATTCACACAGTGACGGGAATGAGGCCTATTACTGCCTTTCATTCAACGAAAGACGACGCACAAATAGCGTCCCAATTGGAAAACGCGCAACATAGAGTTAATAACGCATAATAAGAATAGACATGATAGAGAATTCACGGTAGGGGAAAAGGTGTTAGTTAAAAACAATAGGAGATTAGGAAATAAACTGACGCCGCTCTACACTGAAGAAAAGGTCGAAAGGGATTTGGGCACAACTGTGCTCATAAGGGGGAGGAGAGTCCATAAGGACAACCTACGTTGAAATTAAAACACATAGAGCTAAAATAATTTAATCTCTACGCAACCATTAATTGGTTTTAAAATTTATATGATTTTAGGATTTTATTAGAACTGGCTATGGCCATACTAGTATCGGCATCGGCGAGGCGAGTAATAGACTACACCAATGTCAGTAGCCTCACAGTTACTGTAAATAAGATACTGAAAGCAGCAAAACAGACAGAAATAGACACAGGTCACCTTTACGATGTACTCATAGCAAGAAACCGGGCGATAATAACAGAGTTGAATAACATAATTACCTCCATCACTTTCGCAAAAATTGGTATTTTGAACCCTATCCTTTTAGACAGTAAAGAAATAAATTCTGTAATAAAAAATGAGCACTTCACAAACCTTACCGTAGCCGATATCATGTCTGTAGCTAGAATTAAGATTTTACAATACAACAATGTAATTTATTTTTTAATAAGATATCCTATCCCTAAGTTTAAGTGTAAGAGAACTATTATTCTGCCAGTAGCTCATGGCCATCAAATTCTACACCTACAAGAATCCACGCTAGCCGCTTGCCATAATCACACATTAGCGGTAAAGGACTGCAGCGTTACGACACCCATGTTCTGTCTGGCATCATCAGCTACGCCATGCGCTCTGCAAATAATGACACGCAACACCGCTAACTGCAGCACGACATTTAACAACCTAGAGCCTATTACGCCGATAAGCGACGGCTTCGTAGTCATCAACGACCAATTGGCAATCATAGAGGAAAATAATGAGGCGCCGATCACGGTTAATGGTACCTGCCTGGTCATCTTTAAAGATCATGTAAAAATCAATGGCACAACATTTTACAACGAGAATTCAACGACGCCTCTGAAGCCTGAAGCACCATGGGCCTCCGCCATCAATTTAACGCAACATACGGACATACTGAGTGTGCCCTACCTCCACCATGTAAATCAGCAGAACCTTCAACTCGTCAAACACTTGCAACGACGAGTTAAACAAGGTCACATCGCAAGTTTGTCCACTATTGGTGCCCTGCTAATCGTAGGATTAGTAGTCTACGCACTCCGTCGCGTTATCACGACCAGGAAGAAGATTGCCATAGCCAAATCTGTCCAAGTAGCAATTCAAAACGCTGCTGCGAGGACCGAGGACGCTATTCACTTAGAAGGGGAGGAGTTATCGTGAAGGCATCGGCATTCCTGCTGGCTTCATAGCGTTGTGATTCCTGCTGGCCTCGTTTCTTTACTTTACACGAGCTGCTGAGTCAGCAGAAAGGCAACCGCAGCCAGCAGAGCAGCAGTAGCGCAGCGCAGCGAAGGGATGTTTTGCACGATCCACTAAGTCAGCGAAAACGTGTGTGGCCTGACATAGCGGTGGCGGTGTGACAATGCGTCTTAGGGCATGAGCTGCTTTAGTTTTAAAACTCACTTGAAATAAGAAAGATCAATCCTACTGGCAAGGCAATGCCCATACAATGTTAATAAAGAAATAAAGTAAAATAAAGTGAAGTGTTTAATTAACGCTATTAAGTGTTTAATTTATATGTATAAACACCAGCACTCTTGTTCTTCTTCTTTTTGGTCAACAACCTTTTACCAAGTTTTATATAGTTTATTTCACAATTTCGCGATCCGGCTCGAAGGACCAATAAACAATTCGTTTAAAAAAAACAAATATTGTAATATCATGAATTATGTCTTTACTTTAATTTTTTTTATTTGAGTTTTTCCTTTTATTTGTTTTGCTAATTTTTAGCTTAAATTTAAAACATTTTTTTTAATTCGTTTACAAGCAGAACTTCACATGCTTAATGACCGTATAATTTTGTTAGTTCATTCTTCTATTAAAATTATAGCATTCAAATAAATCAATTAGAATTCAATTAAACAAATCCATTAAACAAATTCAGTTAAACAAATCGTTCACTAGTTTTTTAAAATTTAATTATTGTACAATATAAAGAAAACAAAGCCGCCATGCAAAGAAAACCTCGAATCGTTGCCGAAAAAAATATATAATACCACACCTTCGCCATAGAGACGAAATGTCGAAAACGAAGCAGGCAGCGCCATCTGCCGGCAATAGATAGCACTAGCACAGGGTGGCCTAAACACACCCATTCGACGTATCTACGACGTTGTGAATGGTCAGCTGGCTTCAGTTGTTGTGTGAGCTGGATTTTATATGGATGTAGGTGTAGATCCAAATGCAAAATACGCCATAATGTGCCGTAAGACAGTCCTAATTCCTGAGAACGACGAGGAATCGACACATTCGGGTCTTCGGCAACACTTTCACTTACAGCAGCGATATTTTCGGTGGTACGAGCGAAACGATGATGCACAGGCCTTACAATATCTGTAAACGATCCAGTCTCTTCATATTTCTTCACAATTTTGCCAATTGCTTGCGTAGTAGGACGATTATGTAAACCATAATCTCCTCTTAAAGCACGATACGTGGCTGTGGCAGAATCACCATTTTTGTAGTAGGTTTTTACAATTTTAATGCGTTGTGCGATAGTTAAGCGATCCATTTTCGCAAATGTCAGACTTTGAACTGAAAAAGAAGGAAATTGTTTTAACAACTCAGTTTGACAGATGTCGAATTCTAGCCCTATACTTTTGAAACCGCGAAATGGATAACCCTTTATATATGTACAAGTGAAATGATATGAGCTAACCGGTGATGCAGTGATCCTCAATCTGTGACCAAACAATTATATTTTACAATTATTAAATTTGTTTTTCTCCAAATAAAGAATTGAATAAAATTGATTTATTTAAATTAATTAAATTGTTTATAAGTAATCGCTATTTAATTTGAAGCCATACGTAAAATGTAATGTTAAATCGAATTGAATAAAATAATTGAATTAAATATAGTAATTGAATACAATAATTGAATATTCTGAATATTCTTAATAATATTGAAACAAAATTTCAAATCACAATAACCTAATTAAACCTCCCTTACTAAATCCTCCTAACTCCTCATACTCAAATTCCACACCCTCTGCCAATAGTACGCTGAGTATGGACGAACTCACAAATTTAATTTGAAGATTAGCGTTAACAACCATGCGGACAGAAGGGCGAAATATTGTGCAAGCTGCACTCAACCCCAATTCAAATTTCACAAACTTTGCAGAGGTTACAATAGACACGACCCATCAACAAGATATTAAAGACCTTGACAAAATACCAGACGTTGTCCGATGTCTTCGCGAATTCTCTGCCGTTCCAGGTGAATTTAATTCTTGGAAGAAGAGTGTGGACAGGATACTCCAAATTTACGAGAATCAAATAGGAATTCCCAAATTATACGGCATTCTAAATGTCATAAGGAATAAAATAGTAGGAAACGCAGACATAGCCTTAGAGTCCTATAACACTCCACTAAAATGGAGAGTCATTTCGAAATGCTTACCCTACATTATGGAGACAAACGTGATATCGGTACTCTAGAATACCAGATGACTTCTCTGGTTCAAGGAAATTTAACAATTCAAGAATTTTACCACCAAATTTACTCTCATCTCTAACTGATTTTTAAAAAAATAGGTTGTATGGAAATTGGTTTAGAATCAACTCACCTTCTGACAAAAACTTATAGAGAAAAGGCTCTAGATACATTCATTAGAGGTATAAAAGGAGATCTCCCATGACCATTACGAATGCGAGAACCGCTTAACCTTCCGCAAGCACTCTCGAAAATCAAAAATTTCGCTCAAATTACGCCTATAATAATCAAAATTCAATAAGGAAAACATGTGGTAATCCACCGGTTTTACCACCAAGGAAACAAACACCACCATTCAGACAGCAAAGAGAGTTTTACCCAGAGATAGCTTATCTACCCCAAGTTCGCGATAATCCATTTGTACCAGCCTTTTCAGCCAAGAGATCAAAATCAATCTAATCCATTTAATTCAAACGCTTCACCGAATTTTCAACAGAGACTCCAAAATCAACCGTTTCAACAAAGGCCTCAGTCACAACCCTTTCAAAATAATGCTCCACCTAGACCCAAAACTTATAACCAAACCGTAGAATTTCAAAATGAACAATATGATCAAACACTTTCTGAGTACATGACTCCTCAAGAAATATATGAAGATTCTGCACTAGAAGGAGAAACTAATAACTAACCTAACGAAATTATTGATTATACTGACATTCATTTTTTAGGCTAACAAATTCATCGCTGCCTAATTTTGAACGCAAGACAGGTAGTGGTGAAGTACTTAAAATAGATACCGGTTCGAATAAAAACTATAATCAGCCATCACTTGTTTCAAAACCAATCCAAAATATAGCCCCATTTTATGCAAACTCAGTAGGCGGCAATATCAAAATAAGTCATCATACAATAGCAAATATTTTCGGCCTGAAAGATACTAACATACAACTGTTTCAATTACCAACACTCAAATTATTCAATGCAATATTAGGCAATGACAGTTTAAAAGAATTAGAAGCAGTTATTCACGTAAAACAGGGTTATATGGTCATTAAAAATAAAATAAAAATTCGCATAAAACAATGTTTAGCACAATACGTAAGCGCAATAGAAATACGAGATGAACAGATGTGTGAAAAACAGAAGGAAACCATGAACTCATTAGTTAATACAAATCAAGAATTGTTTTCGGAACCAGACCAAAAATTAACATTCACAACAAAAGTTGTAGCAGACATTCACACATCATCAGATAATGCGGTTTACACTAGATATTATCCATACCCCCCATCTCTGAAAACTGAAATTGAAGAACAAATACACAATTTTCTGACGGAATCATAAGACCTTCACGGTCACCGTATAATTCTCCCGTATGGATCGTCCCCAAAAAGAAGATGCTTCGGGGAAGAAGAAATATTGAGTAGTTATAGACTATAGGAAATTGAATACGGTAACAATTGCTGACCGATATCCTATTCCCGATATCAATGAAGTCCTCGCACAATTAGGACAAAACAAATGGTTTTCGGTTTTAGATTTAAAAAGCGAATTCCACCAAATACCGCTAAAAGAATTCGATATAGAAAAGACAGCGTTCTAGATAAACAACGGGAAATATGAGTTCACGCGTCTTCCGTTCGCCATCAAAAACGCGCCTTCAATCTTTCAGAGAGCCTTAGACGACATATTAAGAGACCATATTGGTAAAAGATATTTCGTATACATAGATGACATAATTAATTTTAGCAAAGATGAAAGGACACACTCAGTAGACATTCAGGAAATTTTTCATACCCTCATATCTGCCAACATGAAAGTACAACTAGACAAGTGTAAATTTTTTAAAGAAAATGTTGAATTTTTAGGTTTTGTAATTTCACCCCAAGGATTTAAAACTAACCCAGCTAAAATAGAAGCAATAGTCAATTTTCCAATCCCAATCACACTCAAAGATTTACGTTCTTTCTTAGGATTATCCAGTTACTATCGTCGTTTTGTACTCGACTATGCAAAATTGGCAAAGCGTCTTACAAAACTCTTAAGAGGGGAGGATGGACGAGTGTCCAAAAATAAATCAAAGAATACAAACATTTATTTAAATCCTGAAGTCATTGAAGCATTTCACAAAATAAAAAATTCTTTGGTGTCAGATGACGTAATTTTAGCATACCCCGATTTTAACAAAGAATTTTATTTAACAACAGATGCATCTAACTACGCAATAGGCGCAGTACTGAAGCAAAACCAAAGGCCTATTTCTTTCATTTCCAGAACACTAAACAAAACTGAGGAAAACTACGCTGCTAATGAAAAAGAATTATTAGCAATTATTTGAACTATTTGTACGGTTCCTCCAAGGTTAAAATATTCACAGACCACCAACTCTTAATTTACGTTTTAAGTAACACAAACCATAATATAAAAATGAAACGTTGGAAAGCAATACTAGACGAATACGTTCACGAACTTGTTTACAAACCAGGCTGCATTAATAAAGTAGCGACGCTCTTTCTCGCCCACCTCAAATAAATACACTTACAATGAGTGAACACAGTGATGAAAGCTCATCACACGATATGATCCCCGCAGTCGAAACACCGATCAATGCCTTCAAGAACCATTTATGGATTCAAATAGGCAACGAAACCTCTCATCAATTTAAAATTCCTTTCCCAACATTTCACAGACATTTAATAATCCAACCTTATTATACAGAATAAGATTTAATATCCATTTTTAGAAGATACTTGAATCCATCTGTTATTAACGGACTTTTTACATCAGAAGCAATAATGGGCCAAATACAAAAATTTTTTCCTGTTCATTTTCGAAACTATAAAATCAGGTTTACCCAAACAAAGGTTACCGATATTACTTCAGAAACAGAACAAACTGAGCGAAGAAAAATTCTATTTCCCAAGCATGACAGCAAAAATAGAAAGATTAGTGAAACAATGCAATACCTGCAAACAATTTAAATACATCCACAAATTACCGAAACACCTCTTCCAGAATGTCCTGGACAAATACAACCGAACAAATGCAACCGAACATGTTAAAGAACCTCTCACACAACTGATTTTTGGCATTCCCCAAATTATAGTAATGGATAATGAAAAATCATTCAGTTCAAAATCCATTTTATTTATGATTCAAGACCAAATTGGAATTACAGTTTTCAAAACACCACCAGATAGCAGCTTCGTAAACGGACAAGTAGAAAGATTCCACTCTACTTTGTCAGAAATATTAGGATGCCTTAAGAAAAACGAAACTCACGATTCTTTTGAAGAATTATTGGACAGAAGCATTTACGAATATAATTATTCCATCCATTCTACGACAAATAAAAGACCTATTGAAGTATTTTTCGGCAGCAGAGTAAGAACTAACCCAGAAATGTACAAACGAGCTAGGCAAGACACTATTAAAAAATTAAAAGACAAACAAACCAAAGATCTTGAAACACATAATAAGAATGGGGGACAATTGAAGGACTATAGCGAACGGACATTATTTCCGTTAGAATCAATAGACGAGATGGTACAAAATTGACAAGACGTTACAAACAAGAAATATTTAAAGAAAATAGACACACAACAATTTTGACACAATCAGGAAGAATGATACATAAAGCAAACATTAAAATATAAATCTTTATTTTTTAGAATTCTTATTTTTGCTGCTTCAGTTGAAATACAGATATTGGGCTATACATCTACCCACATAATAACGATCACCAATGGACAAGCGAAAATACAAGACGGAACTTTCCAGCTCATACATATTATCGACGTACAAAAATATAACGACTTCCTAGACGAGATACAAGATTACACGAACAGAAATGCGCAGAAAAATAATATTTGCTTTACTGCCGGCAATATATTAACGGAAATATATTGCCGGCAGTCCCGATCACGATGATCTTGAATTGATAAATAAAAATTTCATTGAATTAAATAATAACTGTATACGCCAGAAAATTATGTCACGCGTATTGTCTGTTGTCACCTTTATAGAAGACGAAGGCCACTCTGACTTGATCAGTCAGCAGTCGGTTCGTCTGTTCTTGTTCTTCTTTTTTTTATACTTACTCTGGTATTTTTCTCGACACGAACAGTGCGCGTATTTTCTTGTTCAATTTTTTTATCTCGAGTGTTTTTTTGTATAAAATAACATAATTAATAGCTTCCATTCTGGAACATGTGTTAATTCGTTATAATAATAAATTGTATATATCACGTATATACATTTATCGTAATAAACAATATACTAAACGTATTCAAGTATGTCTCGTGTTTTTTTTTCTCTGTACAAAGTGATGTACATAAGAAACAATCAGTTTGCAATTTACGTGCATTTCTCTTTCGTTTCAATACGGAATTTCTTCCGATAACGAAAATAATTTAAATAAATCAAAATTTGATTTAAACATTTACTTTGAGCAATGGTATTGGCCAACAACGAAAGGCTTAACCATATAAAAGGTGATAAAAGGCGTGCTGATGCAAATACAACAGCAACAGCAAGTAGCAGCAGCACCACCATCACATCAACCGTAACAATAACAATTAAACATCAGAACAAATGGAAGAAAATCCACAGCAACAGCGGCAATAACAGCAAGATTTCACATCAGTCATCAACAGCAATAGTTTGCAATTGGACAAGATGAAGACGAAAAATGACGCTACCAGCACAACATCGCAACAAGTAGATTTATATTTATAATTTATTATTCTATTATTTAAAAATGATTTAACTTAAATAATTTTAATTTTATTAGAAGTCAAGAAGCGGTCGGTGGTTGAAACCACATCGGTGTAACTCAACCAAGGTATGAGCCCACCGGCATATCTCTCTCACACACAATAACAATAACAAGCAAGTAATAATAAATCAAGCTTTTAATGAAAGACTAAATAACTTAACAAAGATAATGAACGAAAAACTAATGTAATTAGAAAAGATGATAACATAGAAAATGAGATAGTTTTAAGCATCCAGTATAGATTAAGATTTGTCAAAGAAGAATCAGTGAATATAAGAATATATGAATTTAATTATTAAACCAGTAAAACAGACTGAAATGGTTTTACTAAGATATATATAATGAATTGTTAAAATATAAGGATAAATTTTATGGCTCTATTCGTAATTGTAAAAAATACAACAATATTAAAATATGTAAAAGAATCCCAAATTTGATTAACAGTTTAAATTCATCCTGCACATTCATCAATTGTCATCATGTACCACCGGTAGAAGAAATACAACAAGGCATACTTTTGATTAACGACTTTAATGGAATAATAGAAGCGGAAACATCTCAACATAATCTAAATGGAACCCACCTTGTAAGATTTACAAACTCTACTGTAAAGATAAACGAAGTAGAATACAGCAACCTAGAAGCAACCACCTTAGAGACATCGCCACCAATAATGCTTTAATTTGCAATAATTTACTGTCACTAGAAGCCCTTAAGGATCTACATATAAGGAATACGGAGTTCATCACGTCCCTGCGGACCGACAACAAAATTAACAGAATATCATTGGTAATATTGGCTAGCATCTGTATCACTATAGTCATCTTAATAAAGATTTGGAAAAAATCGCATGAAAAAGTCATATTCAAGGAAATTCAGATACCACCAATTCCAACTATAGAGAAAAACCCGCTCCCCGAAAAGTGGCAAGAAATACGAAAAAAGGGTTTAAATATCAATGACCTGTCATATTTTTAAGTGATTGAGGGCAATCACATTTAAGGAGGGAGGAGTTAACGTCACTTATGTTGAAAATTCATATTTTTTCACAAACATCAGTTCCCATAATTTATGCTGACGCTATATGTCAACTACAACTGAAGCTAACCACAACAACAACAACAGCATCAGTAGCCGATAAGCTTATTTAGATTATTTCTTAAGTTTAGTCTATTGCTGTATTAAGTAATTTTAAGACGTGTCTTTAATCAATAAAGTTGGCACTAGCAAAAAAAAAGAAAAGATATTTTTTTTTAATAAAAATGATGTAAAATTTCTTAATTTACACAATAAATATTATTATTACTTATAATTGTGGAAAGCCAGAACATTGAGCCAACTGAGTTGCAGTTGGTTGTGAAAAAGCTGACAAAGCACTTTCCCACACAAATCGTAGTATTGCACTCACGTAAGCATTCCATGATAAATAAAATCACGTGGACTACGCATGTGTGTGCATATCAAAAAGTTGCTCTCTTACATAACGGGCACATTCATACACACATGTGGAGTGAATCGATCGTGTACATACATACATACATACACACATGTGGTGTGAATATAAGTTAACACGCGCATCCTGTCTCTAAAAGCGCTGATCATGCGTCTGCGACTTCGCGCGGGACAATAACAACAACAATAGTAAACATTCCAATAACCGCGAGAATTACCTGTGTCAGCGTTTTTCCACACTGTATACTCACCAGGCAACTGCATACTTACCGGCAAGAGCGCCGCGCATGACAATATCCACAACAATAGCAAACACTACAGTAACCACGAGAACTGCCCGCGTCAGCGTTTTCCCACACTGCATACTCACCAGGCAACTGCATACTTACCGGCAAGCATGAGCTACAGCAACATGAACTACAACAACAACAACAGCTGCATACTACAACAGTTTTATACTGGCGAGCGCGAGTCGCCAAAGCGTAGGGTAGGAAATTAAGTTTCAGTTTAAGAAGAGACTCTGTAACTAACAGTTATAAACGGCTGCCTCGATTCCGAGGAAATAAAATAAAATACTCGCATAGCGAGTAAAAAGTAAAAAATCGTTTTAATTAAACGTTAACTTATATTATTGTATATTATATGTTGGTATGTGGGTAGATCGATATGTGGATAGTGTTCAGGATAATAATAATTTCTAGTCCACCAGCAGTACCAGTTTTATCTGATATGGGAACGAGTATTATATGAGGACCAGTATTCTATAATTACCATGCAACTCTGTGTTGGCGTTAGCATCATTTCAGCAAAATTTATTATAGTCAACGAAATCAAGCCAACGGTTGCTTGTCGCGCAAGTTATATGTAACAGCTCCTCACAATATGAAATGCCGGTTGTAGCAAAAGTACAATCATCAATATTTTAAGTTAAGTTATAAAATGCAATTATGCTGACATGCACTTTGAAAGTTGAACGACTTTTTACGTTTCAAGGGCAATTCAGCATATTAAAGGTATTAAGTATTTGTAAATTGGGAAATAAAATCAATAAAGAATTGACTACAGCAAAAGTAAGTCGTCTTATTCAAATAAGTGGCGCAGTCGTTTTTTTGAATCGAACTAGTAAAGTGTTAAAACGAAGGAAATTTAATTTTCGCAGAAACAACCCTCGGTACGACTGTTAAACAAAAAAACACTGGAAACGCAGTGGCTAAGGAAAAAACTACCGGTCGCGAAGAAACAGCGTGGTATTAAAAAAAATAGTAATAATAATAATAAAATAATAAATAAACAAAGTTACCGGCCGTAAAAGTTATTTACCCGCTATATAAATAAAAATAAAAAATAAAGTAAGCAAAATACAATTTTTCAATATTCATCGAAGCGGAAGAAGTGAAGCTTTCGACGAAAGGAGGGAAATAATGGATCCAACAACAATGGAGCAGTGCTTGGCGACTCTGATCAGCATACTGCAGACACAGCAGCAACAACATAAAGAATCGTGGCGTTTCAAAGTCGAACGAGAAACAAGATTCATTCCGACGTTTGATGGGGACGTATCACAGCTGCCATTATTTATTGAAGCAGTAACTACAGCATTAAGGGATTATGCCGGAAGAGAAAATGAAGCTTTCCGAATCATATACAACACAAAAATTCATGGAGCAGCGAAAAATGTCCTAAATGCGACCGCTCTTATAACATGGAGTGAATGTATAATGAAGCTGAAGCAGCACTACAAACCTCGGAAGGATCAGATTTTCATAACAAAGGAAATATCAAGTTTGAAAGTAAGTCGTCTTATTCTAATAAGTCGCACGAAGCAAAGGAAGACACTGGAAACTCTACTCACATAGCTGTCTAATTTTCAACGATAATTTGATATAATTTGATACGATTTTGAGACACATATCATTTAATACGAAAACAAATAAATAAAACCTACGTAACATTTTGATACAGATAGTATTAGAAAAATGATATATAAGCTGTCAGCTTACTGAAGGCAGTCGCTTTTTAGTTGTGTCTTGTTCTAAGTTATGAAGTGTTAGCGTGTAAGTAATTGTAAAATACGATGCCCTCCTGTATTAGTGTATAAGTATTTTAGTAAAGTAATTATAATTAAAAGCACAAAGTACCAGGAATAAAGTGAAGACATAAAAGCGCAAGTATAATTAACCCTGTTTATTTCAGCTAACCAGTGTTATAGTCCCGAAGGATATTTAAGAGCTTGGGTTTAGGTGCAAATCTTGTGTGTCCTTGAGTCTAGCCGTTAGGTATTTAGTGAGTGTTGTAGAAAAATAGTACACAACACTGTTAAACCACCAAAAAGGAAAGATTCAAACTGCATTCATTATTATATACCTATTATGTACTACGCAATTCAAAAGGGTGCTAAATAAGGTTGTCAAGTAAGATATTAAAGTTTTGATTTTATAGTGATTTTAAAGTGAAGTAAAGCCAGTTATTTCTTTTTGGGAGCCAGAAGTAAAGCCAGTTATTTCCTTTTGGGCAATTTCAGCCCTATGTATTTATAAGAAAACGCCATATTGAATTTTTTTGCTATTCATTTTTACCTGCATTACTTTACAATTATAAATTGCTTCCTTATGGATTTTCTATATAATTTTAATATTTCACATTTTCCATATATTTAACCTTATATTTAATTAAATGAGAGTCAGAAATTTAAATAAATTGTGTACACTTTACAAAATGAAGTGATAAACAAATAATATGACTCTTCTCACTTGGTAGTTTTGGGAAGCTGTGGACTTTTTGGTAATCCTTCTTAAGATCGGATAATGTACGAAAAGTCATGGTTGGGTGGGAATGGCAACATAATTATATCGAAGCACAAGCACAGCCATTTTAAACAAATTCAATCTGGGCTATCGGAAACAGGCTTTTCTTTCTTCCTTCTCCTTTTACTCTTCTTTCTCTCTCTTTGCTTCTATTAAATTTGCACGTAAATTTTTCTTCTTCTTTCTGTGTTGCAAGAATATAAAAGGAGGATACGATGCAAGAACCAACCCCAATTGCCGACGAGCCAAGCTGAAATTAAACACGTGCAAACGCATCTTATCTTTCTGGAGAAAAATTACTCATACAACACCGACAATACCATAAGATATATGCTACACAATCGTTAAAGCGATCATTAATTCGTAATTCGCTAGGGTTCAAACGGCAAATTCAACGCATCCTTGGAGGTACACATTTGGTGAACTTGGCAAGAGCATAAAGTATGAGCCATTACTTTTCAACAAAGGCTATCCAAGGCTACGTCTTACTAGCGACAGCCAAAATAATAATTACGGCGGATAATGGAAGATCAGGTGAGTTCAGAGCAATATTAGACTCCGGCTCACAAATAAATATTGCCTCCGAGCGCCTCATCAAAAGGCAATTCATACTCTCAATTGACGCTTCACTGTGCATTGAAGGCATCGGAAAGGTTAAAAAAGGGCCAATCAACGGGTGAATGTCAAATTACAATCTTTGGACAACAGCTTTTCAACACATTTGGAAGCATTTGTACTTCCAACCATCGTTCATGCCCAACCTAACCACAACCTTCATATCTCTACCTCGTCAATTCCTAACAATATTCAAAAAGTAGATCCAGAATCTCATTAATAAGGGAAAGTTGACATCCTGCTTGATGTGAATTCTACTTTAAATTAATGGCTCCTGGACAGATCAATCTCTTCACTAATCCCCCAGTCTTGTAAAACGCAAAACTTGGTTGGATCATAAGTGGAAAGATTGGAAACAACTCTGAATCATTAGATACACTGACTTGTGCTGTTTTTTGGTGACCAAGCAGACAGCAATGACATTAATGTCTCACTGGACGTGGTAGAACGGCTATGGAAAATGGATGAAGTAGAATCAAATGATCAAGGCTTATCGCTAGTAGAGCAGCGAGCAGCGAGGCGCATTTCGCTCAGAATGTTGGCACTAATCAAGGAAGTCGTTTTGTTGTTAAACTGTCTTTTCTTGAAAACACATCAAACTTGGGATCATCAGGAGAAATAGCTTACAACCGATTTTTAAGTCTTGAACATCGACTACTTAATGATAACAAAAGGCGGAATCCATACAACCAATTCATGGAAAACTACAAGCGGTTGGGACACATGAAAGAAGTAAATGTCGATGCTGTTTTGGTGCCTAGTTATTTTCATCCTCATCATTGTGTACTAAAAACCAGACAGCACTGCAACTAAACTTCGCGTGGTATATGAGCTACAGATTTCTGAGCAGAACTGGGATATGATAGTAAAATTTAATGAAAATGTTGCATTAGGAGCATTTAAAAATGGCTTGAATGACCCACAAATCTATAATTTTGGCAGCTAGACCAAAAATACTAAATGATTCGATATAGTTGGTATTAAGGAGCTCACAGGTCAGAAGCCAATGTGGTGTGATCTTCATGAATAGAATTGGAGGGAATTTTAATCAACATAGGCAATTTAGGGGCCAGAAATTTGCGAATCAAAGCAATTCTTACTATGGAAGGGATTCAAGTTTGGCAATACTGCCACGAATAGCAAAGGATTCAACAGATACAGTCTGAAAAATCAAGGTTGCAATAATACAGATAGATCTATACCTAATGCCAAAAGAGATGGTTGCAAAAATACAGGTGACAAGCTCGGCAACTGGAGAACTACCGAGAATAAACCACTTAAATTATGAGAAAAAATTAGCTCATCTTAGACTATGCGAATGTTTAACGATGTTTTGATAATGAATGGACTACGCTCCTTAATGGAATTCTACCATACGTAAGCTGAATGTCCCTTACAACATACATAGATGAAGTGTGAAGCCCAAAGCATCTCCGCACAATATAACACTGCTACGACCTGAAAAAAAAAGATCACATTTCTTTCTCATATATTTCTAAACGGAAATAACGGCAGCAGTAGATTTCGGCATATTTCATACAGATATTAAGCAGATTCGGTCTAGCGATTTTTTTTATCCTGAACCTTATCACGGATGTATAATTATCAATTTTGAACCAATTCATGTAGAAATCATATTATGCATCGTTAAGCACATACATAACGGATACAGCCATATTCTATTGAATTCTTAAATCTTAGGCTTTAAATATATATTTATATTTTTTAAATTATAGTTCGTTTTAAATATATTATCGATCGTTCTATATACTACGTACAGTGGAAAAATACCAATGACAGATACACTACGACTATTCCATGCATACCCACATTCTTTCAAAAGAAAAGAAATACCGTTTTTACGTAAAAGTTGACCTGCGATCCAGTTATCGGCATACAAATTGTTGGTGCGACACTCCCATGTAGAGTAACACTTCAGTAATATCATTTACAAGTAATCACGCGAAGTAGTATATATAATCCACACGTTATACTAGTACAAAGAAAAAATAAAAGAAAAGAAGAGACCATTAAATTCAAAAAGTCAAGAAAGATTAAAAATATAATAAAATATAAAGTAATGAATTAATAGTGAACATAATAGAGGAGAAAGAAGAAAATATGCTACACTATACTTAATTAATAATAGTTGTACAAATAAGTTCTCTGTGGTGAAGCTGTTTGCATTAAGAAAATATTTAAACACATCCAATTAGGCCGCCATTATGAGCGTATGTAAGAAAATTCTTGAGTTTGACCCTAATTGTTTCCGTCAAATGGCACAAGATTTTCAAACGAATTGACTATCAAACATCGACAGACGATTTAGTTCCTGAATTCATTATGTGGTGCAGGTGTACCTTCTTTTTTCTCTTCAAAGTTTATGTTTAATAAACGTCCTTCTTGTAGATAATGGTCTAATAGTTTAGACAGACGACAGCGTTAATCCGTATTAACAGCGCACTTAATCCGAATAAAATACTAAACTGACAGACGGTAGTATTGCGGTTTAAGTAAACAACTTATCACTGTTGTATTAGGTTTGCACACTTACATTACTATCACTATATATTTCTGTCATCTGTCACTCTTGATATGAGAAAATATACAATATACAATTGTAAACTGACATTCTTGCTTACTTTACTTACTTACTTATGTGACCATAAAAACCGAATATCGATTTATGCCGAAAATAACATGCTTCGCCAGCCCAACGCAAATAGGTCCAAAGATCTTGCGTAGGACTTTTCTCTCGAAAACTCCAAGCATTCGCTCATCCGAGGTGGAAATTGTCTAGGTTTCAGCGCCATATGTTAGGACTGGCATGATGAGACACTTGTAGAATGTAGTTTTCATTCTTCGAGAAAGGGCTCGACTTCTCAATTGCTTACTCAGTCCAAAGTAACACCTGTTAGCAAGAGTTATCCTATGCATGATCTCCAGGATGACGTCATTAAAATTGTTGATATTGGTTCCAAGATAGACAAAGTCACTTACTACTTCAAAAGCGTAGTTGTCAACAGTGACGTGCTGTCCAAGACGCCGGGACTCTTTGTTTGTTGACACTAGATACTTTGTCTTGCCCTCGTTCTCCGTAAGATCCATCCGACGCGACTCTCTTTCCAACTCTGAGAATGCTGCACTGACTGCTCGCGTGTTCATGCCGATTATGTCAATATCGTCAGCATACGCTAACAGCATGACACTTTTGTTGTGAATTGACATTCACAGTTCTTAATTGACAGATGGATTTATTTGTTCGTCAAAGCTTTTCCTGTCGAAAATTACCCTAATCCTCACAATTTTGAGAAGGAATTCGTAGAACTAATGAGGATTAGCTGCAGTTAATGCCCAAGTTAATTCGAATTAACTCGATAATACGGATTATCGCTGCCATCTTTCCAGGCTATAACATACGAAAAAAAGAGCTGCCTGAGACTTTTATTTACACATTAAATCAGGGTGATAAAACTATCCGACCATCTTTGTTTTTTTGAAAATAGGTGCAACACTACGAGTGTCCGTTGCAACGAGTGAATGGACATTTTCAACCCTTCGAAGGTTGAAGTCCTATTTGCGCAGTAGCATTGGGCAGGAGAGCTTGATTGGGTTGGCGCTTCTAAATATAGATCGGAATCTAGAGGTTAGTCCTCAGCAAGTGCTGGACGAGCTAGCAAATAAAACAAGAAGAATGCCACTTTCTACTTGTGAAAAATTTGTGTATAAAATTAATATAATATAAAACTAATAATAACTTTCTTAAAAGTAATTGTGTTTCTGTGTGGCTCTGTGGTGGGAGCCATTTATTTTGAACTACTACTGGAACTTGGTCAAACTGTTACATCTGAACGTTATAAACAACAGATGATAAAATTAAGCGACGCTTTGAAGGAAAAAAGACCATTTACTGGCCAAAGAAGTCGAAAAGAGAAATGGTTGGATGATAACGCTCATCCACATACAGCAAAAGCAGCTCAGCAACTCCTGGCTACAGCGTAACAAAAATTTATACGCCTATCCACAAGTAATTGGCAATTTTTCCGGAAGAAACAATTTGTCAGAAATGCTTCTTAAAAGAGCTAAGTTAAAATGATGTCACAAGGATTCTGCCGTTCGGAACCGGCTAATAGAAGTAGCTCCCTTCTAATGCTGTCTAAATTTAGCACATACAACAGTACTGGAAGAGAAGTTCGGTGATATAAAATAAATAAATGCTCAAAACTTAACGCAACTCAACTGAAGTGCAATGCTATACACAATGGATTTTTCTAAAATGTAATTCCACCTGAATCTTTATGCATTTTTTTAAAAACGCTTTTCGGATTTAATCTTATTATCCAGGAAGTGGATAATGATCCTGATAGTAGAACCACTTTTGAAAAGTTTAGTTTAGTTCCAAAAAGTAATGTTTATTTTAATTATTTATTATGGAAGTTATCGAAACTTCATTTAAACTTTAAAATTCCATTATGAGTTACATTTATTATTTCCTATTGTGGTATAGGACAAGAATATGGCAAGAAGTGTTAAGAGAACATTAAAGTCAAAAGAGACAGGCACTCTTCGTAAGTCACCCAGGGCTAAGACATTCCAAACTGCTGTTGAGCAATTATAACTTCAAACGGTTTGAATTTTGCATTGGTTTGTGTAAGATGGCTGGCGAAGCATGTTATTTTCGACCTAAATCGATATTCGGTTGTTATGGCCACATAAGTATTAGTATAGTATTGTGTAAGAACAGATTAAGAATAGTAACCGCTTTTTTGACCTGCCAGTTTAGACTCAAGGGTAATTTGAGTAATATAGGAATAGTAGCAAGTCCAGATTTTTCGGATTTTCCATTGCATATTTTGCAATGAAAAAACCGAGTCGCCGCGCCCATATTAGGTATCTGTGGAACACCGATACACAGCAGACATAAACACCTGCCATCACATTTGATACTTCGGAAAGAAATAGCAAAGTTAGATTCAGCCAATATTCTTATATTTTTTAGAGTAGTGGACTGTATGAGATTTTATAAGAATATCCTATACCAGTAGATGGTTGTACAATAGATCTTTTAGGCCGAAGTACTTTAATACCCCAACAATATAATGTATTATATTACATTATAGTTTATGATGAAACAGCTTAAAGATATTTCAAAATTTTAATCCACTTCCTTTTTTACCTCTAAATCGATTTACTTAAAATTCAATTTTCCATAATGCGGAGAGAATGAATTCATGACCTTAAACATCCACCTACACAGTGTTGCGACTTGGACGAAATACAATATAAAAATGCGTCCATGGTTGATTCTCAGTATCGCCTGTCGTACAGTTTCATGGGAAACCACTATACCACACTCTTCCTTGAGTTTCTCCGCAAGCGTTCTGGTCGAAATTTGTGGATTTTTGTGCAGTTCCCTCATCATTAAGCGCTCTGCCCAATCAGTAATTTTCAGCTTTGGGCCACCTCCACACATTGGCTCCAATCTACCCTCATTTTCAGAAAGATTTAAAACATTATAAATTGTCTTACGTGTTACAGAAAACATTTCTGATAACTTCTCCACATTTTCTCCCAATTGGCGATTGTAGTATATAAGCTGAACCACTTCAGCCGATAATCTCTTGCCTGGCATTTTAAAAACACAATATTTAAACAGATTATGTGGAAATGTGGAAAATGTGGAAAAATTAATCACAAACTAACAAACAAAATCATAGGAACGGGCCACTGCCACGCGTTTCCGAAAATAGATAACTGTAAATGTACCGTTAATCGTTGAAGTGTTGCATAAAGGAATTAAAAAAATAGTTGTGAAGATTTCCTTGACACTTGTAAAATTGAGTAAAATTTATTTTTGTTGTTTTTTTATTTTCTTTTGCGTAGAACTTGCAATTTTTTTTCATGAATCTTTTATAAATACTGTAAATATCTGTAACTAATAAAAAAAATGTGTATATGGAAATAAAAGTTCATGTTTTTGGTTAAGGAAGTTGAAAATTTGAATTTTGTTTCAATGTGTAAACTCATTCTTGACATACTGTATATATATATATATATATATATATATATATATATATATATACATATGTACATATATATATATATATATATATATATATATATATATATATATATATATATATATATATATATATATATATATATATATATAGTGGCTCACAGCTTATTTCGTACAGTGTATATATTTTTATGTACATGGCTGTAACATCGAAACTAAAAAACTTATCGATAAGTTTTGAATGTAGATGTCTGTGTATGTGTTTAGTAAACCTAATAAGAAAACGGGGAACCCCAAAAATTGTTCTTTTTGTCATGCAAGAAAGAAAAACTATTGATCAGCTGATTTTCAGCTCACATCTTATTTCGTACACAAACTTCAATGTAAGTAAGTTTCATTCTGCCGCGCAGTTACAAAGTTTTTTTGAATTGTATGAGTTTTTGGACCTTTTTAACTATTATAACAATTTTTATTATTATTATTTTAAATAGTTAAAGTGCTGTAAATTAAACATTTAGCGTTATGGGCGTCGTACAACGATGGAACAGCGTAAACTGGTAATTAACCATTTTAGGAAAGGTCAGAGTGTGCGAAAAATTGCTGAAATGACAAATTTAAGTGCCTCAACTGTCCAATACATCATTCAACGCTTCGTTCGCGAAAATCGGTTGGAGAACAAGGGCAGAGAAGCACCTAATAAGATTTTCAACGCATCAGACGAGCGTTATATTGTACGAAAAATTAAGAAAAATCCAAAGTTATCCGCTCCGAAGTTGGCTGCAGAGGTTCAGCGTGAAATAGGAAATCATCCAGTGCTGAAACTGTCCGACGTGTGCTGCGCAATCATGACTTGAACGGTCGAGTAGCCCGAAAGAAACCATTCATTTCAAAAATGAATATACAACGCCGACTTGACTCCGCCAAAGAGCATATTATTAAGACTCCTGCGTTCTGGAATACCGTTATTTTCGCGGATGAGTCTAAGTTTAATATTTTTGGTTCGGACGGAATGTCATATGTTTGGCGTAAAGCGAATACCGAGCTAAACAAGGAGAACCTTAAGCCCACAGTGAAGCATGGTGGCGGTAGCGTGATGGTTTGGGCCTGTATGTCAGCAGCCGGAGTAGGTGAATTGGTTTTTATTGAGGGAACAATGGACAAAATGAAGTACCTCGAGATTCTGAAAAACAATTTACTTCAAAGTGCAGACAAACTGGATTTGCGGGATGAATTTCGGTACTACCAAGATAATGACCCAAAACATAAATCTGGGATTGTGCAATCTTGGCTTATTTGGAACTGCCCACACTTGATGTCTCCACCACCACAGTCACCTGACATGAATGTGATTGAAAATCTTTGGTCTATTTTGGACAATAAAATAAGAACACACAAGATTTCTAATAAGCAAGACCTAAAGAAGGTACTGATGGAGGAATG